>RYFJ01002614.1:0-48586 GCA_003991445.1 Oryza meyeriana var. granulata
AAGCTTGTTTTAGTTTTTGTTTTTCCACCAAGAAGCCAGGGAAAGAAATACCCCTGTTCATTTCCAAATTTCGCAAATGCTCTTTTCTCAACATCCCCAAAATCAAGTAACAAGTAGCCTGATTAAAATGCAAACTAAGCATACCTATTGACATCTTCCCTACCACATGAACCCATAACTTTCAGTGGCAACATAATGACAAGGATTCATGATACCAAGTAACAGGATAGGGCATAGCCAACAAGAGGTTAACTACCCCAAGAATCCACCCATTTCCAAGTAAAACTCCATGCATAATAGTTTGCAATCAATATAGTTTGTAAGTTTGAAATAATAGGAGCAATTGATCAAGGGGTTGCTGCTTGTTCGCCTGGACTTCTTGGAACTCCTTCTGATCTTCACAACCGGGTCAACAACGTCGTGTTCTACGAGAATACCAAAACGAATGCAATGAAAAACAACGGCAAAAATTTAACAGTACAGGAATACAAATATTTTACAGAATATGCAAGTGCATGATTTAGATGAATTTAGGAAAAAAGAATGCTGAATCCGAGTCGAACGAGGGGAATACACGGCTAAACGAAGTTGGCTCTGTCTAAAATGAAAATAAATAGAACAGCGTTTTCGTCGACCGAACTGCAGAAACGCTGTGAAAAATTCTACTGACTTCAACGGGTGGTCATTTGAGACGTTTCGGTTCTAGGGCATCTTTAGGTACGAAAACCTACATGTGTGCTGCTGTGAACCTAAGGACAACTCCCAAAAAGGGATATCTCCAACATCGCTAGATATTAATCGTGCGCAACCGTTACATGTCACCTAAACGGCCTAACACGTGAAATCCACGGGCGTAAAGTTTTAAGCTAAGGCATTTGAGGCGTGAGGTTTCTGGCCTAGCTCACTGGATTACAAGTTAACTATGGAAGCTCCGTTACGGCGAACGCCTTGCCAAAAAACGATTTCTCGTACGCGAACCTACACGTCTCGCACTACGATGAACGAACGCAAAAACAGGGAAACGACAGCAGCTGCTCTACTCGTTGGTTTATCCTGTTTATCTATCAGCCAACTGGCTTGCTGGGGCTGATGGTGCTACTTCACTCAGAACACAAGACAATGCTCGTGATGCCCCAAAGCTATGCACGCTGTCTACCTCTTTCCCTCAGGCCCGAGTGATGGTCTAGCGCCATGCAGGCGACGAGGAAGCTCTAGATCCGCAGCAAATCGAGCTCTACTACACGCCATGCTCCGATGACCTCATCCACACATATCCACGTGTGATGCTTGGCGGATGCAACTAAGCTACAGCCAAGCTAAGACTGGAGAGAACAAGTGGCCCCCAGGAATAAAAAGGAGGTACAAAATGCAGAATAATCAGAAGCTCCACGAAGTGCAGCGATAGAGCGATGTTGATCGTGATCGTCGCAAAAGGGTTTGCCGCGATGAGGCTGCATCAAGCACTGTGATGAGTTCAAAGACGTGAATGGAGTGTGATACCGCCAGGAAGCGCTTACTCACCATGGCCAGATTACGGCATGCAGTCACGCGCACCCGGTCGGCTTGCAAGAGACATAGGCCGCGTGGCTGCTGCTTCCAAGGGCGAAAAACGGAGTAGGTCGAGCAAAAGCGTGTGACACAGCTGAACAAGGTAAACTCACCGGAGCTCTCAGACGAAAACGTCCTGCTCGCCGGCCGTGGGCGCACTCACTTCTCAGCGAACCAAGGACAATCCTTAGGTCCCTTGCAGGTAGAAAAGGCGAGTGGGAGCAGGAGGGCATAAGCTGGTTTAAAAAGAAGGCAGGAAGATAGGAGAGGAGGGGGCTTGCTCTGCCCACGGTTCTCCATGGCGTGTCACGGCAAGCGTTGTTCAGCAGGACAGATGAGACAGGGCAGGCCGCGCTGAGGTTTGCCGCGTATTCTCTCGAGGTCCAAGGCGGCTCATCTGCCTCTCGACACGCAAGTCAGGGCAGCGCAGAGCGAAGCCACCTGCCGAGCCGCACGCGGAGAGATCCTCGCGTATCTTCTGGGCGATGGAGGACAGGCATAGCCGTAGCATCACGTATCAACCGATTCACGCCTAAGGACTATCTTGGGTTGACGCCAGAAACCAAGCGGCCGGAATGGGCTCCTGTAGCGGGGGGATGGCCGATGACAGACGGATACAAATGCTATGATGCTTATAATAGAAGCAACGGGCGATTGCCGATAGCATTCGGCATTACGTCTGAGCATCGCTAGAAGCGATGACAACATAGCGGATAAAAAAGCCACGCTGACTGGCTCGGGCTCGCGAGAACCGCGCGCAGAGAAAAAGGCGCGGCGCCCGAAGACGCGTGCGCGAGAGAGGAGAGCAGGAGCGGCGCGCTCTGAAAAGAAACAGGAGAGCGCGGGCCGGAGGGCGGTCGGCACGATGCGCGGCGCCAGCTCGAGTTCGGAGAGAAGAGTCCGGCGCTCGGAAGCAGATCCGGTCCGAGGCGGAGCAAGAGAGACCAAGCCCCCGCCACGAGAAAAGGCCGGACTCAGAGAGAGAAAAAGGGCGCGTCGAAAGGTCCATCGGTAGCGTCTGGTCATGAGATTTCGGACCGTCCAATCCCCAAAGAGATGTCCGAGGGCAGATGCATCCAACGAAAAAATTGGACAAGCTGTTTTTCAGCATGAGAATATATAGAAAGCAATGCAGATGGGGAAAACATTTATGCACCAAAATCCTAAGTGGGCTTTACAAAACCTACCCCCTTAAAAATGAATCTCTCCCCAATATAGTCGGCTCTGTGAATGTAGGAACTCGCCTTCGAACTTCACGCTCCCAGTTGCTCATCACTGTGTTACTCCACTTACTTTGCACACTTGATGTCTTGTTCCTGTCCGCCCTCAGCTCTTCTATTATCCATTGTTGCTCTTTACGCTTGATCTTGTTGTAGTTCGATGCTTCACTACCGGCCACCCATGCACTCTGACACTTCTTAACTTGATACATGCAAGACCCTTGGCACTTCAGATAGCTCGGTGCAGTCCAACCTATACCATTCTCCTCTCTTGAACACCTACTACGTCCAATACCGTGTGCTTAATTTTCCCTTGACTGAACCTGGTCCATCGGAGCAGCGTCACTTGATATACGAAGTCATTATGTCGAACTTCACTCACGATCCCTTTGCGTTGCATAGCCTGTTTATTGGCTTCCTTCAATCTTTCTCTAATCAACCTAATTGCTCCTTCCGCTCATATCGAAAGCTGGCCAAAAACTGTTCTCTCACCAACCTTGTGACCAGCTTAGAGGTTTCTACACTTCCTCCATAGAGAGCTCGAAGGTGACATTGTAAGCTTCTTGGATATCTGTGTGTAAGAAAACTCGCATATGCAGATTTCCCAGCTTGGACCATCGGACAGCACACACGCTCTTAACAATGTCCTCTAGATTGTCACCCTCTCGGTTCTGTCCCTCCAGTCTCGAGTTGATATGCGTCTAAAGCTAGTTGTCCCATTCCTTGCTGCAACCTTCTCCAAAAATGAGATGAACTGGCACCTCGTCCGAAACTATCCGTTTTGCACACCATGCAACAAACAATCCGAGAGAAATACCAATTCAGCTAGTTGTCTTTGTCAGTGTTTTCACTGGTATTAAAGGTCTACCTTCGCAACCATCCACTACAAACATTGAATCATCTTGCCTCGCTGTGACCTTGGCAAACAGTGATGAAATCCATTTCACTTCGCCCATTCCATTCCGGATTTGTAATTAGTAGGCCGGCTTGGCCTTTGGTGCTTCAGCCTCAACTCCTGATCACACATCACAAGCGCCACGTATTCAGCTACATCACCTCATGCTTGCCCACCAAAATCTTCCCTTAAATCTTGATACATCTGACTACGGATGAATTGAACAATTTCATGTCTCGTCAGAATAGTTCTTGACTTTTAATCTTTGGGAGTATATCGCTGTCTCACCGCCTTAACACCATTTTCATCCATGTATGTACTCCGAGTTCCCCTTTTCTTCTGCGCTAATTTCCATTACTTCCCTTGTCTTCAGCTTGGCTGCAAGAATTTGGTCTTTCACGTCACTTGCTTCCCGGCTGCACACAACCATACTCTTACACCAATTGTAGCCAGTCTACCGCCTGAACGTAGCTTGTTGTGCACCGGGGAGGGGGTGCGCTGAGGACATGAGGCCTGGGCTGTGGCCTGTTAATCGATGATACCTTCGGTCGCGCCGGCGGCCGAACTGTTGCGGGACGCCACACACGCTGCTGCGAGAGCTTCCTCCCGCGGGTTTGCGGCAAGCCCACTTACGTTTGCGGGACTCCATTACGCCACTGCTTGTGCTCCCATCCAATGGTTTTGTTCACCAAAGTGGGGAAGTCAGGGAAAGTCAAATGGCTCAAAGGCCAGCTGCATCTCCTCATCTAGTCCTTCCAGGAACTTCCCCATCTTTGTGCTCTTCATTTAGTAGGTCGCTAGCGGCATAGCGGCAAGGTGGTTTGAAGCGTGGAGTTACTCGCTCACGGACATGTTGCCTTGCTCAGGGTTTCAAATTCCTTCCTCTTGATCTTCATGATACCAGCTGGGATGTGTGCCTTTGCGAAAAGCTTACCTTAAAACTCATTCACGTTACGACATGGCCTTCTTGTTTGCATTGCACCGTAATTGTCCCACCCAATCACTAGCGGCGCCGTGAAGCTGTTCTGCTGCAAATGCCACCTTCTCCAGCATCGTCGCAGTGAACCAAGTCGAGCTTTCGTCCACTGCACGCAGCCAGTCATCGGCGTCAAATGGATCCTCGAACGGGCAAAAACGGGTGGCTTGTGCGGTGAAAATCGAAACAACTTGATGGTTGATTGTGCCCATTGCTGTGCTCCTTCAAAGGCTTGTGCGGCTGCACCTGCGCAGCAGTGTTCCTTTCAATCCTCTCAAGCAATTGAGTTTATGCCATGCGGTTTTGCTCAGCCAACATGAGCACCTCAGCCAAGGTAGGACCGGTTGCTGCCCACCGGCAGGTGCACCGGTATGTGCCGATCTTGCCACCCTGTTGCTGCTGGGGTTGACCATGGTGCTGTGTTCAGAGAACCTTCATCTTGAGCCACTCGAGCTGCCGAAACGGTTCCGTGCTGCAGTCATCCTGTACAACAATCTCCCGATTACTACTTGCATAAGGATGCAAAAACTAGTGCCTACTAGATGTTGATAGGATGAAATCTAAAAAGCCCAGGAACAGAGAAAAAGATTCCAAATAAAATGTCAACTGAAGTACCAATAAGATCCATTAAGCCGCATTGAAACACTTAAGTCATACATACATAAACATGGGACAAGCCTAAGTCGCATTCACAAACATACAAAGCCCAAGGGCTGAGTGAGACAAGCATCTAAACAGCACAACATCAGTCATTACATCACATCATCAAACCATCACGGCCACCCACGCCTACGGCCGGAAACAAAAGCACTACTCGCTCACTACAAAACACCTCATACTAGTGAGCTCTACCAACTGTGGAAGAACCTACTCCATGGTAAAGCTCTTGTAATGTCACCAGATCTTCTGGCGAAGTGGTACACTTGACTCATAATCCTCCTCATCTGCAGCAGACCTCCATGTGGAAGCAGGGGGCGATGACCCGACGTCGCTGAGCTGATCGTGAGCTTTCAGATTGAACCGGTTTGAAGAGGCCACGATACTCTCAGCTGTCATGCGTGTAGCGCGAGTTGGAGCGGCTGAGCGGGGCACGGGTTAGCAGGGCAGCGCTAAATCTACATGCATCGGGCTCCGGGGCAACGGGTTGTGGCACAGGTCGCATGGGGGGGTGGGAGCATGGGGTCAGCAGCATGGCCTAGGTGCCGCAGCAGGGGCAGGTGCAGCCAACATTCTCCACACCATACAGCTCGATGCGGGAATTTGGCCCATGCGACATAAGGCTCAATGAGGCCGCTCCAATGAGCGCATGCGCCCACGAGCTTGCCGCAGCTCCAAGCCAATGACACTGGTGGTAACGATAACCTTGCGAGGAGCGCACGTACTCCGCCAGGTTGCGAAGGACATGGTTTGGCTCACGCTCAGCTGAGAGTAGAGGCTGAACTTCCTCCCCCAAAGGGCGTGCCGGATGGTACGGGGTATTGTGTAAGCCAACTCCACATGAGATGCAAGCATGTGTTGCCATAGCAATGTAGGCCAGCATCATTGATGCTCTGTGGAGGTGAGGAGCCATAGCCGGTGAACTCCAAGGGCCGGCTCCCAACATAAGCCCTGGCGAGTATAAGAACTCGTGCACGATACTCAACTGAAGCAGGGCCAATGTGTGGTGAGCAACTGTATACTCAGGAGAGGGTGATGATAATGCACGCTGCCAGCATGTTCCACAATCACGTGCAAACCGGGGCCGGCTCACTGTCCAATTGGCAAACAACCCACTCGGCCATCTGCAGCATGTTAGCAAACAACACAACGTAAAATCATGATTTCAGAAATGAAAGTTGGGCAGGTTAGTAGTAAAACTATATGAGATGATTGATATAGGTTTATAGCCTTAGGTTTTCACAAGTTTAGCAATTAGTTTTCAGATTCCAAACCAAGCATGGTGATGCGAACTAACAAAGTATATCGCACAACCGGCAAGAATAAACAACAAGAATAAAAAGGAAGAAGCAACGCTTCCCATCTAGTACTGCTACCCCCCTTAAGTCCTTATCTATAATGCTAAAACGTTTCTAGCGTTCATCACACGGGTCATCTGCAAACCAAATGACAATAGTAAGGAGATAGAAGTCTAGATTTTGCTAACATCTTTTTGCAAACATTTTGCATGCAGCTTCACTTAAGATTTAACAACTTTTTAAAATCATTTAGAGCTAAAATTCAAAAGTACTTGAAACCATTTTCAAGGGCAAGGGCCGCTACAGTTTGAACATTGAAGCATAAGTTTAAGTCAAAATCTTTTTGTCCAAAGGGAGGTAAGTGGAGCAAAATGATATGCTAAATAGGTAATGTGACTACCTAGAGTTTTAGAAGATAGATGAGAATTTTGAACAGGTGTTTTTCAAACCAAAACCTACCTAACGACATGGCTTACTATGACTTAACCATGTCGGTATGGCTCTGATACCAAGCGCTGTCGGACCCGGGTTTGACCCCGAACCCTATGTGTGACCGTGCTAGTCCCACGATCAATTGCTAGCACACACATTCAACATTGGCATCATAATCCATACATCACAGGTTCAGCTCACAGCAGTCCAAACATAAGTCGTACAAGAGTCTAGACTTTAGCGATTACATAGAGGCCGACCGGCCAAATAGAACAGCAAATTAACAAAGAGTTCAACAGCGGAAACAAGATAATAGAGGCACCAAAAACCAGCAAGTATGCCTCTGCCCGCCCACAGGCAACCAACCGGTTAAGCCCTAGTAAGCACCGTCGTCGTCGTCTCCAAAACCCGCTGCAAAGAAGTACCCGATTGTCGGGTCCTCCTCAACCATCTCTAAAAAAAAGAAGTCACACAAGCGTGTGTGAGTACAATACGTACTCCGCAAGACTTATAGTGTTTGCAATGGTATTCCATAATATGCGAAGGTAAACAAGGAATGGTTCAGGTCCTGCAGTTTGCATAATTCATAATATACATAGCGAAAACATTGCGGTTTTGCAACGAAATTTTGGTAAAACAAGCTAGCACAGCAAACAAGTATATAAGCATCAACCCCCAAGTGTTTCCAACCATATGGGCTCCCTGCCCATGCCAGCATCAGTGGCAACACGCTGCCACAACCATCCCAGCGAACTCCCCGTTCGCCACCAAGATCTTTTTGCAAAACAGTTTTCCCAAAATTTAAAACTACTACGGTGGAGAATTTCCCAAGTCGTCCATAACCGAGGACACGGCTATTCGAATAGTTTTAACTCTCGAGAGTGTGTACAACTGTACCCACATGACAAGGACAATATGAGTTACCACACAGGAGGCTCACACCATCAATGACAAAGCCTTTCCACCGTGACTAGCAATATCCCGCGCTTATGATCCATCCCTAGGGAGTTGGGAGGCCTCCCAAAATCCCAAGGCTCATACAATGTGCTGGTCGCCCTTGAACAATAATCAAGGTACCTTCGAGCTATGGACAACAACCATAACCCGCACTATCCCAATGTCAACAAAAAGGACCTACTACTACCACCGGCGGGTCTATTGCTAGGTATCAACAATATACTAAGCTAGGAACTCCCCATCAGAGCCACATGTGGTTTGCACTGTGCTTCTTGGTTCTAGCTACACCATAGAATCGGTCCTTAGTGACCCGGCGAGACAACCACCTAATCGATACCACAACAAGGCACCGAACACTACATCCACTCGCCCAAGTCCAAAAGCTTGTTTTCAGTTTTCTGTTTTTCCACCAAGAGCACAGGGGAAGAATACCACTGTTCATTTCCATAATTTCGCAAATGCTTCTTTTTCTCAACATCCCAAAATCAAGTAACAAGTAGCCTTGATTAAAAAGCAAACTAAGCATACCTATTGACATCTTCCCTACCACATGAACCCAAACTTTCAGTGGCAACATAAGTGACAAGGAATTCATGATACTCAAGTAACAAGGATAGGCATATGCAACAAGAGGTTAACTACCCAAGAATCCCACACATTTTCAAGTAAAACATCGCATGCATAATAGTTTGCAATCAATATAGTTTGTAAGTTTGAAAATATAGGAGCAATTGATCAAGGGGTGCTTGCCTTGTTCCTGACTTCTTGGAACTCTTCTGATCCTTCCACAACCGGGTCAACAACGTCGTGTTCTACGAGAATACCAAACGAATGCAATGAAAACAACGGCAAAAATTTAACAGTACAGGAAGTACAAATATTTTTACAGAATATGCAAGTGCATGATTTTTAGATGAATTTAGGAAAAAGAATCGCTTGAATCCGAGTTCGTACGAGGGAGATACGGCTAAACGAAGTCTGCTCTGTCCTAAAAATCGAAAATAAATGAGAAACAGCGTTTTCGCTCGACCGAACTGCAGAAACGGCTGAAAACATTCTACTGACTTAACGTGGTCTATTTGAGACGTTTTCGCGTTCTAGGGCATCTTTATGGTACGAAACCTACATGTGTGCTGCTGTGAACCTAAGGACAACTCCCAAAAGTGGATATTCTCCAACTCGCTAGGATATTAATTTCGCGCACGCTCACATGTCACTAAAACGGCCTAACACGTGAAATCCACCGGGCGTAAAGTTTTAATCTAAGGCATTTGAGGCGTGGAGGGTTTCTAGGGCCTAGGGGTCACTGGATGTACAAGTGTAACCTATGGGAAGGCTTCGGTAGCGGCGAACGCCTTGGTCCAAAAACGATGTCTTCGTACGCGCAACCTACACGTCTTCGCACGTTAACGATGACCGACAAAAACAGGAAAACGACAGCAGCTGCTCTACTCGTGGTTTTATCCTGTTCTAATGCTAGTGAGGCCAACCTGGCTTGCTTGGGGCTGATGGGGTGGCTGCTACTCACTCAAACACAAGCGCACCTAAGGTGCTCGGTGATGGCCAAGCTAATGCACGGCTTGTCTACCTCTGTCCTCTCATGCCCGAGTGCATGGCTAGCGCATGCAGGGCACGAGGAAGCTCTAGGGATCCTGCATGCAAGATCGAAGGGCTCTACTACAAGCGGCCATGCTCCGATTGAGCCTCATCCACACATATGGCCACTGGTGATGCTTGGCGGATGGCAAAGGAATGGCATGACAGCCAAGCCAAGGACGTGGGGGAGAACAAGTGGCCTCCCAGGAATAAAAAAGGAGGTACATGCAGAAACAGAAGCTCACCGAGGAGTGCAGGCGGTAGGGAGCGATTTGAGGCGGTGATCGGCTCGGCAAAAGGGTTGCTCGCGATGGAGGCTGCAGTCAAGCACTGTGATGAGTTCAAAGAGTGAATGGAAGATGTGATACCGCCAGGACAGCGCTAACTCACCAGGGCGCAGATTAGCGGCTGCAAGGTCACGGCGGCACCCGGTCGGCGTTGCAAGAGACGATGAGGCTGCGGTGGTGCTTGCTGCTTGCCGAGGCGAAAATGAGTTAGGTCGAGCAAGAACGCGTGGTGACACAGCTGAGACAAGGTAAAACTCACCGGAGCTCTCAGACGAAAAGCGTGTGCTCGCCGGCGCCGTGGGCGGCACCTCACGTTCTCAGCGAACCAAGGGACAATCCTTAGGGTCCTTGGCAGGTGAGAAAGAGGGCGAGCTGGGGAGGCAGGAGGGCATAGGCTTGGTTAAAAGGAAGCAGGGAAGGAGAGGAGAGGGAGGGCGCTGCTCTGCTCCACGGTCTCGCGATGGCGTGTGCACGGGCAAGCGTGCAGCAGACAGATGGGACAGGGCAGGGCGCTGCTGAGGTTGCCGGGGTATCTCGCGAGGTCCCAAGGCGGCTCTCTGCCTCTCACACTCAAGTGGTCTAGGGCGCGCAGAGGAAGCCACCTGGCCGAGCCGCACGGGCGGAGAGAGATCCTCGCGTGATCTCGTTTGGACGATGGAGGACAGGGCATAGCCGATAGCATCACGTATCAACGATTCACGCCTAAGGACTATCTTTGGGTTGACGCCGAAACCAATCGGCCGATATGGACTCCTCGTAGCCGATGGCCGATGACAGACTGATACAAATCGATGATGTTATAAGTGAGAAGCAAACCGGCCGATTGCCGATAGCATTCGCATACCTGAGCATCGGCTAGAAGCCGATGACAACATAGGCGGAGTAAAAAGCCAGCTGACTGGCGCGGGCTCGCGAGAGAGGGCGCGGGCGCGAGAGAAAAAGGGCGCGGCGCGAGAGAGGGCGCGTGCGCGAGAGAGGGAGAGAGGGAGCGCGGGCGCGGGCTCGTGAGAAAGAAACAGGAGAGGGCGCGGGCGCGGGGTCGGGGTCGGGACGATGGCGCGGGCGCGAGCTCGAGGTCGGGAGAGAGAGAGTCCGGGCGCGAGCTCGGAAGCAGAGTCCGGGCGCGAGGGCGCGGACTCAAGAGAGAGCCAAGTCCCCGGGCACGAGAAAAGGGCGCGGACTTGAGAGAAAAAGGGCGCGGGCGAAGGTCCGATCGGGAGGCGTCTGGTCCGATGGGAGGGATTCGGACCGTCCAATCCCCAAGAGGATGGTCCGATGGGGCAGCATGCATCCAACCGAAAGAAACTTGGGGACAAGGCTGGGTTTTTCATGCATGAAAGATGATATGAAGAGCATGCAGATGGGAAAACAGTTTTATGCACCAAAGATCCAAAGTGGGCTGTTACAGATACTCCCTCTGGTAAGTACCTGGATCGGCCCCGCCTCCTAATTTTGCTGATATCCCCCGTAATAAGCAGACCGATGATATCCAGCAGGAATATCCTGTTGCCCCCCAGCTTGGTTCTGTGCAAACAGGTTTTCTGGTATGTCTCTGCTAACGTTGTAAGCAACTTGAGTTGGTTCAACCTTTGGTGGGAGGTAAACAGGACCTCGAGTAGGCTCTTGAACAATTGATCCATCCACCGTCTTCTTTATGAGATTATGAAGTGTGTTCACTAGAATCCGGGATTGATTGATGAGCGCATGATGAACTGCTTCATTCACCATCTCCTGCAAGGGATTTATTGGTGGACTCTCAGGTGGCGTACGGCTCGATTCTCCAACTAGTACTGGCTTCGGAAACTGGGATTTTTGAATCGGCCCTTGCCTTGTCATGCTGAAGGACTCTAAGCACAGCTTCTGAAAATTGGCCATAGTTTGCTCAATTTGCTGTTTTTATTCGTCTGTTAAATCTTCCATGCTGACCGGAATTATGTTGTCTGTTTTGACTTCCTTTCTGGCCATGTTGCAGATCTGATTGTTGAAACTTTGCGTCCCACCGGGCGTGCCAAAAACGTGTTGACGCCGAAAACCGCCGGGGCCGTCCGGCGCCTTGGAGACACGCGAAGGCCTGGGAGATTTGTTTCACTCCAGTGCAGGTCCTAAAATCTTGAGGTTCGTAGGCATGCTAGTCAATTTGACCTTGCAATTGACAAGGAGAAAAGATGTCAAATTCGTGAGCCAATCGGCTGGAAGCCGGCTTGGACTCATTTCATCGGCCGATGGCCGATTTGCACTGTAGCACTTATACATCGACTATAAGCCGATGATGGCATGAGTAATAGCATAATAATAAATGGATATTAAACTAGCCAATCATTGAAGAGATGCCCAACATTAGCTGTAAACTGATAAAGTAAATAGGCAGGATGTATAAATAAATAGATTAAATAAACTCCAGCCGATTATGATTAAAGATTACTATTATCGCTGCAAAGCTGTTGCCCGCACCCGCGCCCGGGCCCTTGCTCGTGCTCGCGCCCAGATCTTCGTCCTCCGTCCGTGCCCGTGCTCTTACCTGTGCTCGTGCCCGGGTCCTTACCTGAGGTCGTGCCCGAGCCTGGGTCCTTACTTGTACCCGTGCCCAGGAACCTGCTTGTGGTCGCGCTCGGATCGGCAGTGTAAACTAATCGGCTAGCCCTTAGCCGATCGTAACAATAATGCAGGCAAGAATGAATAACAAGGCAAGCAGTATAATCGGCTATATTTAAGAGATAACTTATCGGCTAAGCACTCCGATAAAACGCCGCATTAAAACCCATCAGCTCATCAAGAGTGAAGCAATTATCGTCAATCTAGTAGATCGGACCCAACCGTTGCAGCACAAACTGATGATAATAACAATACCTCGATAGGCCGATAGATCTGATGCGATCGTGATGTAAAATACGATAACTTATCGGCTATACGCTCTGATAAGACGCTTGCGCACAAGGTATCAACCTAACAGGAACGATTTATCACTTGCAGTTTAATAGGTCGGACCTAACCGATGCAGCACAAACTGATGATAAACCGCTCCCAGTAAGCCGATACGATCTACGCATGCATGATGTGATATACCTAATCAATCTATGAGATCAAACTGAACTGATGCAGCCATAGACAAAATAAATATATCGTGGTAAGCCGACTACCATAGACCGACTAGAATATCGGACCTAACCGAGGAAGTCCTAGCCGATAGGTAGCCGGGGTGACCAGACTTACCCTCTCGCAGGAGGTCGAACTTAATTGATGCAGCCCGGCTCGAGAAGCAAGAACCCGTCGAAAGGGTGGCGATGCACCGAATTTGATTGATTTGTGTGGATAATTTACAAGGTCCCTAGGCGTACGTATTTATACCCCGAGTTACATGAGTCCTTACTGGACACGGTACATGATTTCCTAATTTTAACAGAAAACACTAATAAGACCCAACCGGACACGAGGTCAGGTTTCCTAAAAATAAGCGCTAGCCTAATTAATATACACAGCAAATAACTGCCATACAGCGGTCTTCACGGCCCCTTTCCGGAATCGGTTTCTTCTGGATTAATTTCCGCCAGTTGACTGCAATTTTCCCGTTGACCGAATCTGATACAGGGCCTTACCAAATTTTGGCGTTAACACAGACGCTAAAGATATAGTTCACACATGAGAGGGATGCCAATTCTATGCAAGATCAACACATCTTCTAGCTTAAGAACTTCAAACAATTCCACTCTCTTGGCCCTTTGCAGTTTGGGGACTTGACATGGTCAGGCCGCTCAAAAAGGCGCCAGGAGGGTTCACACACTTATTCGTCACAGTGGATAAATTCACAAAGTGGATTGAGGCAAAACCTGTTGCTACCATAACAGCGGCATGAGCAAAGGACTTCATCGTGAGTATTTTATACCGATTTGGGGTTCCTAACCACATCATAACGGACAATGGTACTTAGTTCATGGGCGGCGTATTTTAAGACTTCTGTGATAATTTTGGCATCAAGATCTATTATGCTTCTGTGGCACACCCATGAAGTAATGGGCAGGTCGACCGTGCTAATGGCGTGGTCTTACTAGGTATCAAGGCTAGGGTGTTTGATCGACTACAACCATATGCAGGGCGGTGGGTACAAGAACTCTCATCTGTTCTCTGGTCTCTAAGAACCACGGTTAGTCGGGCAACAGGGCAATCCCCCTTCTTCCTAGTCTATGGTGCTGAGGCTATGTTACCAACCAAGTTGGAGTTTGGCTCTCCGCGAGTTTGGGCCCACTCAGAAGACAAATCAAACAAAACCCGATTGGTCGAGCTCGATCAGTTGGAGGAAGCGTGGGATATCGCAACTATCCAGTCAGCAAGGTATCTTCAAGGCCTGTGTCATTATCACAGTCGAAATGTCCGTGGCCGCAACTTGTTGGTGGGAGATCTCGTCCTGAGAAAAATACAAACCACCAAAGACAGGCATAAACTATCCCCCCTGTGGGAAGGGCCGTTCATTATCGCTGAGGTGACACGTCTGGGCGCCTACCGACTGAAGACTAAAGACGGTGCCCTTGTCAGCAACTCATGGAACATAGAATAGCTACGTCCTTTCTATACCTGAGTATTGTACAATGTTTTTTCTTGGACTCACTACATCGCTTGTTTCAACCGAGTAGTGAGTCGGGGGCTGCATGTATTATGTGCCTTGTTAATAAAAAAGGAGCTTGTTTTATCCAAATTGTGAAGTTTTACAATGATTATGCTAAAGTTCCCGAGTATAGCTTTTAGAAGTAAACGTTTTTCCTTAAGTTCCTGTTGATCTACTCGGCGCAGACTACATAGTCAGGTGAAGCTAATGATAACTAAGATTAAGCAAGTACTCGGCAGCATTTTACAGGATATATACATGCTTTCACCAAAGTTATATATACACCAACTGCATAATTGCTTTGTTTTTACATACCCAGGTCTTTTGCGATTGCCTCTGCAGTTGGCCTTGCCTGGCTGATCAACTCTAGTGCCTCTTCGGGTGTTGTCTCTTCGGCAAAACCCTCACCAATGGCCTCGATATCTGATCGATTTGGTCATAGCGAAGGTTTGGGCAACATCGACAGCGACACGCTCATCCGAGTACTTTTTCAAGATGCTCGGGGCTTTGGTAAGGCATGCCTACACCTGGGAGACTGTACTGGAGCTGGTCCCAGCATGGTGAGGCAACATAATGTCAAGGAGCCCTTTCACAGATTGGACAAGAATTTCCCGTGACTCCTTGACAACCTTGATCTCCTCTTCAAAGACGTTGAATTGGGTCTGGGCATTGGCTTTTGAAGTTGTTCAGATTCATCGATAAGCATACTTGTTAGCCAAAAATGCAGTTGGAGCAACAAGAAGACAGGACAAGGTTACTGTCAGGGAGGAGGCTTACTCGCATAGTCGGCCTCCACTTTGGCTTTGGCATTCTCCAGTTCGGCTTTGACCTTCTCAACTTCCTTCAGCTTAATCTCTTGTTGTTTCCTCTCCTCTGCTTGGGTTTTTAATTGGACTTCAAGAGCTACAAATCAGAATAGTCAAGAACTCAAGATTGCAGTCAGAACTCTACAAGGCAGTCAGGAATCAATAAAGCTGGAGAGATATACCTGGGATTTACTCGGGAGAATAACACAGAAGACTTACTTCTGATCTTCTCGGCTAGAGCCCACTTTTCATCCCTGAGCTGATCTACTGCTCCTCTTAGCCAAGTTTCCTTCTCCTAGCTAGTCCGTTCCAGGTCGTCCTTGGCGGCCTGGAGCTGGCCCAGTCGTTGGAGATGGGGGGTAAGCTAGGTCAGGACCTTGTTCACTTTCTCCGAGCGGTCGACAATCTTCTGCTCGGAGCAAAACAAAGCAAAATAGAGTCAAGTGGCGGAGTACCAGATTAAGGAGAACCGTCAAGAACTCAACATAGCAAGATTTGCGACATACCTGGACTCCCCTAGATGTGGCGATTGCGGCACGGAGAACATCACGCTCCCTTGACGTGGCTTGTTCATCATGCTCGTAGCTCTCTACAACTCCCTCAAGGGATACCCAATGGAACATTCTCGGGATGTTGCGAGGAGGGGCTTCGAGCCGGGAGATGTCTGCCTCATCAGAAGACGATGACGATATGGGTGGCGATGGGGTCCTGGCTCTGGACTTGTTGGCTGCTAGGGCTTCAGCGATTTGCTCAGGGGCTGGAGAAGTAGCTTCAGCACTCGTCCCTTGGTCAGCCGGCACTAGTGGTCCTGTTGTTAGGATTGCTTTAGCTTCTGCAGCTGGGGCAGCCTTTGGCTTGGCAGATGAACTTGTCGGTACTGGCTCGGCTGGGGACAGTTCGGTAACAGGAGCAGCTGGCACAGTCCCTTTGGGATCAATGTCAATTTGCTTCCTGCACAGTGAGTCAAATATCAAGATACTATCACATCATTCAAGATTCTTAGAAGATTGAAGATTGCTTACCTCTGGAAGTCTTGAACTTCCACGAGGGGGCTCCCAAAGATATTGGTGGTGGAGAGTTGTTGATTGTCGAGCCAGTCGACGCGGTAGTCAGCGGTGGCGTTTTACCTCCAGTCGGCTCTGTTTCTGGCGTGGCCGACTGGGGTGTCGAGGTACTCGGCGGTGCCGCCCTTGGGCTCGATGTTGCTGATCTCGTACTCGACAGGATCAGCCTTGGTCTTGATGTTGCTAGGCTCGATGTTGCTGAGCTCAGTGGAGCTGGCCTCAAGCTCGATGTTGTTGGCCTCGGACTCGGAGAAGATGGTCTCGGGCTTGGCGGCCTGGGGGCTAAACCGGCCGGGTCTTTGATCTTCAAGCTCCCCGGTGCTACGCTCGGCTTGCTTGCTCTTTTCTTGCCCGGATCTTCAATGGGTTTCTTCCCAGCTCTCTTGGAGCTAGGTTGGGCAGCAGAAGGGCTGACCGACCTCTTCTTCATTTTTGTGGCCGACAGGATTTGGGAATCATTATCAAATTCCTCACAATCCTGCAAATGTTTGAACAACATACATCATACATTGAAGAACAATTCCAGACAAATGTCATAGATATTTATCACCAATGGATAGCAATTCCAAATCAGTTTTTCAAGATTACCTGTGGTCGAGGCCTTTTCTGGCTATAGGCTACGGTGGCGCACTCGGTGTCTTCTGTCTTTACAACCCCGTTGACAAAAAAGCCAAGCAAGGTGTCAGTCACCTTGTTCTCATCAGTCAAGTCCGGGTATTCTCGGCTGGGATCTTTTTTGCCCTGTAATCCCAGCCGAAGTGGTTTCTTAGCTTTAGCGGCTTGGTGTGGTGATTCAAGAAATACCTCGCCACCCAGGGACCAGTTAATCCTGTGCTCTTGAACTGATCAATCTTTTCTATCAGTTGGTACACTTGGCCCATCTCTTCATAGCTTGGCAAAGAAGACCAACTGGGTAGGACCATCGGAGAAGAGGCAGTGAAAGGGGGCAGAGAAGGTTCGAGATTGGAGCAATAGAACCATTCTCTATGCCAGCCCTTGAGGCAGGTTTTCGAAGGAACATGGAGATAGATCTTCATTTCGTTCCTGAGTTGGAGACCGGCTCCCCCAATCACTTGGACTTTGTTTTTGGATGGCAGGGGCTTAATGTGGAATAAATACCAGAAAAGGTTGAAATGGGGCTTAACCTCCGAAAACATTCACACAATGTAGTGAAAATGGAGATTTGCAGGATAGAGTTGGGATTCAGATTCACCAAATCTAGTTGATAGAAGGACAAAAGTTGGCAGAAGAAATCCGAAGAGGGAAGGGTGAGACCGCGATGGAAGAAAGAGGTGAAGGCGACTATCTCACCAGATCGGGGCGTTGGCATAGATTCCCCTTCGGTAGTGTGCCAATGGATGACTTCTTGTCGCTGCAGCATTAGTTGCTTCTCCAAATACTTTAGCTTCGTCAAGCCGCAGTCTGAAACCGGCCAAGCTTCTGCAGACATCTATGGGACCTCGAGTGAAGCTCTCGGCATTGTTGGGAGTGAGAAGATTTGAAGGAAATGCTATTGGAGGCTTGGGATGGATGCGGCGGAGCGGAATCTCTCAAGTTTTGAGCGGCAGACGCTGGCTATGGCAAACCCTAGCAAGACGAAGTGTGAAATTTTGGCGCGGAAGCTGGAAGATGAAACGATTGGCAGATTGGAGAAGATGAGAGAATCTTTTATCTTTCTCCCCGTTTTTATAGAGCCTGTGCTGATAAGCGGGCTTGGGCTGGCTGATTTGGTACTAGGCCGCAAGATATGAGTTTCTCGATAGAATGCTCTACTAGGCCGCTCGCTATCTATGTTAACATCACAGTGCAGATGTTATTTACAAAAACCGGTTAAATAATCAGATATGCTTCATGAAGGCCTAATCGCTAGACACCTGTGTTTAGATATCTGCATTATTTACCAGGTATTGAGGATACATCCTTATAAGGGTCGACAGCTAGTCTCCATTAAAATTGGGGATGCAGGTATCTATCAAGTACACCTGACCACACATTGGGTTAAAATCTATGAAGTGGTACTCGGCTTATATGCTTAGCCACCAATTGCCATGAGCAGAAATTATACCAGCTGACATGATGCTGAAGAGTCTACATACCGAGTAGCATGCTACTCAGGAAAGACTACAAGGTTAAAGATCTTTGACTTTATGTTTAGTTGTTTCACAATTAAGCACAAAGTCGGGGACTACACCTAATAGGTGCGCCTATTCGGTGCATACTATTCATATTTTTCTATAAAGCCCTTCATTGCCTCGTTGCTAGCTGACATGAAGTAGGACTCAAGAGAAGAAGCACTCGGACAAAGAGTACTCGGGAGCAATGCACTCAGAAATTCTTCACCGTAGAGGATGAGCACTTGGCATCAGCTGTGACTCAACTATGAAGGTCTCAGGGGCTGCTGTGGAGGCCATGGGCCCCGGGTACTCTCGATGTTTTACACCGGCAATGTGAATACGGAGCTACTTGGTGGATTGCAAAGGAACACAGGAGATTTATACTGGTTTAGGCCCTCAATGTGAGGTAATACCCTACATCCAGTTTGGATGTATTCCTTTGAGGATAACGGTGGTGGTTCTGATGAACTCTTGTGTGGTTGTCTGATGACTTGCCCTCATGGGGCACTCTGCCTCCCCATATATACTGGGGGACAGGGTTACAAAGTAGGAGTTCCAGCCGGATTACAACTAAGGAATCTCCCCTTAGAGATACAACATACCCGGCTAGGACTATATATTCCTTATTGTACAAGGCAAAGTCTGCCGGGGGTTACTATATCTCTAATTACAAGGCTAGGCTCATCCTCTATCCGAGTGGCCCATATGCTTGTGATGAGGTACCCGGGGCCCATGGCCTCCACAGCAGCCCTTCAGACCTTCATAGTTGAGTCACAGCTGATACCGAGTGCTCATCCTCCACAGTGAAGATTGCCCGAGTGCATTGTTCCTGAGTACTCTTTGTCCGAGTGCTTCTTCTTCCCGAGTCCTGCTTCATGTCAGCTGGCAATGAGGCTATGAAGGGCTCCATGTAGAAGTTTGAATAGTGTGCGCCGAATAGGTGCACCTATTAGGTGTAACCCGCAACTTTGTGCTTAATTGTGAAACAATTAAACATAAAGTCAAAGATCTTTAACCTTGTAGTTTATGCCGAGTAGTGTACCACCGGCATACGAGATTCTCCTGTATCATGTCAACCAGAATAATTTTATAGTCTTTCCCGAGTAGTATACTACCGGTATATGAGACTCATCGGCATCATGTAAGCCAGAATTGTTTTATAGACTTTCCCGAGTAGTATGCTACTGGTATATGAGACTCTTCAGTTTCATGTCAGCTGGAAAAGGTGTTTATAGTCTTTCCTGAGTTGCGCCCCACTCGGAAGTTAGACTCCTCAGCATCATGTCCGCTAGAAGAAATATTTATAGTCTTTCCCGAGTAGTGCACTACTCGGAAGTTAGACTCATCAACGTCATGTCGGCTAGAAGAATATTTGCTCATGGCAAATGTCAGCCAAGCATGTAGGCCGAGTACCACTTTATGAAATTTAATCCATTACGTGGTCAGGTGTACTTGAGAAATACCCGCATCCCCAATTTTAATGAAGACCAGCTTATGACCCTTATAAGGATATATTCTCAATACCTGGTGGATAATACAGATATCCGAACACATGTATTTAGCAGTTAGGCCTTCATTAAGCATATCTGATTACCTCATCAGTTCCTGTTGGTAGCACCAACACCGTGATTTTAACACAGCCAGCAAGCGGCTCAAATTGAGCGTTCTACTGTAGGAACTCATATCTTGGCAGTCCAGTACTGATTTTGCAAGCCCAAGCCCACGAATCAGTACAGGCTCTATAAAGGTGGGGAGAGAGAGAAAAGATTCCCTCATCTTCTTCAATCCACCAATCGTTTTGTCTTCCAGCTTCCACGCCGAAATTTCGCCTCACCCCTCACTAGGGTTCACCATTGCTTGCTCTTCCCCATTGAAACTCAGGCAATCCCACTCCTCCTCGTCCATTCCAAGCCCCCAATCGCATTTTCCCCAAACTTCCTCGCCTCGAACCATGCCGAGGGCTTTGGATATTCTGGTGGCGTCAGATGAAGCTTGGCCAACTTTGGATTGCGGTCGATCAAAGCTGGAGCACTTGGAGAGGTTGTTGCGACTTCAAAGCCGCGATATCATCCATTGGCGTCCGGCTGAAGGTGAATCGGTCCTGGGAGCCCCAAGCCGGTGAGACAGTTGTTTTCGCCTCTTTTTTCGACCGGGGTCTTTCTCTTCCATCTTCTGATTTTTTTCCGCTAGCTACTTGACTTCTATAAACTGGAGTTGGTGAATCTGAATCCCATCTCAGTCTTGCAAATCTCTATCTTTGTGACTCTGTGCGAGTGTTTCCTGGGTGTGGAACCCCATTTGAATCTCTTCAGGTATCTGTTCCACATCAAACCCCAGCCCTCCAAGAGCAAGGTCCTGGTGATTGGGGGGGCCGGTATCCAGCTGAGGGGTGAGATGAAGAAAATCTATATCCATCTTCCTTTGAAACCTTCCGTGAAGGGCTGGCATAAGGAGTGGTTTTATTGTTTTGATCTCGAGCCATGCCTCCCCCCTTTTACTGGTCTGCCTCCGAAGGTTGATCCCAACTGGACGTCTGTGCCCACCTTTGAGGAAATGGGCCAAGTTTATATACTAGTTAGCAGGATTAACAAGCTGAAGCGTGCCGGACTGACTGGTCCATGGGTGGCTAGGTGCTTCTTGACTCGTCGGATCAGGCCGCTGAAGTTGAGGAGTCACTTAGGCTGGGACTTCAAGGGTAGAAAGGATCCCAGCCGGGAGTATCCCGACCTGACCGACAAGCACAAGGTGACCAAGATCCTGGCGGATTACTTCTCCAGCAGGGTGCTTGAGACTCTACAGTCAGATCGGTCAGTGGCGGCTTATAGATAGAAGAGACCGCACCCAAAGGTAAGGCTTGCTGACACAGACTTGACGTCCATCTGTGATGAATGCTTGCATGCTTGTATTCTTGATTGCTTCTGCAATATGTGATGTATGTTGTTGAACTGCTTGCAGTCATGTGAGGAGTTTGATGAAGACTCCCAAACTTTGTTGGCCATAAAGTTGAAGAAGAGGCCGAGAAGTCCATCTGCTGCCCAGCTCGACTCCAAGAGATCGGGGAAAAGGCTTGTCAAAGACCAGGGCAAACAGAAAATCAATAGGCCAAGTGCTGCAGCCGGGAGTATGAGGATCAAAGACAGCACCGGCGCGGCTCCTAGGCCATTAAGTCCTAGGCCAAGACCGACACAGTCGGGCTCAGCAACATCGAGCCCCAGAAGAGCGCCGCCGAGTACAAGGTCGAGTCCAGCACCACCAGGCTCAGCGACATCGATCCCAAGGATGGCACCATCGAGTACCTAAGCACCCCAGCCGGCCACACCAGGAATGGGGCTGACCAGGACAAAAACACCGCCGCCGACTAACGCGCCCTCGAGCCCGACAGCCGGCAGCCCTCCAGTGTTGACTTCAGGAGCCCTGAGTGGAAAATCAAATTCTCCAAGAGGTATGCAATCTTGATTCCCACGGAAGTCCTGTTCAGAATTGTAGTGTCTTGATATGTAACTCTTTGTGCAGGAAGCGCGCCGACATTAATCTCAAGGAGACCACGCTGACCGCCCCTGTTGTCGAGCCCACCCCGGCCGAGCCATTGCCAGCAAAATTATCCACTGAGCCGGAGACCGTCCCGGTTGCAGAAACTGAGGTCGTTCCAACGGCAAGGCTGCCGATGCCGACTGACCAGGGGGCAGGTGTCGGAGCTGCTGCTCCAGCCCCTGAGCTGATCCCTAAAGCCTCAGCGGCCGGCGAGTCGGGGCCAGGACCCCATCGCCGTCTTGTCATCGTGTCTTCAGAAGGGCCGGATCTCCCCAGGCTTGAGGCCCCTCCCCATAGATTTCTGAGGACATTCCACTGGGTAACTCTTGAGGGAACTATGAAGAGCTACGAGCATAACACCGAGGCAGCAGAGAGGGAGCACGAAGTTCTTCTCCGTGCTGCTATCGCCGCGTCCTGGGGGGTCTAGGTAAGACTTTTGCCTTGCTGAGTTCTTGACAGTCTTCCTTGCATAGGTATTCTACCGTCTGACTCTGCTTCACTCTATTTTGCTCCGAGCAGAAGATTGTTGACTGCTCGAAGAAGATGGAGGAGGTCCTGACCTAGCTTGTCCCCCAACTCCAGCAATTAGGCCAGCTCCAGACCTGAAAGGCCGACTTGGAGCGATCTAGCCAGGAGAAGGAGGCTTGGCTGAGGGGAGTGGTTAATCAGCTCAAGGATGAAAATTGGGACCTAACTAAGAAGATTGGAAGTAAGTCTCCTGAATATGTCTTCCTAACTAGCCCTTAGTTTATTTCTCCAGCTATGTCATTTCCCAACTGCCCAGTTGTGTCTTGGCTGTAATCTTGAGTACTTGACTATTCTAACGTACTGTTAACGCCAAAATTTGGTAAGGACCTGTATCATACTCGGTCAAGAGGACGGTTGCAGTCGGATAATGGAAATTGATCCAAGAAGCAGATCGAGTCTGAGAAGGAGCCGTGAAGACCGCGCGTGGCAGTTAATTACTATAGTTATTAGGAAAAGGTTTATCTCTTTTAGGAAACCTGACCTCGTGTCCGGTCAGGTCTCATTAGCGCTTTCTGTTATAGATAGGAAATCATATATCGTGTCCTATAAGGACTCATGTAACTCGGGGTATATATACTATGCCCGGGGACCTTGTAATCTATCACAACGATCAATACAAATTCGGCGCATCGCCACCCCTTCGACGGGATCCTGCTTCTCGAGCCGGGCTGCATCGGTTAGGTCCGAACTCCTGCGAGAGGGTAAGTCTCGTCACACCGACTACCAATCGGCTAGGACTTCCTCGGTTAGGTCCGATATTCTAGTCGGTTTATGGTAGTCGGCTTACCACGATATATTTACTTTATCTATGGCTGCATCAGTTCAGTTTGATCTCATAGATTGATTAGGTATATCACATCACGTGTGCACAGATTGTATCGACTTACTGGGAGTGATTTATCATCAGTTCGTGCTGCATCGGTTAGGTCCGACCTACTGAACTGCTAGTGATAATCGATCCTGCTGAGCCGATGTTGTGTGCAGGCGCTTTATCGGAGTGTATAGCCGATAAGTTATTTTCATCACGATCGCATTATATCTATCGACTCATTGAGGCATTGTTATCATTGTCGGTTTGTGCTGCAACGGTTAGGTCCGATCTACTAGACTGACGATAATAGCTTTACTCTTAATAAGCCGATGGTGTGGCCGATGGTGTATCGGAGTGCTTAGCCGATAAGTTACCTGTTAAAGCCGACTACATTCATTCATTGTTTTATCCTGTGTTCGCTTTACTAAGCAGTCGGCTAGCTTATCAATTATTTATCATTTACGTTATTGCATATTTTATTATTTGTTCTTGCCTGTATCATTGTCACAATCGGCTAAGGGATAGCCGATGGGTTCATTCTGCCGATCCAAGCACAAGTACCAGCAGGTTCCCGGGCACGACCCCAGGTAAGGGCCCGGGCATGAGCCCGGGTAAGGACCAGTGCATGGGTCCAGACAGCGGACGAAGATCTTGGGAGCCGATATGAGCAAGGGCCCGGGTGCAGGCATACCTTCATAATAATACCAGTAACACTAGATCATGATCAGCTAGGATCTGTTTGATTTATTCATGCATTATACTTGCTTATTTTATCTAGCTTATAGCCGGTTTTCGAATATCTCTTCGATGATCGGCTAGCACGATATTTGTTTATTATTACATTATTGTCCTTGCCATCATCGGTCTTAAGCCGATGTATAAGTGCTACAGTGTACATCGGCCATCGGCTGATGAAACGAGTCTAGATCGGCTTCCAGCCGATTGGCTCATTGATCTAATATTTTCCTCCTTGTCAATTACAGGGTCAAATTGACTGGCACGCCTACGAACCTCAAACTTTAGGACCTGCACTGGAGTGAAGCAAATCTCCCAGGCCTTCGCGTGTCACCCAGACGCCGAACCAGGACCCGGCGATTTTCGGCGTCAACACGTACAACCCTCGAAGCTGAGTTAAAGACCCAAACAGAGGGGGAATCCAAGCTGAGGAGGCCGAGAGGGCCAAGGTCGAGCTTGAGAAAGAGAAGGCCAACTTGGAGAAGGCCAACGCCAAGCTCGGAAAGGAAAAGGCTGAACTAGAGAAGGCCAACGCCAAGTGGGAGGCCGACTATGAAGTAAGTCCTTCTCTAACACTGACCTTGGCCAATCCATTGGGTACTCCGTCTGTGGTTTTGCTTAACAAGTTTATTTGTGGATGAACCTAGGTAGCTACTAGAGCCAATGCCCAAATCCAATTTCAAGCTTTTGCAGAGGAGATAACGATTGTCAAGGAGTCATGAGAGATCCTTGCCGAGTCCGTGAAAGGGCTCCTTGACATCATGGATCCTCACTACGTGGGAACCAGCTCCAACACGGTCTCCCAGGTGCAAGCGCACTTAGATGAGGCCCCGAGTGTCCTGAAGAGGTACTCGGATGAGCGCATTGTTGCTGGCGTGGCCCAAACCTTAGCGATGACCAAGTCGATCTACCCCAGGGCAGATCTTGAGGCCATCGGAGAGGGATTCGCCGAGGAGACGACACCTAAGGGGGCGCTGGAGCTAATAACCTAGGCGAGGCCAACTGCAGAGGTGATCACTCGGGACCTAGGTATGTAAGAACAATCCATCATGCAGTCGGTGTATATAAATTTTTGTAAGGACATGTGTAAATATATGTGCAATGCCGCCAAGCTCTGAGTTTTTACTTAGCTGTCATTATCTTTACCCGACTATATAGGCTACGCCGAGTTAGTCTATAGGAACTTAATAAAATCATTCACCACAGAAAGCTGTACTCGGGCAGACATAACAAAGTCATTGCAAAGCTTCTTAACTTAAGCAAAACAGGCCCGTATGTTATTGACAAAGCACATAGGATATATGCAGCCCCCGACTCACTACCCGGTTGGAACAACTGGTGTAGTGAGTCAAAGAAAAACTGCACACATGGGAAAGTATAAAACTCAGGTATAGAAAGGACGTAGCTATTCTATATTCCATGAGTTGCTGATGAGGGCACCGTCTTTGGTCTTCAGTCGGTAGGTGCCTAGCCGTGTGACCTCGGTGATAATGAATGGCCCTTCCCATATCAGGGATAGTTTATGTCTGTCTTTGGTGGTTTGTATTTTTCTCAAGACGAGATCCCTGACCAAAAAGGCACGGCCACAAACATTGTGATTGTGGTAACGACGCAGGCCTTGAAGATACCTTGCCGACTGGATTATTGTGATCTCCCTCGCTTCTTCCAACTGATGTAATTGGACCAATCGGGTATTGTTGGAGATGTCTTCTGAGTAAGCCCGAACTCACGGAGAGCCAAACTCTAACTCGGTTGGTAACACGGCCTCAGCACCATAGATCAAGAAGAAAGGGGATTGCCCTATTGCCTAACTAACCATGGTTCTTAGAGACTAGAGAACGGATGGGAGTTCTTGTACCCACCGGCCCACATATGGTTGTAGTCAGTCGAATATCCTTGTCTTGATGCCTTGTAAGACCATGCCATTGGCACGCTTAACCTATCCATTGCTCCATGGGTGTGCCACAGAAGCATAACAGATCTTGATGCCGAAGTCATCACAGAAATCTTGAAAGACGCCGCCCGTGAACTGAGTACCGTTATCTGTTATGATGCGATTAGGAACCCCGAATCGGTATAATATACTCATTATGAAGTCTTTTGCTGCTGTTATGGTAGCAACGGGTTTCGCCTCAATCCACTTTGTGAATTTATCCACCACGACGAACAAGTGTGTGAACCCTCTTGGCGCTTTCTTGAAAGGCCCGACCATGTCAAGCCTCCATACTGCAAAGGGCCAAGAGATTGGTATAGTTTGAAGTTCTTGGGCTGGGAGATTTGTTTGTCTTGCATAGAACTGACAACCCTCGCATGTGCGAACAATGTCTTTTGCGTCTGTCACCGTTGTTGGCCCGAAAAATCCCTGCCGGTAAGCCTTTCCGACTAACGTCCTAGATGCAGCGTGGTTGCCACATATGCCCGAGTGGATCGATTGCAGAATCTGCTTGCTTTCCTCGGTGGTGACGCGGCGCATGAGGACACCAGATGCACTTCTTCGATATAGGTCTTGTCCAATGATTAGGAAACTTTTGCTTCAACGTTTGATTTGCTCGGCTTGAATGCGATCTTCTAAGAGTTCATCGTCTAAGAGGAATTTGAAAACAGGAGTCCGCCAATCTTGGGATATGATCAGTACTTCGTCTGTTGCCGGGGTAGGTTTGCCTCCCGACTAATCTGGCACTGGTTTCTCCTTGACTGACGGCTCCATTAGTTGCCCGACAAAGATCCCAGTCGGGACCACTTCTCTCTTGGATCCCATGTTTGCCAATTCATCTGCAGCATCGTTGTATTGTCGTAGTACATGTGTTATCTCAAGCCCGTCGAACTTGTTTTCTAGCTCTCGAACCTCCTGACAGTATGTCGCCACGGTATCATCGAGACATGTCTAGTCTTTCATGACTTGGTTCACCACGAGTTGAGAGTCTCCTCGCACAACCAGTCGGTGGATGCCGAGTGATATAGCAATGCGGAGCCCGTGGATGAGTGCCTCGTACTCAGCGACATTGTGGGAAGCCGGGAAGTGGATCTGGAGAACATACTTTAGTTTTTCATCGGTAGGGGACATCAGTACGACGCTGGCCCTGGCGCCACCGATCCTTAGAGAACCGTACTCTAACTTCACTGTTGATGTAGGCATATGAACTTCTGTCCATTCGACCACGAAGTCGGCTAGAGCTTGTGATTTCATTGCTGTTCATGGCTGAAAGGTGATGTCGAACGCCATCAACTCGAGGACCCATTTAGCAATTTGGCCAGTGGCCTCGCGGTTATGCAGGGCATCCCCGAGTGGATACGGTGTGACCACCGTGACTTGATGCGATTGGAAATAGTGCACCAACTTCCGGACAGTGATGAGTAGGCCATAAAGTAGCTTCTGGACCTACGGATATCTCATTTTGAAGTCGGCAAGGACCTCGCTGACAAAGTAGACTAGCCGTTGAACATCTTGTATATGACCCGGTTCAGGTCGCTCGACCGCCAGCACCATGCTGACTACCTGATTGGTTGCCGCTAGTGTCGATGTTTTACACTGGCAATATAAATATAGGGCTACTCATCGGATCAAAACTCGGTGGACTGCAAAGGAACACAGGAGATTTATACTGGTTTAGGCCCTCGATGTGAGGTAATACCCTACATCCAGTTGTGGTGTATTCCTTTGAGGATGTATGTTCACTTCTATGAGCTTATGTGTTGTTCTCCGCCCTCAGGGGGCGCCCTGCTTGCCCTTATATACTGGGGGATAGGAGTACAAGGTAGGAGTCCCAGCCAGATACGGCTAAGGGATCTCCTTTTAGAGATACAATCTACCCGACTAGAACTGTATATTCCTTATTGTACAAGACAAAGTCTGCCGGGTGCTACTATATCTCTAATTACAAGTCTCGGCCCATCCTCTATCCGAGTGGCCCATATGCTTGTGATGAGGTACCCGGGGCCCATGGCCTCCACAGTAGCCCCTGAGACCTTTATAGTTGAGTCACAGCTAATGCCGAGTGCTCATCCTCCATGGTGAAAATTGCCCGAGTGCATTGCTCCCGAGTACTCTTTGTCCGAGTGCTTCTTCTTCTCGAGTCCTGCTTCATGTCAGTTGGCAGCGAGGCTATGAAGGGCTTCATGTAGATGTATGAATAGTGTGCACTGAATAGGCGCACCTATTAGATGTAGCCCCCGACTTTGTGCTTAATTGTGAAGACAATTAAACATAAAGTCAAAGAGCATTAACCTAGAAGTCTTTCCTGAGTAGTATACTACTGGTATATGAGACTCTTCGGTCTCATGTCAACTGGAATATGATTTATAGTCTTGCTGAATAGCATGCCACTCGTATATGGGACTCTTTAGCTTCATGTCAACTGGAAACGGTTGTTTATAGTCTTTCCCGAGTGGCGTCCCACTCGGAAGTTAGACTCCTCAGCGTCATGTCGGCTGGAATAATGTTGCTCATGGCAACTGTTGGCCAAGCATGTAGGCCGAGTACCACTTTATGAAATTAAATCCATTGCGTGGTCAGGTGTACTCGAGAAAGATACATGCATCCCTAATTTTAATGAAGACCTGCTTGTGATCCTTATAAGGATATATCCTCGATACCTGGTGGATAAGACAGATACCCAAACACATGTGTTTAGCAATTAGGCCTTCATGAAGCATATCTGTTTACCTCATCGGTTCCTTTTGGTAGCATCAGCACTGCGATTTTAACCTAGCCTGCAAGTGGCCCATATTGAGCGTGCTACTATAGAAACTCATATCTTGGTGGCTGCTACCAAATAAGCCGATCTGAACCGACCTACCCAGCATAGTTCTATAGAAGTAGCATCCATCGCATGTCAGGACGAGTACTCCAGCGTCGGTAACTGCAATCCGCCAAAAGAATTCCTGTCTGCAAGCCTTTCCGACTTATGTTCTGGATGCAACATGGTTGCCACAGATGCCAGAGAAGGTGATGGCAATGGTGTGCCCGATCTTCCGTTAGGCAAAGATAACTCTCGATTTGGTGGAAATTTGACACTCGCGATCCGGCTTCTGATCACCAGGACCCGAACCCTGCAATCGCAGTACCACGTCTCCTCTCGTTATCAACCGTGCGCTGCCCGGTTGACCTCGCCACGAAGGCTAATCCCTGCATGCGAATCAAAGAATACAAGAAAGATTGCAACTCAATTGCAGATGAATGATTATACTCTCGAGTTGGGGTCTCACAAACCGATAAACGGTGAAACTGTTCAAGGACAGAATAATCTAAGCAAAACCCACC
Source organism: Oryza meyeriana var. granulata (assembly GCA_003991445.1). Classification (NCBI taxonomy): domain Eukaryota; kingdom Viridiplantae; phylum Streptophyta; class Magnoliopsida; order Poales; family Poaceae; genus Oryza; species Oryza meyeriana. The sequence continues at coordinate 29,313 of RYFJ01002614.1, forward strand.
TCTAAACAATGATGGCTACTGTAGATATGTTGGGACATCTTAGGGTTATCCCTAGGGTGCACACCACTTGGGTTTAGCCCACGACACCGTTACAAGGCCCAAGGCCCAAAACAGACTCGGACTGGAAGAGGTACGCATCTTGTTTTGACGATTCTGGACAGCTCAAGAGGAATTTTGACATGGGACCAAAACCATCTGAAAGTAGACTTCATAAGCTTTCCAACAAGTACTCATGGGCCCTGAAAGTCCTTCTGGATCAGTGGCTAGGTCCGTTTGAAGTTGATGCTGTCAGGAGGCCAAAATCCGAATCCAAAACGTGCAGAACTTCATTGCTTGCCTTCTATGGACCAAAAGTGACGTGGTGCTGTAGAAGTAGACTTGGGAAAGGTCTTGGTTTGGTCCCCAATCAACTTCTTCGATCATCCATATGTTTCTTGCGCTCGGTCTCTTTCCCTTCACCCAAGCAAGTATCTCTGCAAACGAGAACACACAAAACTCATGGTGCAGTAACGGTTTTTCAAATATATAACGTATAAATCTTATGTAGAAAACATGCACCTTTGGTTGATGAATACATAAAATTGCTAGGGTCATATCCAAGCTAGTGATGTCCTCATCAGAAGGTATATTGCAGAATCTGCTTGCCCTCCTCAGGTGTGACGTAGTGCATGAGAACTCCGGATGCGCTTTGATGATACAGGTCTTATCTGACTTCGGTAAAGCCGGATAAGGTACCCGAACCTTGCATTAGCATAGGATTCGGCCGGTGACCCTCATGGGGCGTACCCTATCCAACAATGTTATGGCCAAATGAGGTACTCGAATCTCGTAGGATTCGCCTAGCGACCCTCTTGGGGCGTACCCAACTCAGCGAAGTTGTACCCAAGCCTCGACTGGCACCGGAGGTCGGTTGTTAGCCGAATAAGGTACCTGAACCTTGCATTAGCATAAGATTCGGCTGGCGACCCTCATGGGGCATACCTTACCCAACCGAGTTGTGACCGAATAAGGTACCCGAACCTAGCATTAGCATAGGATTCGGCTGGCGACCCTCATGGGGCGTACCTCACCTAGCCGAGTGGTATACGACCCCCGACTAGCGCCGAAGATCGGTTGTTAGCTCACATGGAGCATAGCCAGGGAAGATGACGTCCCGGCTGGCACAAGTGCTCGGTTAATAGCCCTCATGGAGCGTTCTGAGCGTATCTTGGCAGAATGGTCCAGCCCCTGAGCGTAGGAGATAGGCTCGTAGCCCTGAGTTCCTGTCACGCGTATCCAGAACTGGCCTTGCATTATAAACATATCAGATGAGTAGCATCTGATGATGAAAATAATCACCCAAATAATATTTATGTAGTTTACAATATATGTAAATACGAGTTCTTCCTCTTATTGATATTAATTTCCCCGAGGAGTTGACTCCTTACGTTTAAGCACTCTACCCGACTAATCATAGCCCCCTAGCGTCGGGAGTTGGCTCATGACCCTTTCCCAGACATGCGTTTTGGGTGACTTGAGTTCATCTTTCATGGAGCAAAGTTTCACGGATCGGAATTTATGCTATCCGAGTACTTTTGCAATCATTTAAGATCAAAAATAGAAAAAATAAATGTGCAGCTTGTACACCTATTAGGTGTAAGCAGCTGCGGCACTGGTGAGGCCAAGTAAGGAAATATTTATCAGAAAGCGACTTTGTTGTTCAGTAGTTGGGAGTGGGGATGCCATCCTTGCATTTAGGCTTTTGAGCCCCTGAGCATGTCACTTGTTGTTCTGATAATCTTCAGTTGTTGAAGGTCGAAGACAGTTGTGACCAACTGCCACAATGGTGTCATCTGACTTGCGTTTGTGGTTCCCGGCTTTAGTCGGGGTTGCATCATCGGTGTCCTTCTGCTCCTTCTGTCAGGGGGCCTTTTCGTCATCGATGGCCTCAGCAACAGCGTGGGCCGAGTTGGCATACTTGTTTGTCATGTCGAATAGAGCCTTGATAGAGTTGGAAGGCTTTCGAGTGAATTTGGCGATGAACAAGGTGTCTTTGACTCCTTTTCAAAAGGTGGCGATGATAATCTCATCCTTGATCTTTGGGGTTGAATTCTTCTTTTAAGAGAACCTCTTGATGAAGTCACGAAGAGACTCGTTCTTCCTTTGATGCAACTGATATAGGTCATACTGGGAAGATGGCCTCTCGTACGTCCCCTGGAAGTTGGTGATGAAGTGTTCCCGGAGTTCTCCCCAGGAGCCGATTGATTGCTTGGGAAGTCCTGTTAGCCATGTCCTCGCTGAGTCGGCTAGAGCAATTGGGAGGTAGTTAGACATGGCTTTGTGATCTCCTCCAGCTGCTCGGATTGCCAGAGTATAGACTATGAGCCAGGACTCGGGATTAGTCTTGCCGTCGTATTTGTCGACGCCTGTAGGCTTGAAACCCGACGGCCAGTCGACCTGTTGTAGCTCCTCGGTGAAGGCCGGTACGCCTTCATCAGCATGAGGGCTTCGGCTCCGCCTACGACGGCGAGACCGCTCATGGTGGAAGTTGAAGCGCTCGTTCTCGTCTTCCAGTCGGCGTTGCTCGTCTTCCTCTCATTCGCGGCACTGCGCGTTGATGTCTTGCCAAAGGTCATGCCGTAGTTGGCCTCGGAGATCCTGATTGTCCCGACGGTCGCTTCGACGTTGCCGGTTGTTGTTGGGGTTGCTGAGTGACGTTTGGCATGACTCCATGTGCTGCCGACTAGGGCCGACCGCTCGGCGTCACTTTGAGGTGGACGAGACTGCCGTGGGGGATGCCAACTGGTTGGTCGGTATGAGGGTATCGCCCGACTGTTGGTGCTGCTAACATGCAGCAACGGTAAGCATGGCTTTTATCCTTGCGATCGTCAGGGTGGCCTGGTGATTAGGCCCTAACTGGAGTGTATCCAATAGAGTTGTAGCGGCAACGATGTTCTGTTGAGGAGTAATGAAGACATTGTGGTTGCTGACTCGGGTTTGGAGGATTTGTTGCTGAGTGGTTCGCCCAACCCTGTGTAGATCGTCGTTGCGGGCGTGCAGGCGTCTTGCTTCTTCCTCCTGTTGTTCTCGTAGTCGGAAAGCCTCCTCCTCTTGTTGCTCCTCTTGTAGTCGGCGTGATTCCTGAGTAGGAGTTGAGCCTTTGGATACCATGAAGATTTCTCGTGGCGAAGAGAAGCTTGTAGAGCTGTCGTCTGACTTAGAGTCGGAGTCCGACTGAGAGTCGAAGTCGGAATAATTGATGGGGGTGATTATAATTCCGACCTCGCTAGATCCGATCCCGAGCGGCTCTGGGCCGTATCCGAGTCGAACTCCAGAGGATCGGGTTTGCCGCGTCGGATGTTGTTCGAAGATATCCGCGGCGTTGCCGAGTCCAAATGGGAGATTGACGATCTCCTCCTTCCTTAGCTCGATCTCGGCCGGATCAAGACCGAGTCCGAGTAGAACACCAAAAGGAAGAGTTGTCCCAAGACCCAGGCAAGTGGAAGATTGCCGCAGCAAGTCGACGTGGGTTGCTGCAGCATCGTGTCGGCCGACCGACGTAGAGTCGGCCTATTTCCCGACCGATCAAAGCGAGTCCAAGTCAGACAAGATGAGGTTGCCGAACCTGTCGGTGACGAAGTTGAGGCTTCCGAAGGTGATTGCGTCTCCAGGGGAGAAATTGATGCCATCGACTCCAGTTGTCGGATCCATCGACCTTGTAGATGTAGATCTCGCTGAAGCCCCTACCTGGCGCGCCAACTGTCGATGTTTTACACTGGCAATACGAATATAGGGCTACTTGTCAGATCGAAACTCGGTGGACTGCAAAGGAACACAGGAGATTTATACTAGTTCAGGCCCTCGATGTGAGGTAATACCCTACATCCAGTTGTGGTGTATTCCTTTGAGGATGTATGTTCACTTCTATGAGCTTATGTGTTGTTCTCCGCCCTCAGGGGGCGCCCTGTCTCCCCTTATATACTGGGGGACAGGGGTACAAGGTAGGAGTCCCAGCCGGATACGGCCAAGGGATATCCTTTTAGAGATACAATCTACCCGACTAGGACTGTATATTCCTTATTGTACAAGGCAAAGTCTACCGGGTGCTACTATATCTCTAATTACAAGTCTCGGCCCATCCTCTATCCGAGTGGCCCATATGCTTGTGATGAGGTACCCGGGGCCCATGGCCTCCACAGCTAGATACAACAGTAATGGCTCTTGGGGCATAGGTGACACCAACACAGGTGGTGATGTGAGAAATTTCTTGAAGTCTACAAAGGCTTGCTAGGCTTTGGGAGTCCATTGGAAATTGTCTGCTTCCTTCAATAGCTTGAAAAAGGGCATGCCCCATTCGCCTAGTCGGGAGATAAACCAGCTGAGTGCCGCCATGCAGCTTGTCAGCTTCTGGATGTCCTGCTGGCTAGTCGAGGGTGCCATGTTCATGATTGCATCGACTTTCTCTAGGTTGGCCTTGATGCCACGATGCGATACACTGAAGCCGAGTAGCTTGCCGGATGGCACACCGAAAGCGCACTTTTCCGGGTTCAACTTCATCTTGAATCTTCGAAGATTTTGGAAAGTTTCTTCTAGGTCAGCGATGAGGTCTTCTTTGGACTTGGTCTTGATCACCACATCGTCGATGTAGGCCTCCACGTTGCACCCAATCTGAGTGTGTAAACACCACTGAATTGCTCGTTGATACGTTGCTCCAGCGTTTTTCAAACCGAACAGCATAGTGATGTAGTAGTATGCACCAAACAACATGATAAAAGATGTTTTTAGGCAGTCCTCCTCCTTCAGGCTGATTTGGTGGTATCCCGAGTAGCAGTCGAGAAAGCTGAGAAGTTCGCACCCTGCGGTTGAGTCCACCACCTGATCTATTCTCGGTAGACCAGATGGATCCTTGGGCCATGCCTTGTTTAGATCGGTGTAGTCGACGCACATGCGCCATTTACCATTTTTCTTCTGGACCAGAATTGGGTTGGCCAGCCAGTCTGGGTGGTAGACCTCTTTAATGAATCCGGCTGTGAGGAGCTTGGTTATCTCCTCCTAAATAGCATCTTTCCGGTCCTGTGCGAAGCGCCATAGCTGTTGCTTGACTGGCTTGGCGTCTGTCTTGACATTGAGGGTGTGCTCAATCACCTCCCTTGGTACGTCCGGCATGTTGGACGGTTTCCATGTGAATATATCCCTGTTGGCTTGGAGGAAGGTGACGAGCGCGTTTTCCTATTTGGGGTCGAGTCCGGTCCCGACTAGAGCAGTCTTGGAGGGGTCGGAAGGGTCCAGGAGGATCTTCTTCATGTCAGAGTCCGCTAAAATTCCTGACTTTGCTGCTTTTTTTTGCCGAAACTTGGTCATCCTCGACTTCAGTTGTGACGGCTTGCCAAATGCTGTTGCGTCCGACTGCCGCCTCTTGCGATTGAGCGAACTCACAGCTCTCCTTGTTGCAGGCGAAGGCTTGCTTAACATCATTGCAGAGGGAGAGAACTCCGGTTGGCCCGGGCATCTTGAGCACCATGTAAGTATGTGCGGTATCGCCATGAATTTGGCGAGTGCTGGTCGTCCGAGTATCACGTGGTACGCAGTCTCAAAGTCGGCGACCTTGAAGTAGATGTTTTCTGTGCGGAAGTTATCCCGCATGGTGAATTTGACCGGTAAGGTTATCTACCCGAGGGGTGTTGAAGACAGGCCGGGAATTATCCCGTGGAAGGGCGCAGTACTCGGCCGTAGTTCTGAACGAGGGATCTTCATCTCATCCAGGGTCTTGGCGAAGAGGATGTTGAGCGCACTGCCTCCGTCTATTAGAACCTTCTTCAACTTGATATTTTTGACGACCGGGTCCAGGACGAGTGGATAACCTCCCGGGTGTGAGATCCGATCTGGGTGATCTGTGTGATTGAATGTAATGGACATATCTGACCAGTGCAAATATTGGGGGGCGTCTGCTATAGAGACCATGTTGATGTCGTGTGTTGTTAGCTTCTGCTTTCGCTTGGACTCGTACGCAGACTGCCCTCCGAAGATGTGGTTGAACTTGGCCTAGGGATCTTGGAAATCGTCGGCCGGGCCCGAATCTGGCTTGTCTTTGTCCTTGTCGGCACCAGACGATGAAGTCTGCTTGGAGGCAAATTTCTTGAGCATGAAGCAATCCTTGGCCGCATGCTTGCCCTTGGGATGGAAGGGGCAAGGCCTGTTCATCACTTTCTAGTATTCATTATTTCTTGGGGGCCGCGACCGAGTGCACTCCACGTTGGCCACCTTGCTGTCCGACTTCCGCTTGCGGCTACCAGACTTGTTCTGTGATGGCTTGTTGTCGGCTTTCGCCTTTTGGTCCTTCTGCCGAGACTCCTTCTTTTCGTCGAGAGCTTCGGCGACCGCCTTTGCTGAGTTAGCATACTTGTTTGCCATGTCGAAGAGGGCCCTAATAGATGTTGGTGGCTTCCAAGTGAATTTCGCGATGAACGGGGCGTCCTTGACTCCCTTGCAGAAGGCAGCAATGGCGACCTCATCCTTGATCATTGGGATCGAGTTGCGCTTCTCGAAAAACCTTTTGATGAACTCATGGAGGGACTCATTCTTCCTCTGGTGCAGGTAATAGAGATCGTGCTCGGAAGACAGCTGCTCGTAAGTCCCGTGGAAGTTGGCTATAAAGCGTTCCCGGAGTTCCCCCCAGGAGCCGATTGATCGCCTAGGGAGCCTTGTTAGCCAGGTCCTCGCTGAGTCAGCCAGAGCGACCGGGAGGTAGTTAGCCATGGCTTTGTGGTCACCTCCAGCAGCTCGAATTGCCAGGGTGTATATGGTGAGCCAGGACTCGGGGTTAGTTTTGCCGTCGTATTTCTCGATTCCTGTAGGCTTGAAGCCTGATGGCCAATCGATGTCTTGTAACTCCTGGGTGAAGGCTGGTATGCCTTCATCTTTGTGAGGGCTCTAGCTCCTACCGCGACGGTTAAACCGCTCGTGGTGGAGACCGAAACGCTCGTGCTCGTCCTCCAGTCGGCGGCGCTCGTCATCTTCGTGTTGGCGGCACCGAGCGTTGATGTCTTGGCAGAGATCACGTTGTAGACGGACTCGGAGGTCTTGGTTGAACCAGCGATCGTTCTGGTGACGCTGCCGATTGTTGTTATTGGTGTTGCTGAGTGATGTTTGTTGTGACTCCTCGTGCGACTGACTTGAGCCGGCCAACCGGTGTCGTGCAGATGCGAACAAGATTGCCGCTAGAGAACCCGACCGGTTGGTCGGTATAAGTGTTTCGCCAGACTGCTGGTGCTACTGATAGGTAGCAGCTGTGATCATCGCCTTGATCTTGGCTATTGTCAGGGTGGCCTGATGATCAGTCCCGAGCTAGAGCGTGTCCAGCAGGGTTGCAGCGGCCATGACGTTCTACTAAGGCGTGACGAAGACGTCGTGGTCGCCGACTCGAGTTTGCAGGATTTGTTGCTGAGCGGTTCGCCCAGCCCTGCGTAGCTCGTCGTTGCGAGCCTCACATTTGGCTTCCTCCTATTGCTGCAGTCGGCGGGCCTCCTCTTCTTGCTCCTGTTGTATTCAGCGCACCTCTGGGGGAGGGGTTGATGCCATGAAGATTTCTCGGGGGAGAAGGAAACTCGCTAGACTAGTGTCCGAACTGGTGTTCGAACCATTGACAGACTTGGAGTCAGAATCCGAGTAGTTGATCGGAGTAAGGACGACTCCGAACTCCCTAGATCCAATCTGGAGCGGCTCTGAGCCATGTCCAAACTGAACCGTAGGGGATCGAGTCTGCCACGTGGGATGTAGATTCGCAGCGCCACCGAGTCTGCTCGGGAGATTGATGATCTCTCCCCTTCCTAGCCCGGGTCGGGCTGGCCCGAGGCCTAGCGCGAGTTGGACGCCGAAGGAGAGGGTTGTCCCGAGTCCCAGGCAGGTGGTAGATCACCGCAACAAATCGACAAGGGTGGCTACAGCGTCTTATGGGCCGACTGGTGTGGAGTCAGCTGGTTCATCGGCTGGTTGGATCTAGTTTGCATCGGCCAAGGTGAGATTGCCGATCTGGTCGGCAACGAAGTTGAGGCTTCCGAAAGTTATTGTGTCTCCAGGGGAGAATTTGCCGCCGTCGACTCCGGTTGCTAGATCCATCGAGCTTGTAGATGTAGATCTCACCGATCCCCTACCTAGCGCGCCAACTGTCGATGTTTTACACCGGCAATGTGAATACGGGGCTACTCGGCGGATGGAAACTCGGTGGATTACAAAGGAACATGGGAGATTTATACTGGTTCAGGCCCTCAATGTGAGGTAATACCCTACGTCCAGTTTGGATGTATTCCTTTGAGGATTACGGTGATGGTTCTGATGAACTCTTGTGTGGTTGTCTGATGACTTGCCCTCATGGGGCGCCCTGCCTTCCCTTATATACTGGGGGATAGGGTTACAAAGTAGGAGTTCCAGCCAGATTACGACTAAGGAATGTCCCCTTAGAGATACAACGTACCTAGTTAGGATTGTATATTCCTTATCGTACAAGGCAAAGTCTACCGGGGGTTACTATATCTCCAATTATAAGGCTAGGCCCATCCTCTATCCGAGTGGCCCATATGCTTGTGATGAGGTACCTGGGGCCCATGGCCTCCACAGGTACCTCATGAGAAGCATTTGGGCCACTCGGACAGAGGATGGGCCTAACCTTGTAATTAGGGATGCCATAGGACTCGGAGTACATAACCTTGTACGATAGGGAAAGTATATAGTCCTAGTCAGGCAAGTTGTATTCCTAGAAGGAAATCCCTTGGTTGAAGTCTGACTAGGATTCCTACTCTGTAACGCTGTCCCCCGATATATAAGGGGAGGCAGGGCACCCCCTGAGAGCATAGCGCAATCTCACCAGAGAAACCTCAAAGGCAATATACCACAACTGGACATAGGGTATTACCTCATCTCGAGGGCCTGAACCAGTATAAATTATTTCGTGTTCCTTTGCAATCCATCAAGTTTAGGTCTCACAAGTAGCCCTATATTCTTATTGCTAATAAAAAACATCGACATCATCTGTCTCCCATCGCTCCTTCTGTCGGGGCTTGTCGTCAAGTGCCTTGGCCACTGCATTGGCTGAATCAGCATATTTACTAGCCATCTCGAAGAGAGCTTTGAAGGATTTGGGCAGCTTCCGAGTGAGCTTGGTGATGAACGGCGCATCTTTGACTCCCTTGCGGAAGGCGGCGATGACAACCTCATCCTTGATTTCAGGGATTGAATTCCTCTTCTTAGAAAAGCATTTGATAAAGTCCCGGAGAGACTTTTTTCTCTAATGACACTGGTATAGATCGTACTTGGATGCTGGCCTTTGGTATGTCCCTTGCAAGTTGGCCACGAAGCGCTCACGGAGTTCCCCCTAGGAGCCAATAGACCGCCTGGGAAGCCCCGTCTACCACATCCGTGCCAAGTCGGCTAGGGTGACTAGGAGGTAATTCGCCATGGACTTATGGTCACCTCCAGCTACTCGGATTGCCAAGGTATACATTGTAAGCCAGGATTCCGGGTTGGTCTTGCCGTCGTACTTCTCTATACCAATCGGCTTGAAGCCAAATGGCCAGTCGACTTGTTGTAGCTTGTCATCTGAGTGGGGGCTTCGACTCCGACTACGGTGATGAAACCACTCGTGATGGAGACCGAAGTGTTCGTGTTCATCTTCAAGTCGGTGATGTTCATCTTCCTTGAATTCTCGGCGTCTGTCGATGTTTTACACCGGCAATAAGAATATAGGGCTACTCGTCGGACCAAACTCGATAGATTGCAAAGGAACACGAAAGGTTTATACTGGTTCAGGCCCTCGAGATGAGGTAATACCCTATGTCTAGTTGTGGTGTATTTCCTTTGAGGTGATCTTGGTGATCCTCGTGATTCTGGTGAACCTCCACCCTCTGGGGGGTGCCCTGCCTCCCCTTATATACTGGGGGACAAGGTTACAAAGTAGGAGTACTAGTCAGACTACGACCAAGAGATTTTCTTCTAGAGATATAACGTGCCGAACTAGGACTGTATCTTTCTTATCGTACAAGGTTAGGTCTGCCAAGTTCTATCATATCCCTAATTACATGGCTAGGCCCATCCTCTGTCCGAGTGGCCCAATAGCTTCTCATGAGGTACCCTAGGCCCATGGCATCGACAGCAGCCCCTGAGACCTTCATAGTTGCGTCACAGCTAATGCCGAGTGCTCATCCTCCACGATGAAAAATTCACGAGTGCATTGCTCCTAAGTACTCTTTGTCTGAGTGCTACTTCTCGTGAGTCCTACTTCATGTCAGCTGGTAGCGAGGCTATGAAGGGCTCCATGTAGAAATGTGAATAGTGTGCACCGAATAGGCGCACCTATTAGGTGTAGCCCCCGATTTTGTGCTTAATTGTGAAACAATTAAACATAAAGTCAAAGATCTTTAACCTTGTAGTCTTTCCCAAGTAGTGCACTACTGGTATATGAGACTCTTCAGCATCATATCAGCCAGAAATATTTTATAGTCTTTCTCCAGTAGTATGTCACTCAGAAATTAGACTCTTCAGCGTCATGTCAGCTAGGAGAATTTTTTTATAGTCTTTCCCGAATAGTATACTACCCAGAAATTAGACTATTCAACGTCATGTCAGCTGGAATGATTTTTGCTCATTTCAATTGTTGGCTAAGCATGTAAGCTGAGTACCACTTTATGGATTTTAACCCAATATGTGGTCAGGTGTACTTGAGAGATACCTGCAACCCCAATTTTATTGGAGACCAGCCGTCAATCCTTATAAGGATATATCCTCAATACCTGGTAAATAACACAGATACTCAGTCAATAGCCCTCATGGAGCACTCCGAGTGATTCTTGGTAGACTGGTCAAGCCCCCGAGCGTAGGAGATAGGCTCGTAGCCCCGAATTCCTGTCACGCGTATCAGGAACTGGCCCTGCATTAGAAACATATCGGATCAGTAGCATCTAATGATGAAAATAATCACCCGAAGAAATTTTATGTATTTTACAATATATGTAAATACATGTTCTTCCTCTTTTTGATATTAATTTCCCCGAGTAGTTGACCCCTTACGTTTTAGCACTTTGCCCGACTAGTCATAGCCCCCTAGCGTCGGGAGTTGGCTCATGGCTCTTTCCTAGACACGCGTTTTGGGCGAATTGAGTTTGTCTTTCATGGAGCAAAGTTTCACATATCAAAATTTATGCTACTCGAGTACTTTTGTAATCATTAAGAGAAAAAACAAAAAAATGTGCAGCTTGTACACCTATTAGGTGTAAGCGGCTGCGGCATTGGCAAAGCCAAGTGAGGAAATATTTATCAGAAAGTGACTTAGCTGTTTGGTATTTGGGAGTGGGAATGCCATCCTTGCAGTTGAGCTTGTGAGCCCCTGAACATGTCACTTGTTATTCTGATAATCTCTAGTTGTAGGAAGTCGAAGATGGTTGTGACCGACTGCCACAATGAAGCCATCCGACTTGCGTTTGCTATTCCCAACCTTAGTCGGGGCTGCCTCATCGGTGTCCTTCCGCTCCTTCTGTCAGGGTGCCTTTTTGTCATCGAGGGCCCCAGCAACAGCGTCGGCCGAGTCGGCGTACTTGTTTGCCATAATGAATAGAGCCTTGATGAAGTTGGGAGGCTTCCGAGTGAATTTAGCGATGAACGGGGTGTCTTTGACTCCTTTTCGAAAGACAGCAATGACAACCTCGTCCTTGATCATTGGGATTGAATTCTTCTTCTCAAAGAACCACTTGATGAAATCACGAAGAGACTCGTTCTTCCTTTGATGCAACTGATATAGATCGTACTCGGAAGATGGCCACTCGTACATCCCCTAGAAGTTGGCAATGAAGCGTTCTCGGAGTTCTCCCTAGGAGCCGATTGATCTCTTAGGAAGTCCTGTTAGCCATGTCCTCACCGAGTCAGCTAGAGCGACTGGGAAGTAGTTAGCCATGGCCTTGTGATCTCCTCCAGCTACTCGGATCACTAAAGTGTAGACCGTGAGCCAGGACTCAGGATTGGTCTTCCCATCATATTTTTCAATTCCAATTGGCTTGAAGCCTGAGGGCCAATCGACTTGTTGCAGCTCCTAGGTGAAGGCCGGTACTCCTTCATCTGCATGAGGACTCTGGCTCCGACTGTGACGGTGAAACCGCTCGTGGTGGAGGCCGAAGTGCTCGTTCTCATCTTCCAATCGGTATAGCTTAACTTCCTCTCATTCGTGGCGCAGAGCGTTGATGTGTCCTACCAAAGGTCACACCGTAGTCGACCTCGGAAATCCTGGTTGGCCCGACAGTCATTTTGTTGTCGATGCCGCCGGTCAGTGTTGGGGTTGCCGAGTGACATCTGGCCTGACTCTGTGTGTGGCTGACTGGAGCCGGCTGCTCAGCGTCGCATTGAGGCGGATGGACTGCTGTTGGAGATGCCAACCAGTTGGTCGGTATGAGGGTATCGCCCGACTATTGGTGCTGCTAACATGCAACAGTGGTGATCATGGCTTAAATCCTTGCTATCGTCAGGGTGGCCGGGTGATTAGGCCCAAATTGCAGTGTATCCAGTAGAGTTGCAGCGGCCACAACGTTCTGTTGAGGAGTAACGAAGACGTCGTGGTTGCCGATTCGGGTTTGGAGAACATCTTGTTGAGCAGTCCACCTAGCTTTGCGTAGATCGTCGTTGCGGGCATCGTGCTCAGCCTGTAAGCATCTTGCGTCTTCCTCCTGTTGTTCTCGTAGTTGGCGGGCCTCTTCCTCTTGCTGCTCGCGTAGTCGGCGTGCTTCCTGAGTGGGAGCTGAACCCTTGGATATCATAAAGACTTCACGTGGCGGAGAGAAGCTTGCCGAACTGCTGTCCGACATAGAGTCAGAGTCTGACTAAGAGTGATGCGAGACTAGGTGCCCGACCTTCCGATAGGTTCGATTTGGCGATGTGTGGATGTTCATGTTTTGAGGCTTCTGATTAGTAGATCGTCACCTCACACTCGCTACACCCACGCGTCTTATCATTTTCGGCCACGCTCTCACACAGTCGACCTAACCACGAAGGTTTTGCTCCTGCAAACAATCGAAGAAATTTGCAAAAACAAGGAAGAACACAATCTGAATTGCAGATGAATGTTTAGCACATGAAGTTGGGGTTCTACAAACCGATCTAGACGGCAAAACTGCAATGGCAGAATAATCTAAGCAAAACCCAACTCTAAATAATGACGGCTACTGAATATATATGAGTTGGGACGTCCTAGGGTTAACCCTAGAGTGCACACCCCTTGGGCTTAGCCCACGACACAATTACAAGGACAAAGGCCCAAAACAGACTCAGACTGGAAAAGGTACATATCTTATTTTGATGATTCCAGATAGGTTAGGAGGAATTTTGACATTGGGACTAAAACCATCTGAAAGTAGACTCCATAAGCTTTCCAAGAAGTACATGTAGGCCCTGTAACTCTTTCTGAATCAAAAGTTATGGCCATTTGAAGTTGACGCTGTCTCCCAGCCCGAAACTGAATTAGTCTCGGGAATAGGAGTTTACTTGCACTTATTGTCTCCACTTTAATATTTGGTTTCTTGAGCTATTCTGCATGGTCTTCTCCTAGGTTCCTAATAACAATAAAATCATCACAAGAATTAAATAGCATGCCATTCGTAGAAATATTTCCATGTAAGCTTAGGAACGCATTCACCTGGCGATTAAGTTGACGGCCACGTGCGTGAGTAATTGGTCCTTGTATCTGTGGCACATCTTGTTCAGCATGAGGAGGTTGTAAGTGTGTATCTAAAGAAGTGATGTCCTCATCAGAGAGTAAGAGTCAGAATAGTTGAGGGGGTGATTACAACTCTGACCTCCCTAGATCCGACCTCGAGCGGCTCTGGGTCGTATCTGAGTCGATCTCCAGGGGATCGGGTTTGCCGCATTGGATGTTGATTGAAGATATCTGTGGCGTTGCCAAATCTGAACGAGAGATTGACGATCTCTTTCTTTCTTAGCCTGATCTCAGCTGGCTCAAAACCGAATCCGAGTCGAACACTGAAAGAAAGAGTTGTCCCTAGACTCGGGCATATTGGATATTGCCGTAGCATGTTGCCAAAGTTCGCTGCAACGTTATGTAGGCCGACCGGCGCGAAGTCGGCTTGGTCCCTGGCCGATCAGATAGAATCCGAGTCGGACACGGTAAGGTTACCGAATTAGTCGGCGACAAAGTCGAGGCTCCTGAAGCTGATTGTTTTCCTAGGGAAGAAGTTGATGCCATCGACTCTAGTAATTGGATCCATCAGGCTTAATGAAGATGATCTCGACGAAGCCCCTACCTAGTGCGCCAACTGTCGATGCTTTACATCGGCAATAAGAATATAGGGCTACTCATCAGACCGAAACTCGATGGATTGCAAAGGAACATGAAAGGTTTATACTGGTTCAGGCCCTTGAGATGAGGTAATACCCTACATCCAGTTGTGGTGTATTTCCTTTGAGGTGATCTTGGTGATCCTCGTGATTCTAGTGAACCTCCGCCCTCAGGGGGGCGCCCTACCTCCCTTTATATACTAGGGGACAGGGTTACAAAGTAGGAGTCCCAGTCGGACTACGACCAAGGGATTTCCTTCTAGAGATATAACATGCCCGACTAGGACTGTATCATCCATATCGTACAAGGTTAAGTCTGCCGAGTTCTATCATATCCCTAATTACATGGCTAGGCCCATCCTCTATTCGAGTGGCCCAATAAGCTTCTCATGAGGTACCCCGGGCCCATGGCACCGACAATGTCGAGCGTTGATGTCATGGCAGACATCCTGCCGTAATCGTGCTCGTGCATCCTGGTTGTCGCGGTGGTCGTCATGATGGTGCCGCCGTCAGTCATTACTCGGATTGCCGAGTGACGTATGTCGTGACTCCGAGTGATGCTGACCAGAGCTAGCTGCTCGGCACCGTGATGAAGTAGATGAAACCGCCGTATCAGAGGCCGTCTTGTTTGACGGTACAAGAGTGTCTCCAGATTGTTGTCGCTGCTGGCATGCTGCAGCGGTGATCATTGCCTTGATCCTTGTGATGGTCGGGGTGGCCTGGTGGTCGGGCCCGAATTGTAAGGTGTCCAACAATGTGGCAGTAGCCACGACATTCTGTTGTGGGGTCATGAAGACGTCGTGGTCGCCTACTCAAGTTTGGAGGATCTCTTGTTTAGCATCCACCCAGCCTTGTGCAAGTTGTCATTGCGAGCATCACACTTGGCTTGCAAGCGTTGTGCATGTTGGAGTTGATCCCTTTGATGCCCTAAAGACTCGTGTGTGTTGAAAAGCTTCCCAAGCTGCTGTCCGTACTAGTAGTCGGATTCAGAGTAGTTAGTGGTGTGATGATGACCCCAACCTCCCTGGACCCGACATCGAGCGGCTCTGGGCTGTATCTGAGTCGAATTCCAGATAATTGAGTCTGCTGCATCAGATTGTAATTGAAGATTGTTGCGGCGTTGTCAAGTCCAAGTGGGAAATTGACGATTTCATCTCCCCTAGACCCGATCTTGATCGGCTCGGAGCCGAATCCGAGTTGAATATTAGGAAAGTGAGTTGTCCCAGAACACGTAGATCTTGGGTGTTATCGAAGCAGAATGTTGAAAGCTGCTACGGCATTGAGTAGGCCAACAGGCGCTGAGTTGGCTTGGCCCCGGGTGTCGATGTTTTGTATAGGCAATAATTATATGGGGCTATTCGTCAGACCTAAACTCGATGGATTTGAAAGGACACACGAGATTTATACTAGTTCAGGCCCTCGAGGTGAGTAAGTCTTTGCAACGCTAGGAGGATAGGATGTGTGGGGTTCAAGGTACATACGCCTACTGCTAGTTGTGGGTGATCACCTGGCTCTTTCCTAGCCAACGCCACTTGGAACGTGATGTCTATGGAATGGGTGAACTAATCATCCGTACTACAGCCTAATATAGAGTCAAACTATTCGGCATAGACTCACTATATTACATAGATCAATACATGAAGCTCGCAGTGTGTTAACTTTAAATATAGATCACATGGAGGATCATAATAATGTTGCTAGAACTGTAGAAAGTTGCTCTTAATAAGCCTCACCTTTTCGTCTGATTACAACTCGCGAGCCACAATCTGAGATGAAAATGAATTCGCACACCGTTCTAGAGGTATGTCGCCGGTCTCGTTTGTCGAATCAGTCTCGCGCAAATAAAACCATCCGCAGAGAGGGTAGTCTTATGCGATTCTTTTACTCGAAAGACCCATGAGGAGTAGGAGCGAGCCCGCCGCATATGATAGTGTGACTCTGATATGATTTTGAGATGACTTTACAAACAATCTAATCCCTACCAGCGTTATCAGAAGAATCGACTATAAATTCACAATCATGTACTTTAGAGTGTCTATATTAAAGAGTGAGCATTGTGACTATATCTATCCATCTTGTGAGCCACTGTCAAAGTTCCTGTACCAAAAGGCGGTAAACAGACACACCACATGGACTGTCTATATCTATAATAATTTAAAATGAGCCAATCAGTCTGGAAGAGTCAGTCCTCTTGGAGACTCTATCTAACAATCAGGTCGGGCCCGTAAAGAGTAGACCACCAAAAGAGTGAGACCCTGCGCGCTGTCCGGCAGTTGTAAGCACAATACTCACAATAATAAGATATATGGGCTCACAAGCGGCCATGAGAAGTTGAGCGGCAAATTAAATTGTATGAAGATGAAAATACAGAGACTCGAGATCAACTAAAAACTTAATACTAGTTTAAACATAGAATAGTCCTAGTGGGACATTATATCTCAAGAGGAGCCATACTTTTCTAGGTCGTATATGAAGAGAGTCATCTGCTTCTGTCTACAAAATTCTTCCTGGTCACTAATAGAGAATAGATACACACAGGCAGCTACACCTAGATCACGCGACCAAAGTGGCGTATAGAATATAAATAAATAGATTAATAAACTCCAGCCGGATATGAGTTAAAGCATTACTATTATCACTGCCAAAAGATATTGCCCGCACCCGCGCCCAGGCCCTTGCGCGCTCGCTGGCCCGAATCTTTCGTCCTCCGTCCGCCCGTGCTTTACCTGTGCTCGTGCGGGTCCTTACCTGAGATCGGTGCCCGTTAGCCGGCCTCACTTTACCCGTGCCCGGGTCCTTATGGCACTGTTGTGCCGGCAATTGATTTGAGCTTGTGCCGGGAACTTGCTTGTGCTCGGCGCTCGGACGCAGAGTAAACTAACTCGGCTGAGCCCTTAGCCGACCATAAACCATGCAGGCAAGAATGTATAACAAGGCAAGCAGTTATAATCAATTCGTATTTAAGAGATAACTTATCGGCTAAGCATTCCGAATAAAAACCGCATATTAAAAACCCATGGCTCATCAGAGTAAAGCATTATCTCTGTACTAGTAGATCGGACCCAACCGTTGCAGCACAGCACTGATGATGATACAATACCTCGACAGCCGATAGATCTGATGCGATTTGATTGTAAAATACGGATACTTATCGGTATACGCTCGATAAGACGGCTGCGCACCAAGTATCAACCTCACAGGAACGATTTATGCATTTGCAGTTTAATAGGTCGTACCTAACCGATGAAGCACAAACTGATGATTAAAACCGCTCCCATAAGCGCGATAACGATCTACGCACGCATGATGCTGATACCTAATCAATCTATGAGATTTAAACTTAACTGATGCAGCATAGACAAAATAAATATATCATGGTAAGCGGACACCATTTAAAACCACTAGAATTCGGACCTTAACGAGACGAAAGCCTAGGGATAGGTACCGGTGAGAGTGACCAACTACCCTCTCGCGGAGGTCGAACTTAAACCGAGTTGCAGCCCGGCTCGAGAAGCCAAGAACCCGTCGAAAGGGTGGCGATGCGCGATTTGATATTTGTGTGGGATAATTCACAAGGTCCCGGGCGTACGTATTTATACCCGAGTTACATGAGTGCCTTTATTGGACCGGTACATGATTTCCTAAGTATACAAGGAAACAACACTAATAAAGACCAACGGAACACGAGGTCAGGTTTCCTAAAGATAAGCACTTGCTTAATTAAGTATATACAGTTAAATAACTGCCATACACGGGTCTTCACGGCCCCCTTTCGGATGGTTGCTTTTCTTGATCAATCTCGCCAGTTGACTGCAATTTTCCCCTTGACGAATCTGATACAGGGCCTTACTAAATTTGGCGTTAACAACATGGCCCCCCAATTTCGGAGTTCTTTAACTTCGAAATTTCTTTCGTTATTGGGCCTTCCAAATTCTTCTAGTACGTGGTGGCCCAAGGTCAGCCCACTTTCCATAATTGTTTGAAACGTGCCAACGCCTCGATTCGCCGCCGCTCTCATACTCTATAAAACGCTTCGTCTCCCTAGCCTTTTTTACGCTTTCACATCACCAGAGCACCAGCCTGCTTCATCTTCCAAAACTTCGGACAAGCTCCAACGAACCAGATGAACCGTCGCAGCCCTTCTCTTCAGCCGGTTGATTCCTGCATCTTTCTTCCTCTCTCGGATGGATAGGCATCCGCATCCCTGAGGTAATCTTCCTGCCGATTGTTTTTTCCGATTTTGTAGCTAGGATGCACCCATCCGCCATGTTCTTCGCTGTTCTTCATCTGTTTTGCCTTGTTTTAGGTGTAATCATCTTAGAGACCAGATCTTGATCCCCTGCCCACCGATTACCCCCAAACTTTTTTCATCATGGCGGCCCATGGTTAGCGAAGAAAGATCCACAGATTTTCATTAAAGCGCCGGACTCAACGTATCCCTCAAGAATGGCCATGCTAGTCTTAGTGACGGGAGACCAATAGCTTCAGGTCATGGCCGAGCAAGCTTGCCTGGTGGAGGATTGGTACATCAGAGTATCTGCCAGAAAGAAACCTACTGGGGGAAGAAATCCATATCGGCCACTGCATTAACCTTCTCTCTGGCCGATTTAGAAAGGAGATAACTCTGTTAACATCGGCCTCATACTTCTGGTCTGACGCCTCTCAATGCCTTCATGTTGCATGGGCCGATGACCCCCACCCTTGTGGATGTGACTATGCCTCACCTTCTTGACCATGACGAGCTACGATCAACCCCTTCAAGCCTCCGATTCAAGCCTGCTCTCGGCTCCAAGCAAAGACCACGGCGGTTTGTCTAGGAATATCCATCCATTAATAACGGAAATGGACACCGTCGATGACCGGGGGAGGGAACATGTTGTGCTTTTCTTGAACTTCATGGCTTTAACGGTTGTTTTTGGTGGCGCAACTGGTCCAACGCGTCAACATGCAATTGTGGAAATTCTCTCTCT
>RYFJ01002615.1:0-388027 GCA_003991445.1 Oryza meyeriana var. granulata
TATCCACCCTTGACAGCACCCACAATTCATCATTCACATATGCAAAACAACACAGAATGTATTACCCTCCGGCGCCCGAACTTTACACTCCCTGTCTCCCTTCTGCCATCCTGAGCCCGCCCCCGCGCCCGAGCATCTACTTCTCCAAACCATCCGCCTGTGAACACTCCCCTGCCAACTCAAAAGGGATCTTCCAGACTTTTCGTTTTTCCCCGGCAGGTTTATTCCTCCTCGATCAATCATCAATCAAAGCATAAAATAATTTCCACCCTTCATCACAACCCAATTCATTTCACAAAATCTAAATGAGTAGAGTTTATTGTGCAATTTCTCCTTCGTAGCCCTTATGGGCTTGCATTTGTTTGAGGTGAAAATGCATCTAACTCCTAAGTGGTTGTGATGAAACCAAGGGTTAAGGGACTAAGAGTTTATCGAGAATGTGCTAAGAGAATCTAGTCCCAGGTTGACTTATTATGTGCATGAGACCTCTAACAAAAACATACTCAAAAACGCCAAGCGACTCGATTTATTAATTCTTTTGAATTTTCTTTATCGAGATAATACCGTACTTATCAAGATGTTTGCAAGCAGTTTCCAAGACACTCCAATCTAAATCTAAATAGCTGGAGTCCATCACTTTGCACAACACAAGACACTTATGCTAGTTTCATTGTCAGTCAGGCTTCCGACCAGCCAACATCGCAAGACCAATATCGCCGATTCCTACCCTGGTCGAACCTTCTGGCCAAAATCTGATGATAAACGCTAAATATTAAGCACCCAAAAGCCCACTGGATTCTACCATTTGACCACACCACTTCATTTCAACTGTTCCTTAGCCTCTCCTAAGGTCTTTTGAGCTTTCCCAACTAGTTCTAGTGCATCCTTGGTGATTCTTGTGAAGATCTAGTAGGAAATTGAGTGAATTTTATTGAGAGAAGGCTAGGAGGATCTTGTACACTTGAGGAGGACGCGGATTGGCTGCTTGGTGCTTATTTTTCTTGGAGGGAAACCTCCTAGACGGTTAGGCGTCGCCCACGAACTTCCTCTTATTGTGGATTGCTCCGGGAAAGTTTTTGAAGGTTAATCTCGCCTTCGCAAGGAAAAGAGGTAAATTCTAGTGGATACCAAGTTGATCTTCGTGATCGCTTGGTGAGAAAAGGGGTCAATTGAGACTTGGCTCTTTGGAGCTCCTCAACGGAGACGTAGGATCTTTGTGATCCGAACTTCGAGAAAAATCTTTGTGTTCCATTGTCTTTTCTCATTATTGCCTTATTTTGTATCTTGCCTTGCCAGAATTTATCTCCTACCCTATTACCTGTATCAAACTTGATCTCTATCAAAATTATCCATTATTAAAGTGTCTTGGTGAGTCAGAACTCTAGGGTCGGAACCTCTGGCGTTCTTGGCCGAAACCTCTGACCAGCCCTCTCGGCGTGAGAGCCGATTAGAACCTCCTACCATTTTGGTCGGAGGTTCCTACCACAATTTTACCGCTGCATTTGGAGAATTTTTCAGGAACGCCTATTCAGCCCCCTCTAGGCGACATCAACGGGCTTTCAATTGGTATTAGAGTCTAAACTCCTAAGAGGCTTAACCGTTTGGAGTTGATCCAAGGATGTCGACCAAGAAGGTGGTTGATTCTACCGGAATTAAAGAAAATGGAGATGGCTCGACTAGCAAGTCGGGTGGAAGAAAGGGAGCTGCTTTTGACCTTAATTATAACAAATTTATCCCTCTTCCTCAGCAATTCATCTCCGTGCCTTCCGGACGCGTTCCCTATTTTGACGGGACTTTCTATAGCGCGTGGAAGCATAAGATGAAATTGCATCTAATCTCATTGCATCCAAGTGTTTGGAAGATTGTGTGCACAGGTGTGACGGACGCTCCAGAGGAAGGAGAGGAACCTACACCGGCTCAAGAGGCTCTTATCCACCGCAATGCTCAAGTCGCAAGTGTCATCCTCAACTTCTTGAGTCCCGAGGAATTCTACAAGGTGGACCAACTTGAGGAGGCCGAGGAGATTTGGGATACACTTCAATTGGCGCATGAAGGATCCCCCGGCGTATAAGAGTCCAAGATCGAGTTGCTTGAGGGGCAACTTGGACGATTCGTGATGGAAGACAACGAGACGCCACAAGAGATGTATCATTGCATGATGGTTATTGTCAACAAGATCCGTGGTCTTGGTGGTGAAGACATGATCGATCATGTGGTTGTCAAGAGGCTTCTCCGCGCGATCGCCCCAAGAAACCCCACCTTGGTGACCCTCATCCGGGAGATGAAGAACTTCAAGAGACTCACCCCAAGTGACGTTCTCTCGAGGATCATATCACATGAGCTACTCAAAGAGGAAGCCAAGGAGGTCAAGCAACTCGCCAAGAACGCCGCAATCGTCAAGAACAAGGAAGTTGCCTTGAAGACTAAGAAGGAGCAAGCCTCAAGCGACTCCGAGAGTGTAGATGAAGACTTCGCTCTTGTGGTGAGGAAGTTCAAGCATTTTCTTCGTCGAGACTGCTTCGATAAGGACAAGAAGGAGGATGACAAAGTGATGTGGGCGTGGGTGTCCCAATCTTTCGATGAGAGGATAAGTCGATTGGATGGAGCGACGTTGGCGATCCGACTACACCGTCCAGGAACGTTGCGCCTTAGCAATCGTTACACCAACTCCAGAGGCTGTTCGCAATCTCGACGGATGCACGATCAGCCCAACCACGAGGGTATTTGTTACTGTAAGCAATCGAGAACTAGTAAGAACAAGATGAACAAGTAACTTAATTTGTGAATAAAAGATGAAGTTTTAACTCAGTGAACAAACGGTGGGGTTCTGAAGACGAGCAATTCGGCGATCTAGCCGATCACTGGATTACACGGTAAAGTAGCGACGCTAACTTTAATCTAACAAAATCCAATCTATTTGTGGTGGCTCTAAAGGTATTAATAGGATGAGAGGACAACCACAGGGGTGTTGGGGTCGTTCTCCAACCGTAGGACACGTCCCTAATGGACCCAACTTGATATATGGGCCTTCGGCCCAAAAAGGTGACGCAACACCTTAACAGAAAACCTCTTGTCACTAAAACGATAATTGCGGATGATTCTGAGCAGATATAAGCATGATTCTAGATCCGTTGGAAAGTAGACTTGATAAGCTTTCCGTGAAGTACTAGAACTCCTAAATCGGAGTTCGTATGAAGTCGTGGCGGCCGTCACAAGTTGATGCTGTCGTATAGTCCGAATCCAGCCTGCGCGAATCCTTGATCTCCTTTCTTTCCTTGTTGATCTCCTCCATCATTCTTGAGCAACAACAACATGCGTGGATCTCCATGCTCTACATAAGTTGGAGACAAACTTAGAAATGAACTCACCTGATAATTAAGCTGACGTGCACGAGCGCGAGTAAGCAGCGGCGTAGGTGTGGAAGTATCGACAGTGTTGATGTCCTCATCATCCCCCCAACTTGCATTTGAGTCGTCCTCGACTCAAGCTCATCTTCTTCGCCCAAATATGGCTTCAAATCTGCAATGTTAAATATGGGACTAACCCCAAAATCTACAGGCAGATCAAGCTTATATGCATTCTCATTAATTGTCTCTATCACTTTAAAAGGTTCATCAGCTCTAGGCATCAATTTAGACTTTCTCAAATCAGGAAACCTATCCTTCCTCAAATGCAACCAAACCAAATCTCTGGGTTCAAAAATCAATTGCCTTCTACCTTTATCACCAGCTATCTTGTACTTAGCATTCATACGCTCTATGTTTTCTTTGGTAGTCTCATGCAGTTTTAACATCAATTCAGCACGTTACTTAGCATCAAAATTCAATGTTTCAGAAGATGGCAAAGGCAACAAATCAATTGGAGCGCGAGGCACCAACCCATAAACAATCTCAAATGGACACATCTTTGTAGTAGAATGCAGCGAACGATTATAAGCAAATTCAGTATGAGGCAAACAATCTTCCCACATTTTAATGTTTTTCTTCAAAACTGCCCGTAACATAGTAGACAAGATTCTATTCACAACTTCAGTTTGACCATCAGTTTGAGGATGACAAGTAGTAGAAAATAAAAGTTTAGTTCCCAATTTAGCCCATAAAACTCTCCAAAAGTGACTAAGAAATTTAGTATCAGATCAGAAACAATTGTATTTGGCACACCTTGTAAACGAACAATCTCTCTAAAGAACAAATCAGCAATATGAGTAGCATCATCAGTTTTATGACATAGTATAAAGTGTGCCATTTTAGAAAATCTATCATAACAACAAAGATGCTATCATGCCCCTTCCTAGTCCTAGGCAATCCCAATACAAAATCCATGGAAATGTCTTCCCAAGAAACGCTAGGTACTAGTAAAGGCATATACAAACTATGTGGATTTAATCGTGACTTAGCCTTTTGACAAGTAGTGTAGCGAGGAACAAACCTCTCCACGTCCCTTCTCATCTTGGGCCAAAAAAAATGACTAGCAAGAACGTCTTCCGTTTTCTTTGCTCCAAAATGCCCCATCAGCCCGCCTCCATGCGCTTCCTGTAGCAACAACAAACGAACGGAGCCAGCTGGAATGCATAGCTTGTTAGCTCGAAACACAAACCCATCATTGAGGATAAATTTATTCCATGTCTTTCCATCCTTACAATGTAACAACACATCTCTAAAATCAGCATCATGCACATATTGGTTCTTAATTGTGCCTAATCCAAAGATTTTATAGTCAAGTTGGGTTAATAAGGTATACCTCCTAGACAAAGCATCAGCAATGAAATTCTCTTTTCCCTTCTTATGTTTTATTACATAAGGAAAAGACTCAATAAATTCAACCCACTTAGCATGTCTATGGTTCAATTTACTTTGACTATGAATATGCTTCAAAGATTCATGATCAGAATGTATAACAAACTCTCTGGGTCACAAATAATGATGCTAAGTTTCCGAAGATCGAACTAAAGCATATAATTCTTTATCATAAGTAGAATAATTCAACATAGGCCCAAATAATTTCTCACTAAAATATGCAACAGGTTTACCTTCTTGAATCAGCACGCCTCCAATCCCTACTCCGCTAGCATCACACTCAAGCTCAAAAGTCTTACCAAAATCAGGGAGTTGGAGCAGTGATGCATGAGTCAATTTATCTTTAAGTATATTGAAAGCGTCTTCTTGTAGTTGTCCCCATTGAAACTGGACGCCTTTCTTTGATAGCTCGTTCAATGGTGCAGCAATTGTGCTGAAATCCCGCACAAAACGACGATAGAATCCCGCGAGTCCAAGGAAACTCCGTACCTGTGTGACCGTTTTAGGAGTCGGCCAACTCTGAATTGCCTCAACCTTGGCTTGATCAACCTCAATCCCCTGCAGAGTAACAACATAGCCAAGAAACGAGACTCGATCGGTGCAAAAACTGCACTTCTCAAGGTTACCAAACAAACGTGCAGCGCGCAAAGCATCAAAAACAGCACGTAAATGATCAAGATGATCCTCTAAAGATTTGCTATAGATTAGAATATCATCAAAATATACCACCACAAAGCGACCAGTAAAAGCACGTAAAACTTCATTCATTAATCTCATGAAAGTGCTAGGTGCATTAGTTAAACCAAAGGGCATCACTAACCACTCATACAATTCGAACTTAGTTTTAAAAGTTGTTTTCCATTCATCTCCCAATTTCATACGAATCTGGTGGTAACCACTACGCAAATCGACTTTAGAAAAAATGATAGAGCCACTTAATTTGTCAAGCATATCATCTAACCTAGGAATAGGATGACGATAGCGAATTGTAATATTATTAATAGCTCTACAATCAACGCATATACGCCATGACCCATCTTTCTTAGGCACCAATATCACCGGAACAACACATGGACTAAGAGACTCGCGTACGTACCCCTTGTCAATCAATTCTTGAACTTGACACTGAATCTCCTTTGTTTCCTCCGGGTTGGTCTTGTATGGTGCACGGTTGGGTAGGGAAGCTCCGGGAATCAGATCGATTTGATGCTCAATCCCACGCATCGGTGGTAGCCCCGGCGGTGTCTCCTTTGGAAAAACATCCTCATACTCCTGCAAAAGTTTAGTGACCGCAGGAGGAAAAGAGAAAGGTATATCTTGAAATGAAAATAAAGCCTCCCTGCATACCAAAGCATAGCAAACAGCATTACTTGTATCCAAATTGACAATATCAGATTTAGTAGCGAGCAAACAAACACCTTTCATTTTAATCACATTTTTCTTGTCATGTTCAGATTTAGATTCCTTCTTCTTATGTTGCTCGAGTTCCTTTGCTACAATCTGATTTTCACTTTTAACGTGCCCTGATTTTTCTCCTTATTAGCTCTAGCAACCTCATCCTTCAAAATAGCTTCAGGAGACATAGGATGTAGCACAATTTTCTTCTCATCATGCATAAAAGAGTATTAATTTGTTCTACCATGATGTAATGTGTCTTTATCATATTGCCAAGGTCTACCCAACAGCAAAGAGCAAGCATGCATAGGTATGACATCGCAATCAACAACATCACAATAAGAACCAATAGCAAAATTCAACCGAACCAGTTGTGTTACCTTAACTCTGCCGCTGTTGTTGAGCCACTGAATGTAATATGGATGCGGGTGCGGTTTAGAGTGCAACGCAAGCTTAGTTACCATTTCAGTACTTACTAAGTTTCTGCAACTTCCCCCATCGATAATGGTGCGACAGGATCGCTTGTTGACGACGCACTTCATCTGAAATAAGTTATGCCGCTGGTTCTGCTCCGCTTTACTCATTTGTGCACTCAACACACGCTGCACAATAAGACTCTCATAGTGCTCGGCATCTTCAGCACCAATATGTTCCTCATCTTCACTTCTTGCATCATTAGCTGCAAGCAATGCAAGTGTATCCTCATCCAAATCACTAGCGGAAGAATACTCACCATTCTCCTTAATAACCAGAACGCGTTTGCTAGGACAGTCCCTTCGCAAATGTCCAAAACCCTTGCATTGATTGCATTGAACATCCCTTATTCGTCCTGTGAAAGCAACCGAAGAAGCACTCTTGGCAGGATTTGTACAGAACCTTTGGTTACCTCTGAAGCACGCAGTGCTGTAGTAGAAGGTGGTGGCCGTGGCTTGTTGCTCGAGGGCGACGGTGCAGCTGAACGGCTTAGTGGTGCAGGGGCGCTCCGAGGTGTCCATGAAGCTCTCCCTGCAGAAAAGTTAGCTCTTGTGTGTGTACGTCGTCACTGCACTTCTCTTTCAGCTTTGCAAGCATAATGAAACAATCAAGTCATATTATTGTACTCTTTGTAGCTAAGAATATCATAAATTTCTCGGTCTAAACCACCCAAAAATCTAGCCATAGCAGCCTCCTCATCCTCTACTAAACCACAACGCAATATGCCTATTTGCAATTTCTGATAATATTCTTCCACACTTTTATTACCCTGTTTCAACTGTTGCAGCTTATTTAACAAATCACGTGCATAATATGAAGGTACAAATCTAGCACGCATAACCTGTTTTGAACCATCCCAATTATGTGGCATAGCATTCACATGTGTACGACAGTACTCACTCCACCAAATAGAAGCATAATCAGTAAACTCACTAGTAGCAGCCCTAACCCTCCTATTTTCTAGAATATCATGGCAAGCAAACTTTTGGTCTACTGCTAACTCTCACGAAAGATAAGCATCAGTGTCATATTTACCATCAAAAGAAGGTATAGCGAATTTGATCTTACCAAACGAATCATCATTGCCATGTACCTCACGGTGTGGTCGGTGGGGAGCCATGCCGGTGCGGTTGAATCTAAGTCAGCGCTGGTCTGGATCATCCTCAGATTCAGCAATATAGTTATGTTCGTCCACCTCACTGCCCATGACTCCATATCCGCTAGCAGCAACATTGGGCACCACTGGGGGTGCCACCCGGGGTGCTTGGGCGATCTCATCAAGGCGCCTCATAATATTAGTAAGGGCGGTGTTCACGGTGCCCATGGAAGCTTCTAGGGCCGTGACTTTGGTGTTGGTCGCGATCTGCGTAGCCTCCATATGACCTAGCCGCTCATTGGTGGTACGCACATCTTCCTCAAGACCTTCTGTGTGCACCCTCACTTGGTTGGCTAAATGTTGTATGATTCCCTTGGTTCGGGGTGAATGTGATGCTCCCTCGTTCTGTTCTTCAATCCCTTCCATGGTTAGAAAAAGAAAACGAAAAACAAGGACAAATATACACAAGAAGGTTCCTCAACACTACTAGGATGTAGCTAGTGTAAGTCCCTCACTCTCAACCTGTTCAAACAAGCTCTTACCAATTCTTACCAAGCTAAACAGGAGATGATGGCAACCGTCAGACTGGAGCAAACCCCTGGAGAGGTGTATTGACGCCTTGGTTGCTAAATCCCTGTCAAGTGATAGTCGAACCGGTGGAGCTATAGAAGGGCTGAAAGTGAACAAAGGAATACTAGAACCACGTTAGAGAAAGCAAGTTGAATAATCGTTCAACGTTGGCACCGTGCTGGTCCTAGGCTAGGATGTACTAGAGACGCGAGCCTAACCACAAATGATGCCACAAATGGTCCTAGGTAGGTAAAACAAGCTCCTGAACAGCAAGACTACACACTTCTTTTGTTCCTTTTTTTCTCCCTTTTTTTTCTTTTTTTTGGCACCTTTTTTTTTGTTTTTTTTCTCAACTAGGAGCTCAAGAACAGCAAAATCTTAGGAAGGTACAGCTCAAAGCGATGTAAGATGTGGCCTGTAGAAATTCGTGAGCGTGCTTTAAAACTCGTGCTGAAACTTTGGACTTCGAAAACTCAATCTTCCCAGCCGAATTTTGCAAAATATTTTCATACAAATTGGCGAAGCAGGGGAGAACCTTCTGGGAAATTTTCTGTAGATGTCCGCAGACTACTTATTTGCCCGATTTCGAATCTGTATGCGAAAGTTATGCCTGTTTTAAGGTAGGTAGCTCGCGTTAGGGTTTCGCGGCTCAACCCCACCTTGGATCGGTAAAGGACTCCTACTTGGACTCAAGCACAACTCCTCCTTGGATTCGGCCAGACCAACTCGGACTCTGCAAACCCTGGATTAAAGACTCGACCGGCGGTGAGGGCGATGATGGTGGCGATATGGCGTGGCAAGAACTCGAAACTCTAAACGCCTAGACGCTAAGACCAGCAACTCGACACAACGATGCAACAAAAAACTCAACAAACTTAAACTAAGCAGAACTAGTAAAAGGCTCGAATTGGCTTGGACCTCGGTAATCTAATCTACTATTTGTTTTTTTTGGCTTCTGGACTGTAGGTAAAAAAAATTACGAAACAATAAATCTCTTACCGAGCAACCTTGAGCTCTAATACCACCAGATGTGGGTGTGGGTGTCCCGATCTTTCGATGAGAGGATAAGTCGATTAGATGGAGCGACGTTGGCGATCCGACTACACTGTCCAGGGACGTTCGTCTTAGCAATCGTTACACCAACTCCAGAGGCTGTTCGCAATCTCGACGGATGCACGATCAGTCCAACCACGAGGGTATTTGTTCCTGTAAGCAATTGAGAACTAGCAAGAACAAGATGAACAAGCAACTTAATTTGCAAATAAAAGATGAAGGTTTAACTCAGTTAACAAACGGTGGGGTTCCAAAGACGAGCAATTCGGCGATCTAGCCGATCACGGGATTACACGGTAAAGTAGCGACGCTAATTTTAATCTAACAAAATCCAATCTGTTTGTGATGGCTCTAAAGGTATTAATAGAATGGGAGGACGACCACAGGGGTGTTGGGGTCATTCTCCAACCCTAGGACGCGTCCCTAATGGACCCAACTTGATACATGGGCCTTCGGCCCAAAAACGGTGACGCAGCACCTTAACAGGAAACCTCTCGTCACTAAAATAATGATTGCGGATGATTCCGAGTAGATATAAGCATGATTCTATATCTGTTGGAAAGTAGACTTGATAAGCTTTCCGTGAAGTACCAGAACTCCCAAATTGGAGTTCGTATAAAGTCGTGGCGGCCGTCACAAGTTGGTGTTGTTGTACAGTCCGAATCCAGCCTGCGCGAATCCTTGATCTCCTCCCTTTCCTTGTTGATCTCCTCCATCATTTCTGAGCAACAACAACATGCGTGGATCTCCATGCTCTACATAAGTTGGAGACAAACTTAGAAACGAACTCACCTGATAATTATGCTGACGTGCACGAGCGCGAGTAAGCGGCAGCGTAGGTGTGGACGTATCGACAGTGTTGATGTCCTCATCACAAAGGAAGGAGGCAATCCAAGCGGGCGTGCTACGAATGCAAGGAGTACGGTCATTTCATCGCCGATTGCCCCAAGCTTAAGAACAAGGGTGGCAA
The DNA here is from genome assembly GCA_003991445.1 of Oryza meyeriana var. granulata. Lineage (NCBI taxonomy): Eukaryota > Viridiplantae > Streptophyta > Magnoliopsida > Poales > Poaceae > Oryza > Oryza meyeriana. The sequence goes on from RYFJ01002615.1 coordinate 10,355, forward strand.
GTCCAAGGTGGTCAAGAAGAAGATCGGGCGTGCTCACATTGGAGAGAAGTGGTTCTCCAATGATGAGGACGACGGCAAGGAAGAAAGCGATGAAGGAGGGGTTGCCACAATTGCTATCAAGTTATCGTCCGGGCTCGAGGAGCATCTCTTCGATAACTTGAGCGATGACGATCATTATGAGCCCACTTGCCTCATGTGACAAGAGCGAAAGGTAATCCCTCCATCCAAATCTCCTCAAATTGATGATGATGATCTTAGTGATGATGAAAGTGAGGATGATATGGATGAGATGCTCAAGAGTTTTAGCAAGCCGGCCATGTTACAATTGGCAAAGCTTATGAAGGCATTGGAGGGTCCCTCGAAAGACAAGAGGACCTGCTCATCCTTGATAAGGAGAGAAACCTTGCCCTAGAGGAGAACTTGGCTGAGGAGAAGGAGAGGGTTGAGGAATTGATCAAAGAGCTCTCTTTGGTCAATAACTCAATGGCTAATCTAAAGACTGTGAATGAAACACTTTAAGAGAACCTTGTGAAATTGAACCAAAATCACAAGGCTCTTGAAGTGCAATTTGACACTATTTGGAATAGCGCCTCCACCTACAATGAGGCCACCAAGATCTCCAATGCCTCCACAAGCAACGGATGTGCAAAATGCTATAATTATGATTTGGATACATATGCTTCTAACTTTGAAGCTTTGGAGGCGCTTAGAAAGGAGAATGAGCGGTTGGGTACCTTGGTGAAGTTTGGATGTTTGAAATCATTCCAATCCAAGGATGCCCTCTACAAAACCCTCACTACCCACTCCAACAAGAACGGCTATGGTCTTGGCTTCTCTCCTCATGAAAGTAGACCATCCAGAAGGACCATGGTCAATGGGAAGCAATGCCTAAAGTTTGTGAAAGAAGGATGTTCGTCGCAAGCCGAGGAGGTAAAAAGTTCCTAAGTCAGTCGGGTGGCCGGAAGCTCCGACCATAGTGGCCGGAGGTTCCGACCAAGCTTCTTGGCCAGGCCGAGAAGGTCAGTCAGAGGTTCCAACCAAATGGGTCGGTGGTTTCGGCCTTCTCTCTCATGCAGACCGAGAGGTCTGGTAGGAAGCTCCGACTAAAATGGTAGGAGGTTCCGACCAGGCAACCCAGCCAGACAAAAAGGACTAGTAGGAGGCTCCAACCAGAAAAACTATACTATGAATCATATGAGATTACCAAGGATCACCGCAGTAAAGTGATTGCTCATTTCATTGGTGATTACTATGAGGAGTACAAGACTTGTGTGTGGGTGCCCAAGGCGCTTGTGACTAATGTTAAAGGACCCAAACTTAGACAAGTTTGGGTACCTAAATCCCAAACTTGATTTCTTTTATAGGCATACTCCTCCGGTGGATCGAGTTGGGTTGTTGACAGCGGATGCACCAACCACATGACGGGAGAGAGGAGTATGTTTGCAACTCTTGATGAGAATAGAAGAGATCACGACAATATTGTCTTTGGAGATGATGGTAAAGGAAAGGTAATGGGACTAGGTAAAATTGCCATCTCCAATAATCTATCTCTCTCTAATGTTCTTCTCGTCAAGTCCTTAAGTTATAATCTATTATCGGTGTCTCAATTGTGCAAATTGGGCTATAATTGTTTGTTTACCGACGAGGATGTTACCGTCTTTAGAAGAGATGATAATTCCATTGTATTCAAGGGAAGGTTGAAGGGAGATCTTTATCTAGTGGACTTTGACCTAGATAAAGTGAACCTAGAGGCTTGCTTGATTGCAAAATCCTCAATGGGGTGGCTTTGGCATCGAAGGCTAGCCCATGCGGGGATGAGGAACTTATCAAATCTTCTAAAGGGGAACACATTCTCGAGCTATCTAACGTCACTTTTGAGAAAGACCGTGTGTGTAGCGTTTGTTAAGCCGGGAAGCAAGTAGAGAACCCACATCCCGTAGAAAACATAATGACTACCTCAAGGCCATTGAAACTACTTCACATGGATCTATTCGGTCCCGTGGCCTACCTAAGTATCGGAGGTAACAAATATGGGCTCGTAATTGTTGATGATTTTTCTCGCTTCACTTGGGTGTTCTTTTGGCAAGATAAGAGTGAAACCCAAGTAATTTTCAAGAAATTCGCAAAGTGAGCCCAAAACGAGTTCGAGCTCAAGATCAAGAAAGTTAGGAGCGACAATGGGGGGAGTTCAAGAATACTCAAGTGGAGGAATTCCTTGATGACAAGGGAATTAAGCACGAGTTCTCCGCTCCATATGATCCACCTCAAAATGGAGTGGTGGATAGGAAGAACCGGTTTCTTGTCGAGATGGCAAGGACTATACTAGATGAATATAAGACCTCGGACATCTTTTGGACGGAGACGGTGAACACTGCGTGTCACGCGCTAAATCGTCTCTACCTCCATAAAATTCTTAAAAAACGGCATATGAACTTCTCACCGGTAACAAACCCAATGTCTCCTACTTTCGTGTTTTTGGTTGCAAATGTTTTATTTTGAGTAAGAGACCTCGCTCATCCAAGTTTGCTCCAAAAGTGGATGAAGGATTTGTATTCGGATATGAGTCAAATGCTCATGCCTGTCGTGTTTTTAACAAAGTCTCTGGAATTATTGAAACCACGAGAGATGTGACATTTGATGAAACTAACGGCTCCCAAGTGGAGCAAGTTGAGCTTGAGATGCTAGGTGAAGGAGTCACGGGACACGACATCGAGAAAAAGGCAATTGGAGAGGTGAGGCCGCTAGAAGAGTCGGAGGAGCAAAGAGGGACCGAATAAGCTCCTTCTACTCAAGCGGCGCCTTCAAGCATAAGAGTTGATCAAGAGGACGATCTAGCACGAGTGGATGGGATCGATGCCGAGGGCACTAGTGAGCCAAGAGACACCATGTGAGCTCAAGTCCCCTCAGTGCACCATCCAAGAATTCACCACACCGTGCAAAGAGATCATCCCGTTGATAACATTCTCGGTGATATCCAAAGAGGGGTAACCACTCGCTCTCGGGTCGCTAACTTTTGTGAGAATTACTCCTTTGTCTCGTCTTTGGAGCCAATTAGGGTGGAGGACGCACTTGGTGATCCGAATTGGGTGATGGCCAAGCAAGAAGAGTTGAACAACTTCACCTGCATTCAAATGTGGTCATTAGTGGAGAGACCCAAACAAAACGTCATCGGTATCAAGCGGGTCTTCCGCAACAAGCAAGACGAAAATGGAGTAGTTACTCGCAACAAAGCATGGTTAGTGGCTCAAGGGTTCACTCAAGTCGAGGGCCTCGCTTCGGTGAAACCTTTGCACCGGTTGCTCGCCTTGAGTCCATTCAAATTCTATTAGCTTATGCCGCTAATCATGATTTCAAGCTTTATCAAATGGACGTCAAGAGTGCGTTTCTCAATAGACCAATCTCCGAGTTGGTGTATGTGGAGCAACCGCCCGGGTTTGAAGATCCCAAACATCCAAATTATGTCTACAAGCTTCATAAGGCACTCTACGGGCTCAAGCAAGCCCCTAGAGCTTGGTATGAATGTCTTTGCGACTTTCTACTAAAAATAGCTTTGAAATAGGCAAAGCCGATACTACTCTCTTCACTAAGAAATTCAAAAATGATTTATTTGTGTGCTAAATTCATGTCGATGACATAATCTTTGGCTCTACTAATCTCTCTTTTAGTGAAGAATTTAGTAAGATCATGACTAGGAGATTTGAAATGTCGATGATAGGGGAGCTCACCTTCTTCCTCGGGTTTCAAGTCAAGCAACAAAAGGATAGAACCTTCATCTCGCAATCAAAGTATCTCAAGGATATTCTCAAGAAATTCGAGATGGAGGGAGCCAAGCCCATCAAGACTCCAATGCCAACAAATGGGCATCTCGACCTCGACGACAACGGCAAACCGGTGGATCAAAAGATATATCGCTCCATGATTGGATCTCTTCTTTACCTTTGTGCATCTAGACCAGATTTTGTGCTTAGTGTGTGTATGTGCGCTCGCTTTCAAGTGGCGCCTAAAGATTGTCATCTTATTACCGTAAAGAGAATTCTAAGATATTTGGTGCACACTCCTAATTTCGGTCTTTGGTACCCGAAGGGTTGTGATTTTGAGCTAATTGGATATTCCAATTCCGATTATGCCGGGTGTAAGGTTGACCGCAAGAGCACAACGGGGACTTGTCAATTTCTTGGACGGTCTCTAGTTTCTTGGGCCTCCAAGAAGCAAAACTCCATTGCCCTATCCACCGCCGAGGCGGAGTACATAGCTGCCAGCTCATGTTGTGCTCAACTCCTTTGGATGAAACAAACTCTTCAAGACTATAGCTACAAAATGACCAAAATCTCACTCCTTTGTGATAATGAGAGCGCCATCAAAATAGCCAATAATCCCGTCCAACACTCAAGAACCAAACATATTAACATACGCCACCACTTCTTGAGAGACCACGAAGCCAAAGGAGATATCGCCATTACCCATGTGAGAACCGAACACCAACTTGCCGATATCTTCACCAAGCCCTTAGATAAGAAGAGTTTTTGCGAGCTTAGGAGTGAGCTCAACATCTTAGATTCTCGAAACATTGCATGACTAAGTACTTGACTAATAAATAGTCAAGAATAGGTCAAAAGGATGTCAATCAAAGTGAGCTTCTGTGTTTTTAAGGCCTCTTCTTATGTAGAAAATGGTCTTAACACCAAGAACGGAGCTTTAACATTCCCCAACTCATTTTCTCAAAATATTGCAAAAATCCTTGTGTGATAGTTTTCCATTGCGAAAATTTGGTTCTTTTCATTGTTGATCTTCATTTGTGACCATTGTTATGTGCTTATTGATTGCTACTGGTCACATATGGGTCAACGAAAATCATGTCCACCTCCTTTCGGCCAAAATACCTTGTTTCCAGAAAATTCTAGTCAGGCTCTGACCCAACTTCCTAATAAAAAAATTCCGGCCGAAAGCCCCGGCTCTTAAGCCCGGAGGTTCCGGCCGACTGTTAGTTTTTACCCCCTGTGGGCGGCTGGGAGTTCTCTCTCCTCTTTTCATCCCCTCCCAGCCCTAACTCTCTCCCGTTCCCCATTTGGGTGATTTTCAACTCCAACCATCAAAATTCTTTGGGGATTCACGTTTTCTTCCTCTTTGGTGGTCGGAGACTCTGTCCCGTCGACGTTTTTGCACTCCCTCATCTCAAGTGTCAATGGCTCGAGAGAAGCGTCAAAAGACAAGACAAGATGTCTCCACACCCGGTACCCAAAGTGATCAGGAGTCGCCTCCTAGACGGGCTGACAAGGGAAAGGGACCGGCTCGTGCTAGCAGCAGCAGGAGGGCAAGCGGAGCCAAGCGGGCCACTACACAGCCTCCATCTACAAGACAGACTCGCAGCTCTGCCTTGGTTATTCGGGATTCAGATGCACCACCACCACTGCCACCAAGGCGTGGTGGATCTCGTAGTGGTGGCACTCGCATATCTGGCAGTGGGACTGTCAATGACCCAATCCGAGTAATCAAGCACAGGGCTGTTAGCACTATTCCTTTTGGCCACATTAGCAGGCAGCATTTTGATTATCTACACGATGTGGCAAGGGGCGGTAGAGACAGGAAGCTGAACCTAGATACCCTTCCTCAGGAGTTGTCAGACCCTCGTTTTGTCACTGCCGTCCAGGTGGACTGGTACAACTCCGTCTTCATGAGTCGACCTAAGCCGGTCGTGGAAATGAAGGATATAGACTGGGAGTACATGCAGCGCCAGAAGGGGCGGATCTTCAAGGATGTTATAAAGCTTTGCTTGGACAAGGACATTGGAGGTATCATGGGCCTTCAGTATGACTGGAGTGAGAAAGTGATCGGTCAGTTTTATGCGACCATATTCTTTGAGGAGAGCCCACAACATGAGCTTCAGATGAGATGGCGGACTCAGAGTGTGGAGTACATAGTTAATATCTCTCAGTTCGCTGCCATCTTGGGATTGGACCCTGATGATCTGAACCGGCCAAATCTGCACAGTGAGAAGATGCTGCCCATTCAGAGAACCGTGTTTCTCTATACCGATGGGGCACCTAGAAACTGCATGGGCACTACCAAAGGGCTTCTCCCTCCCTACAAGATTCTCCTAAACATGATCAGGGCAACTCTATCTCCTAAGGCTAGCGATGCCACAGCTCTTTCCGCTCGCCACTTCACTTTGCTTGCCAGGCTAAGGAGAAATCAGCCACCTGTCAGTATGATGAAGTACATTTGGTTTGAAATCTTCAACATCGTGGTGGAGCCCAAAAAAGGATGCACCTATGCTCCTTACATCATGAAGATGATAGAGGAAGTGTCAGGACTTGTGTTTGAGAAGGAGGTGAAGCACAAAGCTTACCGTCCACCAGCTCTGCCTGAAGTGAAGTTTCCTTTAGCTACCTCTCGGTCCTGCTCTTCTTCTCAGTCTTCCGAGTCGCCCATCAGGAAGGCACTCAAGGCCATCTTCAACATATGTACTAAAAATACTGTGAAGATCAAGAAGATGGAGCGCCGGCAGAAGGAGCTGTTGAGGGATGCCGGCAAGACAGTCTCAGATGACTCTTCAGACGAGGTTTTCGAGAACCCCTTTGCTGCCTATGAGACTGCTCAGAACATCACCAGTGGCGCAGGCCCTTCCACCAGACCTTTTGGAGATTCTAAGTCTAAGGCAGCTTCTGCTGAAGACACAGAAGAGGAATCTTATCATGATGACGACAATGGGAAGGATGATGAGGAGGATGGGGACAATAGTGAGGAAAATGGAGATGAGGATGATGAGCCTGTCGCAGCTCCTCCACCAGCTCAGCCTACCTTTGTGCCAGACGTTCCTTTCTTCCAGCCTGGCTTTACACCTCTTGCTCCCACTTTTCAGCCTGTCTACGACATTCCTCCCATTATTGAGAGGGATGATGATGCCGCCAGCGGTAATATCGAGATTATTGCCCCAGATGATGAGACTGGCACTGCAGGTTGTACAGTGTCCGGTGACACTGAGATCATACACTCTGACGATGACTGAGTCCTTTCTTCTCCTGTTTTTCCTCTCTTTTTGGTGTCTTGATGCCAAAGGGGGAGAAAATTTAGAATGAAGGGACCTCCTCTCACAGTTTTGTTGGCTGATCTACAGTGTGGCCGGAACCTCTGAATTCCAACCCCCTCCTGTCTTTAGGATTTCTAGATTTCCTTTCGGCATTTGGACATGTATTGACCATATCTTGTGATGTAATGAATGCTTAATTATGACTCTAGGTTAATTTCAGCATTTAAATCTATTCTTGTGATGCCATGCAATGAGATGTGATGTTTATTTCTCATGTTTTATGAGTTTGCCATGTCATATGCATTTGATATTCTATTTATCATGTCACACTTTGCACCCCACGGATGAAAATAGATGAATAAGACTTTTCATGTTTCACAAAAACTCAATATGCATATATACTTCACTCTCACTAATATATGCATATTTCTAGGGGAAGCCAAATTCATCTACTTTCATTCAAAATCAAATTTATATATTCATTCTGTTGTAAGGTTTAACCGTATTGTCATTAATCACCAAAAAGGGGGAGATTGAAAGTGCATCTAACCCCTAAGTGGGTTTTGGTGGATTAATGACAAAGCGGTTAAGGGACTAATGAGTTTATCGAGAATTGTGCAGAGAATTAGTCCCAGGTTGCTTAGTGTGGTGCATGGAGACCCCCACAAAAACATGACGCAAAACGGCGAAGCGACTCGGAGTTTCAGTGTCAGGGTCGGAGGTTCCGACCCCTAGGGTCGAAGGCTCCGACCAGCCAACTCGGTCAGAGACTAAGGGCCTGTTTGGTAGAGCTCCTGATTCAGTGATTCTAGGATTTTGATTTTGATTCTTGCTGAATCAGATACTGAAGAGAATCAGAATCAGTACGATTAGGCGTTTGGCTAAAAACATAAGCTCTGGATTCTAATGGGGGGATTTCCAGATAAATTGTCTATACTACCCCTGTATTAGCAAGAGATTTAATTTGTACAAATTTTCTATAGCTTAATATAATACTAATAATTATTATAAGTACTCATATATGTGTACCAATATTTGTACAATTACTTGTAAAAAAAACTTTCAAATAAGGTTAAACAACACAACAAGCACAATGCATTTGCACCAAAAAGCCAATCCATTTCAATAGTCCACTCACAGTTTGAGTTCTTGCATAATATCATGGTTACATATTTTTGAGAGTTCTTACAAAAGAAAAATATACTAACTAGAGTTCATATGAGAACTTTCATCTAGATTGCCATAATGCACTTGCTAGGTCATCACGAAATCTATCCATGGACCTATCACTAGAGTGTGAAGTAGAGGTATCTAATGCATTTTGAGAGACCGCATATTTTTCATATCTTGCAGGAATAGTTGGCACATAATTTGGATCTCGATCACACCTGGTGAAATACTTGTCAGATGTACAATTCTGACATATAAAGTTGTGAAGGCACATGGTCGCTGCAACGGTCATTTCTTGCTTGTCTATTGGATATGTAGGCATCTTTAAAAGGATTCGCCATTTCATCTTCCATACACCAAAGGTGCGCTCAATGACATTGCGTGCACTTGAGTGACACTGGTTGAAATACTCTTGTTCACTACTTGGTGGAGGGCCTCTTCTCCATTCAAGAACATGGTATCTTTGCCCCTTGTATGGTGCCATATACTCCGGCCTATTTGGGTAGCCAGCATCAACAAGATAATATTTACCTACAATATATGAATTTAGTGAACGTTATATATATATATATATATATATATATATATATATATATATATATATATATATATATATATATATATATATATATATGCCATGAAAACTAGTCGAAGAAAATTCTACATGATTTACACAATAACATACCTTGTGGGGGATGTGGAAATATATCCTTATCAATATCTAATGCATGATAAAGGACGCTTGTGTCATGCATAGAACCTGGTTGTCCAATAGAAACATATGTAAAGCGTATGTCGAAGTCAACCACTGCCATCACATTCTGAGTAGGACTCTTGTGTCTACCAATATATCTAACATAATCATCACGTGGTGGCTTTGCTATGATATGAGTCCCATCAATGGCACCAATGCACCTTTTGAAATGTGGCCATAGTCTTTTGTCATCTTTAATCCTTCTATGAACCTTTGGGTAGTTTGGATCTTTTGGACATATGAAATCCTTGCACATTCTAATCACACTCAACAAGACCTCCTCAAATTTTCTACTAATTGTTTCACCAGAATGCTTGAACCTATTTTGAACCCTTCTGTTTGACTCACCACCTCCAACTATGAATAGAAAAATAGCAACTGATTCCATAGAGTTCATGTGATTGGTTGATTTGAGACCATAGGTACTCACCAATAAGTCATGCAACTTGTAAAATAGGTCACTATTCATACGAAACATATGATGACTCTCCCCTGGGGTCCTTAGAGTCTCTTGTACCCATGCATATCCACTTAGTTGCGATGTTCTTGGTTCATTCTTATCATAATATGTCATATAGTACTGTCCAAGTAAGCAAGCAGCTGAAAAAGTAGTAGCTTGTAAAGCTTGATGATGGCGTATAACCTCCAAAACAAACTCATCATCTTCCTCTCGCGCAGTACCATCACTTTCGCAAGAAGCCTCACTTCCATCAGATTCACTGGATGACATCTGAAATATGAAAAACAAATAGTAACTATCATGCAACTTAAGTGCATATAGAAAATAACAAGTACTCACAGAGCATGATGGGAATACAATAAATAATAGTGAACTTTAGTGCATTACATGACTAGCAACTGTAATAAAGGATAGTCCAATAATTATTACAACAATAAATCCTGAAATAACACACATGAATAGAAATAACATATTTGTCCATCATACACTAACATGATAGGCTACTACTTGGCATACTTGGCTGTCTTGGCTTCATGTTTCATGGTGAGCCATGCAAATCTTTCTTCTGCATTGTCCAAGGTCATGAACATCTCCCTCTCAGATTTTTTTGTGAAAATCTCAGTAGCAACAAAATGCTCTTTAGTTCCAAAAACAGCACCATATTCATTCACTAGAGCCATGACATCTTTGATGGCACACCCCGATGTGTCCTCCCTCCTAACAAGAGACTCAACAGATGCAGCTGATTTCTCCTGATTGTCAACAAAGCGAGTCATTTGTTCATAGAACCAATATCCACCACTGGTCTTCGGTTTCTTGACCTCCTTACCAGCAACTCTCTTACCTCTCTTAGGAGGAGGAGTGAAATCTTCATCATCACTATCATCGTCATCACCTTCATTCACTTCTTGTATATCATCAACATTAATAGTAATGGAAGGTTGGGTTGAATTCTCTGGTAAATTACCCCTAGTAGGATTCCAATGATTATTTCTTGTGTTCCGAAGGTCTTCAAAAATATGTTGAAGTAAAACTTCATTTTAAAGCCCCCTTAACTTGAACTTCTGACAACCTGGCAAATCCTATAGAAACACCAATGTAATATTTAGAATAACATTTACAAATCATGATTAACAACTTGATATGAACATAAGACAGTAGTTTACCTTCTTTGCTTTTGTCCACCAATCATCAGATGCAACAATGGTATCCCTAGCTTGATCCCAACCTAACCCAGTCTCTCTACCTACCAATTTCTTCCATAGATTATACTTACTCTTCAACTTGCCCCATTTGTTCTTGAACTGAAGCTTTTGATAGCATAAGCCAGTTTTCTCTTCAAATTTTGCAATTACATTATCATACCCAACCTTGTTCAAATGGGTATTAGAGCGATTCCCTGCGTTAACTTGTTCCAAGAACAACTCACAAACTATCCTAGTGTTCTCATCTGTCCATTCAGCACTATTTGCACCTTGGTTTTCCTCTATCGAAGTTGTTGCCATCTGTACTACTTATAAAATGAAACACATGCAAAGATATTAAATGCACAGCCATTGGTTTATTTGCACCAAATGCACAACAAATATATGATATGAAAAAAGATATACATTTATCCTGTAAGTGCTATTAGGAGAAATTTACAATATTTCAGATTAATCAATGTAGCCCCTTTTATATATGTCTAATTTTAATATACAGTGATAGTGTTTTATATTTTAATATACAGTAATCTCTCATATACAGTGCAATACATTAATCTCCCATATACAATAATCTCCATCGACCTTGGTTCCAGTATATACGTATCTACTGAGTAGTGACTGCTTTCTATCTACTTGCTCTTTAAAAAAACAAATATACTGCTACTCACTAAAAAATATATCTACTTGCAGTTTAAAAAAGAAATAGGAGACAATGCTTTTTGCTTGCTTGCACTGTTCTACCTGCTTGCTGTTAAAAAAAAATGAAAGACAATGCTCTTTGCTTGCTTGCACTGTTATGTAGCTCTTTAAAAATAAGAAATGGAAGACAGCTCACTGGATAAGGCTCGGCGTCGGCGCGCGGGAGGCCGGAGGGCGGCAGGGGAGGCCGAGGGCGGCGTCGGCGCGCAGGAGGCCAGAGGGCAGAGGGCGGCGTCGGCGCGGGAGGCCGGAGGCCAGCGTTGGCGCGGGAGAGGCCGGAGGCCAGCGTCGGTGCGGGAGGCTGCAGGGCGGCGTCGGCGCGGAGGAGGCCAGAGGGCATCGGCAGGGGAGGACGGCGTCGGCGCGGGAGGCCGGAGGCCAGCGTCGGCGCGGAGGAGGCCGAAGGGCGTCGGTAGGGGAGGAAGGCGTTGGCGTGGTGGAGGCCGGAGGGCAGCGTCGGCAGGGGAGGCCGGAGGGCGGCGCGGCGGGGACCTGGCGACGACCTAGGGCGAGGTGAGTCTCGGGTGGATGGGACGGGTTGGAGGGGTATACCCCAGTGGCAGGTGGGTAGTTTTTGTGAATTGTCGTGGGGATTTTCATTTTTCGTTCGTTGGATTCCCACGAGAAGCTGCCTTTTGCCCGATTCTTCGTTCATGTGTAAATTTGGGAATCACCGTGGAGCGATTCGGCTGAGAATCGGAAGCAATTTTTGCCCGTTTGGCTCGGTTCTAGTTGATTCGAGTGAGAATCACCCCCGAGAATCCCTACCAAACGGGGCCTAAGTGTTGGCCAGAGGTTCCTACCCCTGGGGTCGGAACCTCCTGGCCAAAATCTGTGAGTAACAGCTAAGTGACGTAAGCAACTGCCTATAAAGCCCAAACTTGGATTCTAGCTGTTTAGGGACCACTCCACTTCATTCCAACTGTTCCCTAGCCTCTGCTAAGGTCCTTTGAGCTCTCCCAACTAGTTCTAGTGCATCCTTGGTGATTCTTGTGAAGATCTAGTGGGAAATTGAGTGAATTTTGTTGAGAGAAGGCTAGAGGGATCTTGTGCACTTGAGGAGGACGCGGATTGGCTGCTTGGTGCTTATTTCTCTTGGAGGGAAACCTCCTAGACTGTTAGGCGTCGCCCGCGAGCTTCCTCTTGTTGTGGATTGTCCTTGGAAAGTTTGTGAAGGTTAATCACGCCTCTGTAAGGAAAAGAGATAAATTCTAGTGGATACCAAGTTGATCTTCGTGGTCACTTGGTGAGAAAAGGGGTCAATTGAGACTCGGCTCTTTGGAGCTCCTCAACGGAGACGTAGGATCTTTGTGATCCGAGCTTCGGGAAAAATCTTTGTGTCTCCGTTGTCTTTTCTCATTATTGCCTTATTTTGTATCTTGCCTTGCCAGAATTTATCTCCTATCCTATTACCTGTATCAAACTTGATCTTTGTCAAAATTATCCATTATTGAAGTGTCTTGGTAGAGTCAAAACTCCAGGATCGGAACCTCCGGCGTTCTTGGCCGGAACCTCCGACCAGCCCTCTCGGCCAGCCCGTGAGAGCCGGTCGGAACCTCCTACCATTTTGGTCGGAGGTTCCTACCAGAATTTTACCGCTGTATTTGGAGAATTTTTCAGGAACGCCTATTCACCCCCCTCTAGGCGACATCAACGGGCTTTCAGATTGCATACAACTATGGCACTTAGAACCTTTGCCAATGGAAAAACTTGGAATTAAATTCAAACTGGAAAGCCGAGACATCAAACCAAAATTAACATGACATAAACGTGAATGCCAGATACTGGCCTCATTATCCACACTACAACAAATATGGTTCACAGACTTATTGTAGAAATCAGAAAGAAAAAAATAGAACAAGCCTCCGCACTCATAGCCTTTACCAATAAAATATCCATGTTTAGACACGACTACTTTATTAGACTCAAATACCAACTTAAACCCGTCTCTACATAGACATGAACCACTAACGAGATTCTTGTCGATAGTAGGGACATGCTGCACGTTCTTTAACTGCACGATCTTTCCCGAAGTAAACTTCAGATCTACCGTGCCAACACTATGAACAGAAGCATGCGACCCGTTCCCCATTAGGACGGAGAAATCCTGGCTGACCTGATAAGAGGAAAACAAAGATATGTCAGCACAAACATGAACATTGGCCCCCGTATCGACCCACCAATTAGTAGACTGATTAACAGAGAGAACAGTAGGTGAATTACCATACCCGATTCCATCTTCAGTATTGCCAATGGTCACATTGACAGACTTAGAGGTCTGTCCTGTAGGTGCCTTCATGCCCTTACGTTATGGACACTTCCTGGCGAGATGACCAGGCAAGCCACACACAAAGCAAGTTCTGACATCTTCCTCCTTGTTGTTGTTTCTCCTTTTCTTGAAGTTGGTGTTTTGTTGGGCTTTGACAAATTTTTCTTTATTGTTCTTGTTAACAGTCTTTTGCACCACATTGGCACTAGACTGCCCACCATCGCCTTTTGACGCAGCGTCCTTTGCCCGAGCTTTCTCCTCAACGTCAAGAGACACAATTAACCCCTCAACGGAGTACTCCTGTCTCTTGTGGTTGAGTGCAGTTTCAAAACTCCTCCATGAAGAAGGTAGTTTTGCAATAATGCATGTAGCCACAAATTTGTCGGGAATGGCACACTTAAGGAGTTCGAGTTTCTTAGCAATTGTTTGTAGTTCATGAGCCTGTTCGACCATATAACGGTTGTCAACCATGCTGAAATCGTGAAACTGCTCCATGACGGCATTAGTAGCACCGAATTTGGTATTCAGTGCATCCCATAACTCCTTAGCGTCGGTCATATGCATGTACACCTCGACCAGACGATCACCAAGAACGCTAAGAATGCATCCCACAAAGAGAGTAGTGGCTTCCTCAAATTCTTTTTGCTGTTCAGCAGAGAGAACTCCTTCAGGTTTGCCAGTACTCACCCAGAAGCACTTCATAGCTGTCAGCCACAGAATGACTCTAATCTGCCATCTCTTAAAGTGCACACCGGTAAATTTATGCAGCCTCAGTACATCGGCAAAACCAGCCATCGTAAAACTATAGTGCCTATAATAAGGTTTTTGGATTGTTGAAAATATAAGCACATGTAGATTTAATTTATTCCATAAATAAATCATGACATTAATAGCATAAGTAAACAGAATCATATAATCTGATCTAAACATATATATGACAGTAATTAACATGAATAGATCAAACACATGAGACATAGTGTACGCGTACCTACAGCCCTGCTGTGGGGGCTGTTATGGAGCAGACATGGGCGCACCCTATTCTAGAGGAGACACGGGCGCAGCACGTACCGCACGAACGACGCGCGGCACTGGGTGATGATGACGACGCGCAGCGCCCGAACATGAAGGAAGACGAGCCGTGATGGGCGCACAGTGAGCAGTCGCACGTAGCCCTTTCCAAAAACCTTATTCGCCCTCTCCCAATATAGGACGTCGAAGGCGAGGGTTTCGGAGACCTGCTCTCCCAATCCGCCGGTGCACGCTGACGATCGGGATGGAGTAGACGACGAACGACGACTCATAACAGAAGAGATGGCAAGTCCTAGACTGTATTCGCATATGTTGCGTGGAGACAGTAGCTCGGTATTTATAGAGATATTAGGACGCGTGATCAGGATGTCCGCACGATCTCTATCTCGTAACCGAACTGGATAGGCTGCGCATATCCTATCCGGACTCTAAATTATCCTGCGAGTTCAAAACAAACTCCAGACAAGTTGTTAAGATTTGCAGCAAAACAAAAACTGCATCTGCGCAAGCATGAGAAGCCAATTTTGGTGGACCATTCACGTGCATGTCGCGTATGCACGCCGCCTGGCGAGGCGAGCGAGTGCGCGTGTTTTCCTCCAGTTCTCTCCACTATGAATGTCTTAAATGGCTAGGAGAGAGCTCACCCTTATAAGGAGATCTCCCTCTCCTAGAACTAGCAAGGTGATACTAAACTTTCCATACCACTCCCCATGAGGTGGACCCTTGAGATTTTTCTAGATATTATTCTCTACATGGATCTTAGCCCATTTAACAATTCCAACAAATTAGTCATGCAGATGGGTTTTGAGAGATGGAACAAATTCTTGGGCCTTGGGGTATGGATTTCAGCATACTCAGCAGCAAAAATATTTGATTTTTGAGCGAGAATTTTGGTCGTATTATGGGAGAGTGCTGACACGATGAATTGTCTCTTGGGAGGCGGGGGGTGGGTATGCTGCTATTGAGTTGAGTTCTATCAAAATTCGGCTTTTCTTTTTGGGTGCTAAAAGATTTATGTTGAATGGACATTGTTGTGTTTAGGCCTCTAGGTGTAGCTTCCCTTCTCTTTTCTTTAATGAAGTTTGCCTGGTACAACCTAGCTCTTCTATGGCTAGTGAAGACACCATATTATGATGTACTGGTAGGCTGTCCATGAAATTGCAGCCTGAACTTCAGAAGCACAGTTCCTGAAAAGCCAAACTGCAGACTAGGGGGAGTGTAATCCAAATTTAGCTCTATTTTGGTTTGTACATAAATTTGTAATTTAGTGGTATTTGAATCAGCTTACGAGTGTGGCTTATAAGCCGCACACAAAATAAGTAACATCATTTGCGTATGATTAATTAAGTATTAACTATTAGAAATTTAAAAAGTATTTATTTGATTTTTTTAGAGATACTTTTATATAGAAAGTTTTTAAAAAAACACACCGTTTTACGTCTTTGGAAACGTGCTAACAGAAATCGAGGGAGTAGCCACAAGTCAGAAGCTAAAAAGAACACAATCAAAGTTGCTAGAAGATTTTAACCTGGTTGGATGGCAGTGTTGAGTAACCCTATAACTTAGGTCCAAGCAGTCTGTTATGCATGCAAATTATTCGTTCAGAAACTGGAAGACCTGACTTGTGTTGTTTTGCATACGGGAGTTGGGGACATGCACAACAAATGCATGCTTGAAGCTATTCTAAACTTTTTTTTAGAGACCAGATCAAACAGAGACCTTTCCTTGTCCACTTCACAGCCTTTAGCGTCACATTCACATGTATTATCCATGTGAGTGAATATACATGCCGAAAAATCACTTTTACTCGTTGCTTGCATGGCATTTTGCTAGTAAAAGTAGAAACATAAGCTATGTCTTCGGCAGTCATCTCTAGAGTAGCTCGAGTTCTCAACATTTATCTATTTTGTTATTTTTTCGTGTCTCATGTGTCAGAAGTGTTAACTTATATAATTTATCTAATGTAATTTATTCTTAGTGATTTGCATTGTATTTTATCTGAGCACTCTAGCATGAGACGCGTTCCCTTGAAACTGAACTCCCATAGAAGCTCATCTACGTCAAGAGAACGTCCCTCAGGGCTCGTATCCTCTGCCTTTTGCACGGTTACGGCACAGTTTGCGTTATAAACATGCACAGCGAAACCTTCTTTCCGATCTTCAAGCCGTATTTGCTCTTCGTGCTGTATACCATGTTGCACCTAGCTGCTTTGCTGCTATTGTGCTAATGGCCGCTAAGCACGATCCATGACGAGCCAATGGTCTTGTTGATCCCTTTGCAGTATGATAAACTTGAGCAACGAATCCAACTTGTAGTTGGATAAAAAAATGGGAATTTTTTTAATAATATTGTTTTAGTGAAAATTGTAAAAATAGTTTGGGGTTTCACAAAATCGCGAAACTAGAGTGCTGTGAGTGCACTATATACAGATGAGAGACTTGTAAGATGTATGCCAACAAGCTGATGTGATAACTGCACGATGATATGACATCTGGCCATGGATAATGTTGATATACATATGTTGGCAAGCGAAGTGTCGATAGGGTTGCTTATCAGCATACTTTTGCCAGTAGGGCAGATAAATTATTTAGTTTTTTTTATTATATAGCACCGACAAGTATAACGCATAGTAAAGAAATTGTTGAGCATTAGTATCATGAAGCATTACAATTAGGATCCACATGGTTAATCATCCGAGTCTCCTCTGTCGGTATTTGTTCCTCCTTTGCCGTTTGACCTACTTTTGATGTTCCTCTTCTCTCCTTCGCTGACATTCAACGTTTGTCTCGGCCTCCCTAATACATCCACTGTTGTATGGAGGGCCTATTCATGTCGATGTATCGGTAAAATTACGTACTCTCTGTACTAAAATATAACTTCTTACAATTAAAATTTGTTCTAAAGTATGAAAACTTCTTCACCTATGTTCTTCTCATCTCAACTAAACATAACCTCCTCCTATTTAATTTCTCGACCTACGTTTTTTTCTGTACCAATCACAAACTTCTCTTATTTAATTTCACCTACTTTCTTAATACCCGTGTCCAACCTCAAAAGCTCTTATATTATGGGACGCCGGTAGTATCCGTGAATCACCCTACATTGAAACAGTATTATCAGAGAAGTAGAGAAATGTTTGCCTAGAGGTAGAAATGACGATTTAAGTGGACAAGTGGTGAAGAACTTGCTACAAAATCATCTACATTGGGACATCAAACATCATTCTCCCAAAGGATGTATACGTGTGCTAAGAGTATGCAACTTGTGAGTGGTCCCGAGGTTTTTTTTGACTTTATGCCATCCTCCCGAGCGACATATTCTCAAATGCCACTCTCCCGAAAGACTTTGATTTGTTTTCCATCGGAGAGAGAAGATTTCTTGCTCATGCGCCATTTTTCAGCCTGTGAGTCGCCACATCACTGTTCCAACGTGGCACCGGAGAAGAAAAGACGAGTTTGCCCCACCCGTCTTCTAGCCTAGATCCAGCTTGCGGTGACGTCCTCCTAGCCTAGATTTTGACGATGATGGCTCTTTGCACGGTGCACGAGTAGGGGATGGGCGGGCGGCACTAGGAATGGTGGCCAAGGAGGGAGGCTGTGTCGCGGAGCGCAGAGGCGACTAGGAATGGTAGCCAGATCTAGCTCCCCGAGCTTGGGATGGCGGGAGGTCTTCGTCGTCGGAGCTAAGCCATTGCCATGCTAGACCTCGTCGCTCCAAGTGGAGATGGGGCACCTGCGACTATCGCGCCTAGAAATTCACAACCAAAATTTTAAAAAATATGTGTATTAAATCCCTGCCCAGGAAAAGCCAGGATACACACAAACATAGTTGTCATACAGAGTGCGTCTTACAAACATAATAAGATGTCTTACAAATGCAACGGAAAACGATAAAGGTAAATTAAACTAAGCCGCGTAGAGGCTCCAGTCCACAGGCAGCTTGACGGCGGTACAAGCCTACTTCTCCTGATGATCTTCATCAGAGTAGAACTCTAGCTCTGTGGGGGAAAGAGAGCAAGACTGAGTACCACCCATAGTACTCAACAAGTCACACAAGCAAGAATGCAATAATGCACGGGTGACAAAAAGGGGTTTTGGGGTTCATTTGCATAAAGCTTTTGTAAATGATTGTGGTTGAAAAATAGGTAAAATATTATTATATTAAGCAGTATTAATCCATCACTGAACAACGTTACACCACATTTAATAGGTCCAAACTATCCATCCTGATACTACACCATATTTTAAGTCAAGTTTATTAAGGTAAGACTAATCACGGTGAGTCTTGACCAATCGCCCATAACCGCGGGCACGGCTATTCAAATAGTTTTAACTCTGGCCAGAGATGTACAACTGTACCCACAAGACACAGCCCCACGCACGTTCCTGTGCGCCGGCGTATGTCATACCCTGAGTTTTCCCTTTAATAGAGCCAAAAAGTTATTAACTAAATTGCCTAAAGAAATTATTTTATAAGGTAGGAGAGAAGAAATAATGGTAAAAATATTAAATAATAATTTATCATGGCTGAGAATATTTTTCTTGTATTCCTCTTGCCAAAATACATTAATTGGATTTTTATGGAAATTTTCAGCGCACATGAAGTATTTTTAATAAATCAAAAAGCCTTGTCGGAATTAATTCTCAATTGGAAATCTGGGAGAAATCCCTTTCCTTTTCTTTTCCTTTTTACCCAGTGGGCCGTCCTCGGCCCACTTCCCTTTCCCACTCACTGCGTCGGCCCGCGCCACGCCTTGGCCTTCTCCCTTTTTCGGCGCGTGTGCGTCAGCCCACGCCACCTCTCGGCCCATCTCCCGCGCACACTCGGCTTGCCGCGGCCTGGCTGACCGTGCCCTTTCGTCGCTCCCCTCCCGCTAACAGGCTGGGCCCGCCTGTTAGCATCCTCTTCAACCTCCGGCTGGGAAGACCGGAGGAGATGGCATCGCCGCAACCGCCCAATTCCGTCATCCCATGCTCGCACCATCCGTTTGAAATAGGGTGGACTGGGTCGTCATTCCACTCCCCACATTCCCCCACCCCACTCGACCACGACCCCGTGGAGAAATCGGCCCACTCCGCTCGTCGCCGCCTCACTCTCTCACCGCCATTCCACGCCGCCGTGGCCACGATCTCCCCCATCGCGGCTACAAATTTAACCCCCAAGCTCCCCTCTCTCTTTTCCCTAACTTCCTGAGCTCGCCGCACCCCTAAAGCCGCTCTGCACCGAGATCCCATAGTGCTGCTACCGCCCATCTCTTCTAGCCGCCGCCCTAGTCATCGCCGAGCCTCGCGCTCGCCTCTGCCACCTTCGCCGCACGCTGAAGCGCCTAGGTCGCCACTTCCGCGAACCCAACACCGCCGAAACCGCTCCATCGCCGTCTCTCACCTCGGTGACTACCGCCGCTGGTCTCCGTTCGTGTTTTTCCGCCGCGGGGTTCGCCCATTTTCCAGTGTAACACCCTAAAATTTATCCCATATAAATATATTGAGAAAAAGGAATTTTAGAAAATTAAATTAAAAACCTCAAGGAGTGCAAACAATAAAATCAGAGAAAAGTTATAACAAAAATGGGCCTGGAAATAATTTCATAAAATACTATGCTTAATTACCTATTTCCTGTAATTTTTTGGGATTTATTTGATTAAGGGAGGTATTTTTGGTGAATTAAACAAGTCTCACAGCATTTAAATAAAAGAAAAGAAAAGAAAACCTTTTCCCTGTTCTTGGGCTGCATTCGACCCACTCTTGTTCCCTCTCAGTCGGCTTGCCTGCCCACTCTCTATCCCCGCGCCGCGCCTCAGCCCAGCCGGCCCGGTGGCCTCTTCTCTACGGACGCTGCTGATAGGTAGGGCCCACCTATTAGCTCCGTCTCCAAGCTCTGGAGGGAGTCCTGTTCATCCCCGACTCGGACCGCCGCAATCCCATGAAATCCGGCCGAGTCAATCGCGTTTTCCTTCAATCCGTGAGGGGAAATACTCCCCTTGATGTCTTCCATCGAACCCCTCAACAATCAGGCCGAATCCCCTCCTATCCATGGCGAACCTGTGTTCAAATAAGCGCTGCCACCTGCGTAGGGTTGCGCCGCCGCCATCCCTCTATGTCCGGGGCAGATTCTCCCTACCCTAGCTATAAATAGATAGCCTGTAAGCGCCACCGCCGAACCCTAGCCCTAGCCGCCGCCGCCAAGTCATTGTTCGCTGTCATCCTCGAGCTCAGAACCGCGCCGCTGCACTGCCGTGGTCCAGCCGCCACTTCCTGCCATTCCAGTCACCCTTAGCGCACGTCGTCACCTAGGTCAGCTTCACTGCAGTGCCTAGGAGCAAGGGCGCCGCCTCGCCGCCCTCGAAGACCGCCGGAGCACCATCGCCACCGGGAACCCGAAGTACACCACAGCCAATAGCTTGACACCGAGCAATTCCATCGCCGTTCCTCGCCGTTCTGCCTTCGGTAAGCATCGCCGCGTCTCCCTCTACCCGTTCCCACACTCGCCATGTGCTGCTGTGCCGCCGATCGCTGGCGACCATAGGGTCCCGAGCTGTTGTCGCTCTTGCTAATGTGGCCGTCGACGTGGATGCCACATGGGGAGCCATGTCAACCGCGGGTCCGCGTGTTCGGATCTAATCCGAGCCGTAGATTGCTAGGTTTAATCCGGGCCGTCCGATCGGGGAAAGATTAGATCCTAGCCTTCCGATCCATCTTAAATCCATCGAGCAATCTGAGCCGTCCGATTTGATCTCATTAAATCCACACCGTTGATAATCCAGTGGACCTTAGTGGACTCGGTTCACCATGGACCCGAGTCCCCTCTCTCTCTGTCCAATGGGCCCTGTGTAACATACCAGAATTTTGACTTTCGAAATTCTAACCAAAAACAAATTAACAAAAAGACCTCGAGAGTAAAGCTCTATAATTTCCAAACCAGGGAGCAATAATCATAGGTAAACTACTGAAGTAAATTTCTTAGAAAAGGAAACGCTAAAACTTTTATAGTTAAAATCTTTAATTTATTTATAGACTTACCCTAAGTCCCAATATAAATAATAAAAGGTAATATGACTAAATATGTATAGACAAAAGTTTGACATAAAAATATGGAGGTAAATAAAGTAATTACCATTTCATGTGCAGGCTTTCTTTTGAATTGTTTTTGATCTTAAAGTGCATTTCCATAATAGGATGCATATGCATTTGTATAGCCTAAGGAATTTCTAAAAATGATCGGTCAAACATAAAAGCATGGAAAAATTCCTGTAAACACTATCCCACATAATTAATCCACTGTGAATTTTACATGATTTCATCACTTCAACAAATACTTCAATAAAATCTTCCAAATCAGCAAAACTAGAAGACTAGCCAAAATAAATTGCTTAGTTCTTATTTCACCAAATAAAATTATAACTAATCAGGCAGTGCCCTTTTACCAAAATGTGTACCAAGATGTACCTCACAACCAGGAATTTTGGTTTAATTTATCTCCCAAAGAAAACACATAAAATGATAAGATCAAGGCACTGGAGAAATAAATGAAACTGCAGAAAAACTTGATCAACAACCCTACTTTGCAAAATTCACCAAAAATAAAACTAGATCACTTCTAGCAACAAAATTTGGTCAGCAAGTTAATCACATTCTCCTCTATCTCCAGTAATTTTCACCAAATTTTATCAATTCAATAAGTGTCCCAAACAAATGTTTTGGATTCAGCAAGGCAGAGAACATTTTCCCTGCAGAAAGCCTATCTGACATTTTTGCCAGAATTAATCCATCAATCACCTTCTCACCAAAATTTACCAGAACCTGGATTAGATTGTGAAATAATTACAGTAAAAATGCCAGTACAATCTTCACAAAGATTGAACATAAAATAATGGGACAAAGCTCACTGACTCAGACTAGTGCACAGCAGAAACTGCTTTTTGGCCGAACTTTGCCATTTTCTCCAGAGAAATCCACAAGTCCCACAACTCTGAATTTTGGCACAGAGCTAGCCAATACCACCTACTGCCCACAGTAATTTTACCCAGATTTATACCCCTTGGTAACTTAGTAAAACACCTGAGTAAAGACTGCATGCTTGACAGCTAGCAAGACTTAGCTTCTAGATGACTCCTCTCTCATTCTTCACTGCCATGTGGGCCCCACAGACATCCTGGACCCACCTGACAGTCTCAGACACCGCTCAAGCTTGCTCTCCATGCCAGGAACATGCCACGTTCTCCCCCACGCGTCAACAGCATCCAGTGCCACCACAGGAATCCTCACACCGTGGAAAACTTCACCATCTACCCAGCCACTTCGCCATCATCCTCTTCCTCTCTCCCTCTATCTGTTCCACGGTGAAACCAAGAGAAATCACCTCGGGTTCCCCGGGAACAGCATCGTCTTCTCCAACACCGGCCACTGCTCGA
Organism: Oryza meyeriana var. granulata; assembly: GCA_003991445.1. Lineage (NCBI taxonomy): Eukaryota > Viridiplantae > Streptophyta > Magnoliopsida > Poales > Poaceae > Oryza > Oryza meyeriana. Next base: position 33,378 of record RYFJ01002615.1, read on the forward strand.
CTGCCATCGCTGCCGCTCAGGTGAGCTTCGCCATACTTCAACCACCAGAACACGATCACTACCCTCTAATCGTTCCATTTTAGTACTCGGATGCCCTAGGATTCGCTGGCCGAGATCGCCGCCGTGCACTCCCTACTCCGCTGGACCGCCGTCGTGACGCCATCGCCGTTCCGGCCACTCCAGAGCGTCGCAAGCCGAGCCAATGCGCCAAAGTCGTCGCCTCGCCTCCAGGAGCTAGATTACTGAAGGAATCGAGACATGGTGCCGTGAGACACGAGATAGGCGTCGTCGTCCCCAAGTCCGGCCGCAAGCCGCCGCCGTGCAATCGCCTATCTCTGGTGAGTTGTGGTCCAATTCCTCGCGCGTATACCATCCTTAAGAGGTATCTGACCCCGTGCATGTCTCAAATCTTGGGATTATCGGCTAGATTGAGCTCTCCCCGTGGAACCCGAAGCCTTCATTGCCGCCGCGCCATTCTTCCGTCACCGCTACTTCACCAGAGCCTCTCTGCCATGGAAAACTGCTCGGTGCGGGCTCTACAAGCTCTTAGATGCACATGCATGCATATAATCTGTCGAATCGAGCTCGAGACCAAACCTCGCCACTACGCCCGATGGCTGCCGCTGCTCGCGCTCGTCGCCGGCGCAGCTCTATCAACCATCGGCAATGAGACGACCACCGGAATGTTCACCGAGAAATCCTTGGCCTTTTACCTTTTGGCCGCCTCCCCATCCGCGCCGTCGTTCATCGCCGGCAAGGCCGGACAGCGCCGCCGCGCGCTTGCTCGATCCCGAGCTCGGCCTCTGCCTTCCGCTCCCCTGCTCTATCTCACCACCATGCGGGCCCTACTGGTCAGAGGGCCGAGGACTGTGGGTTCTATTTCCAGAAACCTGAGGGCTCTTTTTGCATATTGCCACTATGACATGTGGACCCAGCTAATTAAAAATCCAGGAAAATGAGGGAAAATGTTAAATAGTTTTATTTCTTTCACTGAAAATAATCCAAACTTCAAAAATCAATATCTAATTCATTTTAACTCCAAAAATTATGATTCAAATTTTTTTGGAATCACAAAATTACGTACTTTATTTCTGTGGAGTAAAATCTGGAGAAACCAGTACCTAAAGTTCCTTAAAAATAATAAAGATCATAAAGTATATAAGCCTTATATAAATTTAACTATTCTCTCTTTACCTCTAATTAAGGTTTGATAAACTCATAAAATATTGATCTTTCCTATAGTGAACTAAAACTAAAATTCATTTACACAAAGACACTTATATAAAACTTGTAATAGGTAAATACATAAATTAGAATACATAATATGTATTGACTTCTAAAATGCATAAGAAATTCATATCAACTCCAAATAATATGAAACCACTTCTGATAACTTCAAAATATTTTGCTCTTTATTTTGGGAAAGCTGGAGACTTGCTAAATTAGTATGAGAACCATCTTTAGGATTTATACAAAGGATAAATGTTTTGTATAGAGTAAAAAGAGGTAAAATGATTTCTAAAAATCATATAAACTCCATTTTTACTCTAAGTAAAATACACCCAAATGACAATAAGTCCACACCACATTCCTCTCAGATATCAAAAGGTTAAATTTCATAAATACCTAGCCCTAAAACCCATGCATACTAAAATACATGTATAAGTACGTATACACATCTAGAACTTGGAAAAAAATTAATATCTCTTAAAAAGAAGTCGATAAAATGGAAACTTCTTCACCACAATTCATCTAAGACCAGTACCAAACCACTGTATAAGTTTCACACATATTAAAATAACTTCAAATTTTACCTTATATTATATTCGGACGTATTTTCGTATAGAACTCGTAAAATTCATAACTCTCAAACAGAACATGATAAAATAGAAATTCTTTCACCTAAATTCACTTTAGACCAGTAGCAACCTAAGGTATAAATCTCATGCATATTAGAGCATTTTGTATTTTTCGCATTATTTGCTATTTATACAATCGTACGATAATTTTCTTTTAGAGAACGAATTCGATATCGGTGAAGAAGTGAGATAGTTGGTATCTGAGTACTCAAGAGTAAGGCAAGTTTTCTCCCCTCCTCCTTGAACAATTTGATTCCTATGTTTTGGGGAATGAAATGTGTTGTTTGTAAAATTGCATGCGTATTTGTGAATAATAGTATTTGAATTGTGGTAAATGGTAGTTATAACCTATTAGTTGCATGATCCACCTTAGAACATTGTATTCCTTGCTGTTTGTAACCTTAGGCTTGATTAAAGTACTTGGTTTGTACTCATGGGGGTCTATATTAAGTTAATACACTTGCTTATGCCTAGCCATGCTTAGAAACGTGCTAAATATTACTGTGGTCACTATATACATTTGAAAATGGGAATTTTATAACTTCTGGATAGAGGTGAAGCCTCTGGTTTTTTGTGAACTAAAATGATGAAAAACCTGAATTTAGACTTGGGCGGCAAGTGGTGTGCATATGGAGTAGTTGCACACCGATCGGGGGAGTGTTCGCCTGAGTCAATTAAGGACCGAACTCAGTGTCATATTCTGATGTTAAACAGTACAACCACATGTGTTAGTATGGATAGCCATAGTGGATTAAGTTACTTAATGTTTAGCCTTGCATTTTGGTAGGCTGAGTAGTATGGGCAGTGCCTACGACTGTACTGTAGGGCTGTTCAGAGGAGCTACCTATGTGAACCATGAGGAACTGTGATCACCTCATGGCGTAGGCATCTAAGCGTGTCCAATACAACATTGTGTGCCTCGTGGGTTGCCGGGTAGGCAGATCTCCACGGCGTTGGGTTTAAGGCGTGGGCCCACCACCCACGGCATCGGGTTTGCACCCCGATGTGGAGTAACACACCTCGTGCTGGTGCAAGGCTAAATGTTAGGTAATGTAAAAGCTGTGTTGTGACCTCTAGACCGTATTCAATGTACAGAGTGTGGTGGTACCGACGGGTACCAGACAAACTAGAGTGTAGCCATTTGGCTTCTATCACATCATGTGGGTAATGATGTACAAACTCTGCAGAGTCAAAACGAATCGGTTAGCCGTGCTCACGGTCATGTGCGGCATGGTTATGTCCATTGAGTATAGACTTATGCTTTTAAATGTGTTTATGAAATTGGGATGAGGATTGGTGACTTTTGAAAATTATTATGCTTATGATAATGCTTATGGTGGCTTGTTGCCGAGGAGGGCAGCAAGCGGAAAATTATTATGTTGATCACTTCCTTACTTATCAAACATGTTTCTACTGTTTTATTAAATACCGTTGCAAATGATTGTGAACTAAAATTAGCTTTATGCAAAACTAAACCTACAAATAGCTATTTCCTTGATTTTAGCGCTCGCATGTAGCATATAGGATTGTGATTGCCAGTATATTATTTCGGTAATGTACTGACTCTTGCTTGTGTTATTATTAATCTTTACTGTTGGTTGAGTGCTACGGGAATTCGTTGCTTCTTCAGGATTGATTCTTTAAGGGGTGTACCCCTAGTCGGATTGCCTGTGGTATGGGTAGACAAGCTTCTGCTGAATCATATTATTTGGCCTTTTGGTCTATGTAATCTTAGTTGTATCTAAGTTTATTTCACTTATAATTGTATACCCTATGTTTGTATACCATTGCTAGAGATGAAAGTGTGGACTAGCAATTTTCCTAGGGCTAGTCTGCATGAGTATAGGCTTAGAACAGTTGAGATACATGGAGAGCAGTTCAACCATAGACCATGTCCTCAGAGATATGTATCGTGTTTGGTCGCCACCTTCGTGTGGTTTGACGGGCATATCTCGCTGTGTAGACTGGTGTAACTATTCTCCCAAATATCTCTTCTCTTGTGTTCTTAGCTTGGTGTTCGGTTGTTTTGCATTATATTTGGTGATTTGTATGACAAGGCTGCGATGAGGTTGGATGGTTACAGTTTTATTTGGCTTTCTCTTGAGATCCCATCTAACTAGATATTTCGCGTTGTCGTACCAATTACCTCTTATAGTGCAGAATAATCGGGTGCCCACACCCTGCCTGTCAGCCGCCGGCCCACTCCTCTTTCTCCCTCTGATGACGTCATAAATCCTTTCCCGAATTAAATTAAATCTTAAATGACGCAATAAATCGGTTTAATTCTTTTAAATAGGCTTTTAAGGAGTTAAAACTTCTAAAATTCATACCTAATTCATCCGAACTCCGTTTAGGGTGATTTAACTTGCAAAATTCTTTAAAAATCAAGATCTACCTATTAAAAATATAATATTGTACGGTTGATGTGTGCTTATGTATGGTTTTGCTCTTTTTGTTTATTGCCATTAGCCGCCGACGTTCCAGAAGAGTTGCAGTTTCTCGAGGAGAGTTCGGAGGTTTGTGCAGAGCAGCAAGGCAAGTCACATGGATTCCTCAACACCTTTGAGTATATTGTTCCTATGTTTAAAGCTATCTTTTCCTTCAACTATGCATTTATTTTCATAATGTCATCGGAATTGGACGCCTTTATCTTTGATTATGGCCTTGTTGATTTGATTACATGTCTTTGTACCTATGGGACAAATGTGACTAGCTAGCTTTCTTTATTGGTTAGCTAGAATAATCCTAGAACCCTGCTTAGCCATGCTTAGTAAACTATAGAATAACTTGTGGGCTATCATTTACACCCTCTTTACAATATTCTATTCACATGAAATGATGATTTAGTTCACGACGGTGGTCGTGTAAGAATGGCTTAATGGTCTACTAAAATATGACTAAATGGTTGGTTACGAGCACCAGGGCTATGATTGTTGCTAGCGGTGCTCGTAACAATTAAGGATTGGTTCGTGGACTACTTGTTGCGAAGCAACACTCGTGCTAACCACAAGCTAGAATGGGTAATAACAGGATTTGAAGTGTGCCGAGTTCAATAGGAGGCACCATGGCTTGGTTTGTGGCTGGTATAATGTGGGCCCCCGATTTTGGAAACCGGAAACCACATGTGTTTTCCTATACCAATCCCTGTATCAGTAGTTGGTACACACATACATAGCTAGTACAAAACATATATCGAAATTGAATGAGGCCAAAGGGTTAATTACCTTGATTACGGTCGATACGACCATGACTTATCAGATAAACAGCAGCGAAAAAACCAGATTAATAGTAGGCCCAACAACATGCCCACAAGCAGTTGACTGGGGTCGCGACCTAGTGCCAACCGACACTCCGTTCATCCTGCTAAGCGTGTGGACACGCGGGCAAGGTCTTCTCTTCTGACCAGATCTTCTACTAAAAAAATGTAAATTGAGCAATAATGAGTACAAACGTACTCAACCAGCCACCACTACAAGATGCATTAGTGCAATATCGAATTCAAGGGTGGCAAGGCTTATTTGCAGAAAACAACTTTCACAAACCATTTCATAAACCCTAGACATAGCAGTTTTGACTAAAAACAACGTTATATTTAAGTTGTTAACCGATAGAGAGAATTGTCATCTCCTCCCTAAGCTTCCCTTGGTTCAGCTTACACTCGCATCTAGTTTTAACCTGTTTTCTGAATCTCGACCTTCCTGTATCCCGGGAAAGACCCCATGTCATTATTCCAACCTAGTCTAAGCAAGATTAAAACTTCTGAGGCTAGTCAAGTGTATAACGAGTCCTGTTGCTCTTTTAACTGCGAGCACGGCTATTCGAATAGATTGTTTTTACTCACACTGTAGTGGATGTACACTTTACCTGCACTCCGTGACACATCCAACACATGAGACTTGTCACGGCCCGGCCTTTCGGTTTCCCTTGCATTGTGGCACCCGCTCCAAGGACTATGAACCCTCATGCACCCCTAGCACCCAACACCTCGAGCTAGTGGTGAGAGGAGTCTTGGAACCCGAGAAATCCAGGCATTACACTATATATATACTTAGGGTGCATTTTAGGTTTTGGCACCCTCAATCACAACAGCGCAACACTTCACATCATCATACGTTCGGTGTGCAGAACCAACCATGACTGGGGTGCCGTCCCACTCGGGTCACCTAATCCTCTAGGTCTATGCCCATACGAGAAACGTGGCCATACTCTGTTCGTTTCCCGCATAGCTTCTTGACTCGATCCTTAATTGACCAGGGTCAGCGCTAGCCTTTTCATAGAACCACCCAATTCGGTCCGTGCCGCCCTAGTCAAAATCAGTTTTGTACCTTTAAGCTTTTGGTTTTCGCAAATGTTTTTATGTGAGATACGCGGAGTGGCGCTCATGTCTCCACCCACTTATCGATAATTACCCCACCCTGGGGAATCATCCCCTCTTTACCCTTGAACTTGTCATGAGTACATAATGTACAAACAACTAATTAAGCATGACTAAGCATTGTCATTATATGACTTAGGATTGAGCATAATACAGCAATCAAGGCATGTGAAAAGAATATCAAGGAATGGCGAAAGCAATTAGGTACGTAATTTAAATTTAGCATGCACTTTGTTCACAACCAAATCATTTCGCAACATAGGATCAACATGATCATGGAGGGGGTCATGATGACTTGCCTTGCTCATGGTGATTTGTAACTTAATTTGCTTGTTTACCCTTGATCCAACCTTCAGCTCTTCAGATGGCTCCTTCACAATCCTCTCGATAGCGGCTCACCCTAGTTTACGCGAGAAGAAGCAACTACAATAATCAACTAACACACAAAGCCTCAAACTTAAACTTAAGGAGGTCCAAGAGATAGCCAGTCCTATTCCTAAGCCCACGACTAGGGAGCTTTCTAATCTAAGCAAAAAGCTAAGGGTTTGGCTTGATTCTTTCTATAGGGCCTCTAGAGGCCGTGGCTATGGGGAAACTAAGGCGGGGCAAAGAACTAAGCTAGCAATAGGATTAGCAACACATCACACACCTTTTTCTCTGGTGATTTATCCTTAAGGTGGTTTAGATAGCTTCTTACATTTATTCCTTTTATTGAGGAGCTTGTTGTTAATTCGAATTCATATGGTCTTTTAAGCTTATGACCTCGTTATTATATTTTTTTTTAAGAATATGGCTAACAACAGGCTAGCCGATTTATGATTGGGTCATGCTCTTTGAGAGTGAGTTAGTGTTCTAAAACATTTTAGATTGTGTGACAGATGCTGAAACATTTGGTAGAGTGTCTTTAGTTAGATTTATATTATGTGAGTATAGAACAACTCATAAAGCCATTCGGATTGTTAAAGGGCTTTTCTCTTTATTTTGATAGGTTTAAAAAATGGACCTTCATTTTGTTGTAAGTGTTGGTTCAGGATGTGTGGGTGGGTACTTTAGGCAAGGTTTTATTCAGCTTTTATACGTTATGTCCATCGAATAACGGTTGTATTTTCCAGGTGAGGACATTTAATTGATGTGGATCGATTCTTGGTTATTTCTAGGTATGTTTCACTTGTATGTACCACATGATGGATGTAATTATATTGGCCATTAGCGTTTTACCAGGGAGAAGCTTTTTATTAGGCTTACTTGGGATTAAAGGTCAAATAGGGTATTTATTTGTGGCTTCCAAGACTATAAGTGTACATAATTTAGTCATGTGTTCGATTAAGGGTGTATTAGTAAATCCTCTGTGTTTTATCACAATATGAAGATTTAAGGTTCATCCATATTCCATGTTTTAGGGCTACAAAAATGTGCTAGCATGTCTTAGAGTTAAGGGTAAATTTTAGGATGGTTATTAACTAACCATTTTGGTGTATTTAGCAAATTGTGCATAAAATATATATGTGGCCACTTTTATTTCTATTCTAGTAGGTAGAGATTGAATTTACAAAATTTTAGAGATAAGTTTCACTCAATTTGGAGTTTGCTTGAATTAGTTATGAATTTCCAAAGGTTAAATCAAATTTTACTTCATTAAAGAAAATAGTTTGCGCTGTGTCCGATTTTTATTCCTTTTTCCCGAATTATTTTTCTAAAGGAAATGATTGACAGGTGGCGTCCAGGCATTTTATTTATTCAAAACATTATTTTGCAAAGGGAAAACCCGAGTCATTTACAGGTGGGGCCTAGGTCAACAAGTTGACCGGCCTGGCTGGCATCCAGTGGTGCGGGGGCCCACATGTCAGTGTCATATTTTGAATTGGTGCTTAAATTAGTTTTCTTTAACCATCCGGGCCCACTTGTCACTGAAGCTGGTTAAGCTCATCATTAATTTTAATGATCTTCATTAGTTTCTTAACCAAGGTCCGTTAGAGTGGGGCCCGGTCGTCAGACTCTCATATATCCTTTAATCCTCTCTCTGTCTCTCTCTCTCACTTCCCCATTCTCTCTTCCACTCTTCCTTTCTTCTCCCTCGTTCTCTCTCTTGCTCTCTCTCTCTCTCTCACTTCCCCATTCTCGTTCTCCCTTACCATGCGACTATGGCGGCTCTGGAGTCAAGGTGGCGGCGCAGCTCGGGCGGCAGTAGCCTCAGCGCATTCCTCGGAGCAAAGCTCCTGGTCGGCCGACTGGGTCCTAGGGGGAGTTGGTGGCGAGCCTCCTTGGCCCGGGGCTCGACAGTGGCGGCTAGCGGCTGATCATGGTTGGGGCCAAGACGAGCAGAGCACGAGCAGAGCAGCGCGGCTACAAAGTCTCGCGAGCGGCCCAGGGGCGCACCGACCGCAGCGGCGCCGGAGGGCTAACGTCGTACGTGTCACTGGAAACGCAACAAACGGGTGGAGGGGACTGGGCGGATGCGGTGGCTCACCTAGCGGCAGCCGAGGAGCGGCACGCCGTGCGGCGGGATGCGGCATACGACGGGCGGCGAGGTTCGGGTCGCGGTTCGTCCAGGCCTTCGTGGTCAGAGCCGTCCGCACGCGGTTCATCCCGGGGGTACACGGCAGCAGCGGCGTCTTCGCGCGACCAAGAGCGACATTCTCCATGCTTCGGGCGTCCACGTTTCTTGTGATCTTGTCTCAGCGGTACGGCAGTCCTCCTCTTCCCGTAGCTTGGTCCAGGACAAGGCGGTAGCGAGGCGGGGTGGCACAGAGGGAAACGAGATGACGCGGCCTCGGCGAGGACAGCGAGCTAAGCCAGCAGACGAGCGCAGCGACGAAGGCGAGAGCTCGAGGAAGAAAGCAGCTTGGCGGTCCGTGCACGAGATATAGGCACGGCACTGGCGTCCTCGATGGCTTGGCGGGGAAGCGAGGCCGCGGGAGTCGTCGACGCATTCAAGGCGGCGTCCGTGCCCTCCCTAGAATCCCGCGGCGAGGACGGGACGCGCGTCGCGTATCTCCGGTCGTGGACAACGCAGGTCAGGAGAGCGGGCAAGTTCACAGGATGGGAAAAAGGCGTGGGCGGTGGTCTACCTCGCTGGGTGGGCGCGTGGCAGCGAGGGGTTGGCTTGAAGGTGGAGCCATGGCGCCGTTCGCTGCGGTGCAGGGATACATGCTGACGCATTGTTAGGAAAATAAACCTGACCGAGACATGTTCTGGTCAGTGCGTGTGTGTCGCGTGGTGTCGAGCTGTGTCGTGAAGAATGCGGTGCGTTCGCGTCGGTGAGTCCAAGTCGATTCAGTTTGTTTTGTGCGTGAGAATAGGTGGGAGAAGGGCATGCATGGTATCGGTTGGTACTGGAGGAGTCCGAGTCGTCCGGAAACGAGCGTGTGGTGCTTGAGACGTTGAAGACCGAATCGTGCGGATTGTGGCGAGCTGGCCGGGCAGGGAGTTTGTGGCTCCGCGAGGCGTGGAGTTCGTGGCTCCGGAGGTGTGCGTCCCCTGGCTGTTAAATAGCCCTTGTACTCCATCATTTTCAGTAGCCCATTTGGAAGTCCAATAGAAAAACAGAGACGTTCGTCGCTTAGCAAAAACTTCTTGCGTTCGTGCTCTCCGATTTCCCTCTACTTCTCGCTACGCAGGCACGAGGGCCTGGGCGAGTTCCCGGGGGGCGGGCGAGTTCCCGGGCGCGAGGGCCCGGGCGCTAACGCGGGCGCCGGGCGAGGTCCTGGGCAAGGACCCAGGCGCGGACGCGAGGTCCCGGGCAAGGGCCCGGGCGCGGAGTCGTTGCGCGGGCGAGGTCCTGAGCGCGGGGCGTGGGCGTGGGCGAGTGCATTCGGTGCGGCGCCAACAATTGGTATCAGAGCGCCAGGTTGAGTTCTTGTTGCCATGTCGAGTGAAGGAGTGCACACGCCGCCGAGCTGCCGTGGCAGCGGCAATGGTAGCGGCGGTGACGGCAGCCAAGAGCAAGAAACGAAGATGTCCGGCACCCCGCAGAAGCCCGGCGTCACGGCGGAGCGCGTCGTCCCCAACACCGGCGTAGTTGAGCTGCCGCTGCTGACCAAGACCAACTATCATGAGTGGTCATTGGTCATGCAGGTGAGCCTAGAGGCGTTGGAGCTCTGGGATGCTGTGGAGGCTGTCAGCGCCGAGTGCACCAAGGATCGACGGGCATGAGCGATACGGTGACTAGGTCCGGTGCACCGCACGGTGCAAGCTGAGGCGTGATGCGACGGCGCGCATGCGGTGTTCGTCTGGCGCATAGGAGGAGCAGGGGCGGTGGTGCGCGACGAGCCGATGCGATGACGGCTTGGCTAGCCAGGGTTAGGGTAGGTCGCACATACGGTCAGGGCCTCCAAGGCGTGGTCAGGTGGCGGGACACGTTGGCTAGCTCCACGTCATGAAGAGGAGGGGGGGTGCTGCAGGGCTTGACAGGTGCGGCGTTGTGCAGGCTGCACGACGCAACGCCACAGAAGACGGCACAGCCTGGTGGGATCCCAGCGGTGAGCTTGGCGACATCGGGCTACGACAAGGTCTGGCCAGTGGGATGGTTCAGGCGACGGCCATGGCGAGGCAGCCAGCCGTGGCACACGGGCGGCACATGGCGTGGCACAGCCCGGCGTGCCGTTGGCTCGACGCGTGCTGTGGCATGCCGTTTGGCTTGGCTGCTGCTGGAGAATTTTTTATATTTTTATATTTATTTAATAAAATATTTACAAAACTACATTTTTATTTCAAAAATTTACAAGAATATACTCCCACCGCCCTTTGGGAGGGCGATTTTATAAATCACCCTTCTAGAGGGCGATTTAATGACGTGGCTGACGGCCGTTGGCCGGACGGCCCACGGCCGTCAGCCATTTTGCAGGCGGGCCCCCGGCCACCTAAAAACCGCCCTCTGAGAGGGCGGCAAGGGGGCCTCCTGTAAAAATCTGGCCGGTTCCCCTCGCCCTCGCCCGCGCCCGCGCCCTCGCCCGTGCCCTCGCCCGCGCCCTCCCCCGTGCCCTTGCCTGCGCCCCTCGCCCGTGCCGTGCCCTCGCCCACGCCGGATTTTTACAAGGGGCCCCTTGCCTCCCTCTCAGAGGGCGGTTTTTGGTGGCCGGGAGGCCACCTGCAAAATGGCTGATGGCCGTGGGCCGTCCGACCAATGGCCGTCAGCCATGTCATTAAATCGCCCTCTGGAAGGGCGATTTATAAAAATCGCCCTTCCAGAGGCGGTGGAGTTATTTTTGTAAATTTTTGAAATGAAAATGTAGTTTTGTAAATATTTTATTAAATAAGTATAAAAATATAAAAAACTCGCTGCTGGACAGGATGGGCCGGCATGCTCCCTTGCTGGGCTTGTGCGAGAGACGAGCCGGCTCGGTTGGGTTGGGCCACACACTTAGCTGGGCCACCCTGGGTGGCAAAAGAGCAGGTGGGCTGGGCTGGAACAGGGAAGGTTAGAGATAGGCTTTGAAAAAATAGGTTTTTAAGTTTTGAAAATATTTCTTATTAGGAAAAGTAATCAAATTTATTTATTTGGTAGTTGGAGTTAAGGTTTATTTATTTGATGAAGTTTGTTGTATTGGAAATTAATTTAATTTACCTCCAAAAGAGATTGGAGTTCTTGCTCTAATTAAGTTGTTAGTTTAATCATTTGTATACCATTTGTATTTATAAAACAAGTCTAAATTCCCATTAGTATTTTAGGTATTTGGTAATAAAAGAAATATTTAATTCCTTGTCTTTTAGTGTCCAATTACAAACTTGGTTGTCAGCTTGTATATTTATAAATTGGAAATTAAATGGGTATTTCATTTCCTTTCACTTGTATAATATTTGCTTGGGATAATATCTATCAATTATATTGTGAATTAACTTGGTATACTCTGAGATTTAATGTTGCCTTGGTTTCTTCTACGGTGGATTTCCAAACAACTCAAGCAAAGTCGCAGCATGATGCAAAAAGTTTTAAAAAGTTCAAAATTTTACAGATTTTTGTTGCCACAATTTTCAGGATGTTACATATAAGTCCACACATGGCAGTTGTCAATAAGTCCATGAGTTTGGGCGTCGAGCCGTCTCGTGGGAAGGCACTTGATCACTCCTACCGGAGACCGGAGGCTTGGCGGGAGGCTTTCCTATTGTGCAAGTTACACAGATAATCCTATTACAACTCCTTTCCGAGATACCGTGGTGGTATTAAGGTGCACAGTGATGTGTTGTGGAGTTGTGTCTTGTGGGTAAATTGGTACACCTCTGGCCAGAGTAAAACTATTTGAATAGCCGTGCCCGCGGTTAATGGGTGAGCCTAGAAATATTTTCTGTGATTAGTCCCACACTACTTTAATTTGAGTATGGAATATTGGAATATGCTTAGTTCCAAGTTGGAGTGGTTGGGCCTATACCGTTTTGGTGAGCGGTATAGTGTTGTTTAATATGGTTTAATAATTAATATTTTATTACTCTCTTAAATGCTTTATTAAATGTTGTTTATGCAAATTGAGCCATATTATGCCATCATTTGTTATCCTGTGCACTTGCATATTTGCTGTGTAGCTTGCGGAATATTTCATGTACATACCTTGCAATCAATAAGGTTGCCTATCAGTTAGAGTTGCGTGGGACCATACAAGATATTGGGATGAAAAGGGGAAGTTGCCTATCAGTTAGAGTTGCCTCCCACCTTGGCTGGGGTACATGATGTTTTCCATGTGTCCCAGCTGTAAAAGTGCCTTCGAGTACCGACCGAAGAGGCTGATCCGGAACAGATAGAGACATGAAGATTTGACCTATGTCGAGAAGCCTATCCGTATTTTGGAGACTAGTGAGAGGAACACTTGGAACCAGGTGATAAGGTTTTACAAAGTATAATGGAGTAATCACTCGGAAGAAGAAGCAACGTGGGAATGCGAAGATGAGTTGAAGTCTGCTCACTCGCACCTCTTTGCCTGATCTTCCGAATCTCGAGACGAGATTCTGTTTAAGGGGGTAGGTTTGTAACACCCTAAAATTTATCTCATATAAATATATTGAGAAAAAGGAATTTTAGAAAATTAAATTAAAAACCTCAAGGAGTGCAAACAATAAAATCAGAGAAAAGTTATAACAAAAATGGGCCTCGAAATAATTTCATAAAATACTGTGCTTAATTACCTATTTCTTGGAATTTTATGGGATTTATTTGATTAAGGGAGGTATTTTTGGTGAATTTAACAAGTCTCATAGCATTTAAATAAAAGAAAAAGAAAATAAAACCTTTTCCCTGTTCTTGGGCCACATTTGGCCCGCTCCTGTTCCCTCTCAGTCGGCCTGCCTGCCTTCTCTCTCTCCTCGCGCCGCACCTCGGCCTAGTCGGCCTAGTGGCCTCTTCCCCGCGGACACCCACTGACAAGTGGGGCCTACCTATCAGCTCCGTCTCCAAGCTCTAGATGAGAGTCCTGTTCATCCCCGACTCGGACCGCCGCAATCCCGTGAAATCCAGTCGAGTCAATCACGTTTTCCTTCAATCGGGTGAGGGGAAATACTCACCTTGATCTCCTCCACCGAACCCCTCAACAATTGAGCCGAATCCCCTCCTATCTGTGGCGAACCCATGTTTGGATAAGCGTCGCCGCCTGCGTAGGGTTGCACCGCCGCCATCCCTCCATGTCCGGGGCGGATTCTCCCTGCCCGGGCTATAAATAGATAGCCTGTGAGTGCCGCCGCCAAACCCTAGCCCTAGCTGCTGCAGCCGAGTCATTGTTCGCTATCATCCTCGAGCTCAGAACCATGCCGCTGCACTGCCGTGGTCCAGCCGCCGCTTCCCGCCGTTCCAGTCACCCTTAGCACGCGCCGTCGTCTCGGTCAGCTTCACTGTAGCGCCTAGGAGCAAGGCCGCCGCCTCGCCACTCTCGAAGACCGCCGGAGCACCATTGCCGTTGGGAACCCGAAGTACACCGCCGCCAATAGCTCGACGCCTGGCAATTCTGCCGTTGTTCCTCGCCGTTCTGCCTTCGGTAAGCACCGCCGCGTCTCCTTCTACCCGTTCCTGCACTCACCATGCGCCGCCGTGCCGCTGATCGCCGGCGACCATACTGTCCCAAGCCGCCGCCGTCGCTCTTGCTGATGTGGCTGCCAACGTGGATGCCACGTGGGGAGCCAGGTCAGCCGTGGGTCCACATGTTCGGATCTAATCTGAGCCATAGATTGCTAGGGTTAATCCAGGCCATCCGATGGGGGGTAGATTAGATCCTAGCCTTCCGATCCATCTCAAATCCATCGAGCAATCTGAGCCATCCGATTTGATCTCATTAAATCCACACCGTTGATAATCCCGTGGACCTCGGTGGACTCGGTTCACCGTGGACCTGAGTCCCCTCTCTCTCTGTCCAGTGGGCCCCACCTGTCAACCGTCGGCCTACTCCTCTCTCTCCCTCTGATGACGTCATAAATTCTTTCTCGAATTAAATTAAATCTTAAATGACGCAATAAATTGGTTTAATTCTTTTAAATAGGCTTTTAAGAGGTTAAAACTTCTAAAATTCATAACTAATTCATCCGAACTCCGTTTGGGGTGATTCAACTTGCAAAATTCTTTAAAAATCAAGATCTACCCATTAAAAATATAATATTATACTGTTGATATGTTCTTATATACTGTTTTGCTCTTTTTGTTTATTGCCTTTAGCCGCCGACGTTCTGGAAGAGTCGCAGTTTCTCGAAGAGAGTTCGGAAGTTTGTGCAGAGCAGTAAGGCAAGTCACATAGATTCCTCAACACCTTGGAGCATATTGTTCCTATGTTTAAAGCTACTTTTTCCTTCAACTATGCATTTATTTTCATAATGTCATCGGAATGGGACGCCTTTATCTTTGATTATGGCCTTGTTGATTTGATTACCTGTCTTTGTACCTATGGGACAAATGTGACTAGCATTTATCTTTGTTCCTATGTTTAAACCTATTGTATGCAGGTTGTCAACACCATGCTGGATGGAGGTTTTTGGGTGACGACGTTGGCTGCGATTTACAAAGAATGCAATTTAATTAGGAGTGGTTTTGATAGTATTTCTTTTGAGCATTGTAATAGGGAAGCAAACCAAGTTGCTCATGAATTGGCCAGTGTAGCTTTTAATAGTAAAAATTCATGTATTTGGGTTGATAAACCCCCTGGCTTTATTCTAATCACGTTGGCTAATGATGTAACTATGTTTTCTAATCAATAAAGCTAGCCGAATGGCATTCCCTCCAAAAAAACAAATAGTATTTCTGCCAAAATTTTTGTCCATCGCTGATGTCATCATCACGCCATGCTGACGTCACCCAAAATTTTTGTCTTCATCCGTCGTCCGCTTCGCTCGCTTCGTCCGTGATCGGATCCTGTTTCTGAAAAGCGTTCTTTCCTGAGTCCGCATCCCAAATAGTGTTCCCAAATTCCAATCTCGCGTGCACTAGCTGCTGCATGTGGGGCAAGTTCGTGGAGGAGATCAACGACCCGACAAGGAAGAGCGCGACGGTGTGGCTTGGCACCTACGACATAACCCGACGGCTGTCAAGGTGCTTGCACCTACGATGGGGCCTCCTTCTGCCTCCGTGTCTCCAAGGCCATCCTCAACTTCTCCAATGAGGCTGTCATCAACCCCAAAACTCATATGGCCTCTCCTGTTGGCCCTATTATCGTCACCATGACCACCAGAAGAATGCCGATGCTCATTGAGGCCCTACTGCCGACACCATGATCGCTGGAAGAAGCAAGAGGGTGAGGTAGGATGAGCGAGAACAAGCAGTACTTGAAGCAGTACAGGTGAAGGAGGAGAGGCTGGTGGGTAGACATCTGGGATGAGATCAAGATCTGTAACCTGCCGTCGTTCTTGTCGTTGTCGTCTCACCCGTACATGGCCTTCCCGCAACCATCCGTCAGCTGACCCGGCCATGCATGAGTGGCGTCGTCGTGAGCTTGCAGCCATGGTGCGCGTGCCCAGTGCTCCGGTGCACATGTACGCATGCGTATGACTGCTGTGTGGCATGTCGGTGATATGTGCATGGGCTCAGGGATGGGTGGCCTTAATCCTGTATTAGGAGTAGTAGATAGGTACTTGATTTAGCTCCGCCAAACATTGGCTCGACTTTGTGAATTTGGATGATTGTAGTAGCTTCATTACAATTTGTCATTGGAATGATATAAATGTATTAATTAATAGCAAAATGCCATATAGTAGGAGAGGAGAGGTCCTGCGTAATAAGCAGTCAAATATGATGATGCCTTAAACACGACTTTGGAGGGAGCCAAAGGAGCAGAGGGCCACTAGATCGATCAAGGTTCTGTTACCAAATCGACGCTGCCCATGATAAGTTTATGTCTTAGTAGCTTCAACCGCTAATCCTGCCGTACCCTTCTCCCCTCCCCATCGCCACCGGCTGCCCACGATGGCGGCGACGGGCCATGGCGCGGTCCCCACCTTCTCGCCAGCACCGACCACCGTTGTCGTCAGAGGTGCGCGCCCCCTTTCACCTCCCGTACTTGTTACCCCCTATTTTGCTTGTTGTGCACGACAATTGTTGTGTAGCCATTGGCTAGTTGCTGCTAGAGACCAGAGCCAATCGCGTGGTCACGGCACCAGTCTGTAACACATACGCATGGCGTGCCTCAACTCTTCTAGGCAAGCAGAGCTGAGCAGCGTGGCGAGGCGCTCTTGAGAAATGGGAGGGGGGGTGTTTGATTTAGCTTCTGTCGATGGCTTATAAGCCGTACGCAAAACAAGAAATATCATTAACGCGTGATTAATTAAGTATTAATTATTACAAACTTGAAAATGGATCTATTTGATTTTTTATAGATAATTTCGTATAGAAAGTTTTTGAAAAAAACATCTTTTTATATTTCGGAAAGGGTGCTAACGGAAACTGAGGCACAAGCCACAGGCCGAAAAGAACACCATCTTAATGCCGGGAACTAAGAACCAGTGTCCGATCTGATGGGAGATCATATTAGTACCTTTTTTTCCCCTGCTATTTTGAGCAATTAGCAAAGCATATTTGTTTTCCACACATGGATCCATGCTCCTGATTATCGCTTCTGTTTTTAGGTCACATAGATCTTCACCACGCATTCCATGCTTCCATTCTGGTAGTAAAGATAGGAAACTGAAACTATGTACTGTGTATTCTGAAGGAGTACGCGTAGGCTATGATAGCAGAAAACAAAACTTTTCTACCGTGCACACCAGGACATCATGCGAGAGAGGGATCATGAATCGTTACCACTAGACGTGCAGTGCAGCGGAAGAAGGGTTGGAGAAGCCGGTCCAACCACGCGCGCGTCAAGGTAGTAGTGGAAGTAGTCGATCTCCGCGAACAGACCACGATCAAGCACACCACAAGCAGATCTAATCAGCATCGATGCTGATCAATGCCGCAACGAGTAGTGCCTCCACCGGTATCCACACGTCCGGGGTTGGAATGCCGACTGCGAGTGTACAAGCACTCGTGAGCGGCTAGGGTTTGGCTCGGGAGGTGGCGGCTAGGGTTTGGCTCGAGGTCAACCAAAAATGTGAATCTCCTCGGCCCCTCACCTCCCTATATATAGACCTCCTCACTTGGGCCTTGTGGACCGAGACCCAATAAGAGTCTACTCGGATCTCTATCCGAATCGAGCCCATATTTGAATCACATTCAAATAAGTGTTCCAACCCATTAAGCGTGCGACCCTGTAGGTTCACGTATATTTTGTCGCGACTCGGAAACGCCTTTCTGGTCACCCTGTTAATAGCGGCCTCTAGCAAGGCATATTAGCCCCAAAATATACGTAAAGATCATATCGGCTGAACCTGTAATGTCCTCATGTACAAATCCCTTTGCCTCACGATATCGATTGAGCTCAAGGCGAGACTTGTGTCATCCTCTTAATAGCTCAATCACTCTCTCGATCCTGTGATGGATTACAAACTTGTGATTGACACCTCAATCACCCTAGAATGGCCATGCACTTCCATAATCCATTACATCGAGGGGCCCAGAGATATCTCTCCCGTAAGGAGAGGTAAATTCTATCTTGATCATTCACATCCCACTACATGTTTCATAGCAAAGCCGAAGACTACCTTTATGATTACCCAGTTATGGAGTAGTGTTTAGTAGTCTCAAAATAAGCTACTACGTATGTTGGGAACCATGATGATCTTAAGTCTAAGGACTCTACATAAACACTACTTAAGACTAACTGATGATACATGAAATCTCTGCATTATCTCATGGCGGGTCTATCCAACATATGTTCACTAATATATGTCCATATTATCGATTTGGTATCTTCATACCATGATCCATGAGACATGATCATCAATCAATACATATGCTAATGCTAGAATCATAATTGTTCCTCATATGATATATGATCAGGGATCATTTAGAAATAGCAACATTTGACATTAAGAGTCTCATGAATAAGTCACGTATTCATTGATCAATATTGATAATGTCTATTTCAAGGAACAAATCAATACATTATAAACATAGCATGTGATATATATAACATCTCCATGTTGCCTCTAGAGCATATCACTAACAGTCTCCCACTTGCACTAGAGTCAACCATGTAGGTATCTAATACCCATTGCCCTAGTGTGAGCCTCATGCTTTGGCTGGGAAAGCGGCTTTGTCAACGGATCTGCAATGTTCAAATCCGTTTGTATTTTGCATATCTTTACATCGCCTCTCTCCACTATCTCGCGGATGAGATGAAAACGCCGTAAAATGTGCTTGAACTTTTGGTGAGATCTAGGATCTTTGGCTTGCGCAATGGCTCCACTATTATCATAGTAGAGGTCCATTGGATTGAAGGCACTAGTCATCACACCAAGCTCGGAAACAAATTTCTTGATCCAAACAGCTTCTTTAGCAGCTTCAGAAGCTGCAATGTACTCGACTTCCGTTGTAGAATCAGCAACCGTCTCCTGCTTGGAACTCTTCCAGCTCACCGCACCGCCATTTAGGCAGAACACAAATCCAGATTACGATTTGAAATCGTCTTTGTCAGTTTGGAAGCTAGCATCAGTGTAACCATTTACAACGAGCTCTTCTTCACCTCCATAGACAAGGAATACATTTTTAGTTCTTCTCAAGTACTTCAAGATGTTCATTACAGCAATCCAGTGACCTTCACCTGGATCTGATTGGTATCTACTCGTAGCACTTAAAACATACGAGACATCTGGACGTGTCCAAACCATGGCATACATAATGGACCCAATGGCCGAAGCATATGGGATCGCATTCATCTTATCCCACTCACCAGGTGTACTAGGACACTAACTCTTGCTAAGATTTATACCATGTGACATAGGTAGAAAACCTTTCTTAGAGTCCCGCATGTTGAACCTTTTCAACACCTTGTCAATGTATGTATCTTGACATAATCCAATTGGCCTTTTTGATCTATCTCTATAGATCTTGATGCTCAGAATATATACCGCCTCTCCTAAGTCTTTCACAGAGAAACTATTTTTTAATGAAGACTTAACAGATTCAAGCATAGGAATGTTATTTCCGATCAGTAATATATCGTCCACATATAAGATCAGAAATACAAGTGCGCTCCCACTAGCTTTTTTATAAACATAACGCTCTTCTTCGTACTTGATGAAACCAAACCCTTTGATCACTTCATCAAAACAAATATTCCAACTCCGAGACGCCTGCTTTAATCCATAAATGGATCTTTACAGCTGATTGTGGATCGACAAAACCCGTGGGTTGTGTCATGTATACATCCTCACTCAGATTTTTATTAAGGAAAGCTGTTTTGACATCTATTTGCCATATTTCATAGTCGAAATATACATCAATCGCTAGAATGATCCAAATAGACTTTAGCATTGCAACGGACGAAAAAGTTTCATCATAATCAACACCTTAAATTTGTTTGAAACCTTTGGCTACCAATCATGCCTTATAGATGTGAACATTTCCAACCATGTCTATCTTTTTTTTGAAAACCCATTTGCACTCAATGGTTTTAACACCATCAGGTGGATCAACCAAGTTCCAAACTTGGTTACTATGCATGGATTCAATTTCGGATCTCATGGCTTCAAACCATTTCTCAGGGTCTGGTCCCACCATCGCTTCTTCATAGGTCTTAGGCTCATCGTTGTCTAACAACAATATGTCTCTTTGTTGAGTAGTCAAGAACATGTACCTCTCAGGTGCACGACGTGACCTCTCTGACCTACATGGTGCCGGTGTGTCTACAACAGGTCCTTCAATACTTTGTTCATCCTACTGTGGTTCTGTAGGAGCTAAAACATTTTCAGGTGTTTCTCGAATTTCTTCGAGTTGCACCGTTCTCCCACTATCTCTTCTTGAGAGAAACTTTTTCTCTAAGAAGACACCATGTCGGGCGACAAACACTTTGCCTTCATGTTGATTATAGAAATAATATCCTTTTGTTTCCTTAGGATACCCGACAAAGAAACATTTGTCAGACTTAGGAGTGAGCTTATCAGATTGCAAATGTTTTACATAAGCCTCACATCCCCAAATCTTAAGGAAAGACAAGCTAGAACGTTGTTCTGTCCACATCTATGGTGTCTTTTCTACTGACTTTGATGGAACTCTGTTTAGTGTGAACGCGGCTGTTTCAAGAGCGTATCCCCAAAAGGACAATGGAAGATTATTTTGGCTCATCATGGATCGCACCATATCTAATAAGGTGCGATTTTTCCATTCAGATACCCCATTCCACTGAGGTGTTCTTGGTGGAGTCAACTGTAGAACAATTCCACAGTCCTTCAGATGATTGTCAGACTCATGGCTCAAATACTCGCCTCCACGATCAGATCGTAGAAACTTGATTGTTTTATCTAAATGATTTTGTACTTCATTTTGGAATTCCTTGATCTTTTCAAAGAATTCAGACTTATGTTTCATTAGGTACACATATCCATATCTATTGAAGTCATCAGTAAAAGTTATGAAGTACTGAAAACCACCTCTGGCTGTTGAGCTCATTGGTCCACATACATCAGTATGTATGAGTGCCAATAAGTCACTTGCCCTTTCACCTTGTCCGGTGAAAGGTGCCCTTGTTATCTTGCCAAGTAAACAAGATTCACATGTCTCAAATGATTCAAAATCAAATGAGTGTAGAAGACCATCTCTATGGAGGCTCTTCATGCATTTCTCATTTATGTGACCTAAGCGACAATGCCAAATAAACGTGGGATTCAAATCATTAGGACGTTGCCTCTTTGTATTAATGTTATAGACCGGTGCCCCTTCAAGATTTAGAACGTATAACCCATTCACAATAGGTGTATGATAATAGAACATATCTTTCAAATAAAAAGAACAATCATTGTCCACAGATCTAAAGTCATAACCTACTGCTTGCAAATATAAAGAAGAAATAACGTTCTTAGAAAGAGATGGAACACAATAACAATTATTCAATTCCAAAACTAATCCTGAAAGTAAAGACAATGGCATGGTGCCAACAGCCACCGCAGCAACTCTTGCTCCATTGCCAACGCGAAGATCCACTTCGCTCTTTATCAAACTTCTACTTCTTGTTAACCCCTGCAATGATTTGCATATGTGAGTAACTGATCCGGTATCAAATACCCAAAAATCAGTAGATGAAGTAGCAAGATTGATCTCTATAACATTTATACCTAAAGTGGAAGTCGCACTTCCCTTCTTCTTGAGATCCTCCAAGTACTTTGGGTAGTTCTTCTTCCAATATCCTTATTCCTTGTAGTAAAAGCAATTTGTGTTAGAAGCAGCGCCCTTCTTATCTTGTTTGGCCTTAGATCTGCTCGCGATCTCATCGGGAGTTAACTTTCTTTTGACCACGTATTTCTTGACATTGGGCTTGCCCTTGCCTTTCTGCATCATCATCACATGACTGGTGCTTTTCTTAATGGTTTCCTCGGCAGTTTTAAGCATCCCATGCAACTCAGCCAAGGTTTTTGTCCATGTTGTTTATGTGATAGTTCAATATGAATGGCTCAAAATTCGGAGGAAGCAACTGGAGAATCACATCAGTAGCCATCTCTTGGCTAAGGGGAAAACCAAGCGTTTCCAGACTCTCAATGTAGCCAATCATCTTAATCACAGGAGGGCTGACAGGATTCCCTTCCGCAAGCCTGCACGCAAATAAGGACTTTGAAGTGTTGAACCTCTTAGTCCTTGCTTGTTTCTCAAATATACCACGCAACCCCACAATGATATTGTAAACATTTGTGTTCTCATATTGCTTCTGAAGTTCAAAGGACATTGTGGCAAGCATGAGACAGCTCACATCAAGGAAATCATTTGTGTGCTTCTCATAAGCTCTCCGTGCAGCCACAGAAGCATTATTAGGCAAGTTCTTGGGAAAAGGAGTCTCAAGGACATACTCCTTGCGCTCTTGCTTGAGAACAATTCTCAAGTTGTGATACCAATCCATAAAGTTCGTTCTATTGAGTTTTTCTTTCTCAAGAACAATCACAAATTAAAAGAACTGGATGCTGCGTTAGCTGACATGATCTACAACATAAGAATATGCAAAGTTTAGTACTATGTTTATGTTCATCTTTTATTAAATTATTTAACAAAAGACTCCCACTATGTGTTTTGCAACAAAACTCCCTCTAAGATACATAGTGGATCAAGATTCTCATTTCACTAATTCCTAGTGAGTTTTGGCATCACGGCTAGAAAACTAGTGACATGGGTAAGCAACACCTTGCTAATCACATCCCTATGTGACTCTTGTTTGTTGGGTGGCATCACTATGCCCCGGCCCCAACCTGTGTCCCAAGATCCAAAACTGTTCTGATGACCTTGTTAAGTAAACCAAATGCTTCCGCATGTAGATGTTCGATATCTACCCCAAATAATGATGATAACCGACTGCATCCTACTTTGGTAGGCCTACAATATGATGATCATTATCTTTTGGTGCAACATATGGAAGGGCATAAACAACTAATTTTTATTATAAGGGACTCTATCCTACCATAGCAACATATCATATATATAATTACATAAGAGTAAGATAGAAAACATCACAGATAAACACATACATCTGTGAATTAGTATGGCCCAAAAGGATGGTGATCCCCACCTCCATGTACGTGTAGATGATCTTCATCCTCCACATCTTTTCTTTGGGATACCATGCTTGAAAACTTGTAATCTCAAATCTAAGCTACTACATATAATAGCTAGCAATTGAAGATTACAAGGATGGATTCAAGCACTAAGGTCGACACACAGGTCGTTAAATACAATTAAGACAGCTAACAAAAACTAAAAAATCATGACACGCAGGTCATGAACGAATGTTACATGCATCATATACATCTCATACATTCCAAATAAGCTATAGGGCCATACTAATTCACATCATTCTCTGCAAAAACAAGTTAGACATAGAATCGCATTCTATCTAACGATGTGAACCCATGACGCTATACAAGGGGGTTCGCACGGCGGTCCCACTACGAAATTCACAGATCTAATCTATGAAATTGCTGTGAAAAACTATTCGTCATAGCCACCTTATGCCGATCCGAGCCACTCTCCAGGACTCTAGTTTTTCCACTGGCCCAGGGCTATCAAATCCATAACCTACTAGCATTCGGCATAACCTACCTTATGCCGATCCGAGACAATCTCCAAGGCGCTAATAGTGTTATGATCCGCGCCTCATCTAACCCCTATTCACGAATTGATCTTATCAACCCGTGCCTTCATCGATCCATCACATGAACCGACTAATCTAGACTGCAATAGATCTAATCTACTACTCCCGCATATCAACATATGCGATGATCCAGATCGCAAACTACGCAAGATGGCTCTGATACTACTGAAGGAGTACGCGTAGGCTACGATAGTAGAAAACATAACTTTTCTACCGTGCACACCAGGATATCATGCGAGAGAGGGATCATGAATCATTACCACTAGACGCACAGTGCAGCGGAAGAAGGGTTGGAGAAGCCGGTCCAACCACGCGCGCGTCGAGGTAGTAGTGGAAGTAGTCGATCTCCGCGAACAGACCGCGATCAACCACACCACGAGCAGATCTAATCAGCA
The DNA here is from genome assembly GCA_003991445.1 of Oryza meyeriana var. granulata. NCBI lineage: Eukaryota > Viridiplantae > Streptophyta > Magnoliopsida > Poales > Poaceae > Oryza > Oryza meyeriana. The sequence goes on from RYFJ01002615.1 coordinate 57,631, forward strand.
TCGATGCCGATCAATGCTGCAACGAGCAACGCCTCCACCGGTATCCACACGTCCGGGGCTGGAACGCCGACTGCGAGTGTACTAGTACTCGTGAGCAGCTAGGGTTTGGCTCGGGAGATGGTGGCTAGGGTTTGGCTCGAGGTCAACCGAAAACGTGAATCTCCTCAGCCCCTCGCCTCCCTATATATAGACCTCCTCACTTGGGCCTCGTGGACCGAGACCCAATAAGAGTCTACTCGAATCTCCATCCGAATCGAGTCCATATTCGAATTATATTCGAATAAGTGTTCCAACCCATTAAACGTGCGACTCTGTATGTTCACGTATATTTTGTCGCGACCCAGAAACTTCTTTTTGGTCACCCTGTTAATAGCGGCCTCTAGCAAGGCATATTAGCCCCAAAATATACGTAAAGATCATATCGGCTGAACCTATAATGTTCTCATGTACAAATCTCTTTGCCTCACGATATCGATTGAGCTCAAGACGAGACTTGTGTCATCCTCTTAATAGCTCAATAACTCTCTCGATCCTGTGATGGATTACAAACTTGTGATTGACACCTTAATCACCCTAGCATGGCCATGCACTTCCATAATCTATTACATCGAGGGGCCCAGAGATATCTCTCCCATAAGGAGGGATAAATTCTATCTTGATCATTCACATCCCACTACATGTTTCATAGCAAACCCAAATACTACTTTTATGATTACCCAGTTACGGAAAGTGTTAGTAGTCTCAAAATAAGCTACTACGTATGTTGAGAACCATGATGATCTCAAGTCTAAGAACTCTATATAAACACTATTTGAGACTAACTGATGACACATGAAATCTCTGCAGTATCTCATGGTGGGTCTATCCAATATATGTTCACTAACATATATCCATATTATCGATTTGGTATCTTCATACTATAATCCATGAGACATGATCATTAATCAATACATATGCTGATGTTAGAATCATATTGTTCCTCATATGATATATAATCAGGGATCATTTAGAAATAGCAACATTTGATATTAGGACTCTCACAAATAAGTCACGTACTCATTGATCAATAATGATAATGTCTATTTCAAGAAATAAATCAATACATTATAAACATAGTATGTGATATATATAACATCTCTATGTTGCCTGTAGTGCATATCACTAACATCTTCCTCGTTAAATTCTCTGATCACATGTTGGTGCTAAGAATTGCGTATGCTATAGTTACCACCAAAGTACCAAACACACAAGCATAGCAAGATTTTGGAATCATAATCATTGTCACAGAAAATAGAATGTAGTTTCACCTAGTTGTGATTTGGATTAGAGATTGAACAAAATAAGATCAATTCCGTGATGTATTGAAAATAATGCACCACTTTAAATTTTCTCCCGACTCTCCACATGACCCTGGCCAAGCAAATAAAGCTCCGAAGCGTCATGAGAATGCTTACCAACATATCCAGGTGATGTCCGAATATATTATTTTTTACCATCTAATATTATACTGGCAAAGTGGCTCAGAATATTTTATTTACAGGACCACGATTGGATCAGTGCTTTACCAGATGAAATTTTGATCCATGTACTTACACTTATGCCTATAAAATATGCAGCAATCATGGGCTATGTCTCTAGCAGATGGAGGAACCTTTGGTGACACATCTCTAGCCTCATGCTTAATGAAGATTCTCTTGGCATGAAGGAGCCACAAAATACAGAAACTCTAAGTTCGTTTCAGTTGCGGGACACACGGGCAACAGAGTTCAAAGTAAACTCTATATTACAACAACGTCATGGCACTAGGATTATGCTATTCACTGTCGAATTCCCTTTAACCTCTAAGCATGCCCCTAATGTTGACCGTTGGGTTGAACGTGCGGTAGAATGTGGCGTAAAAAGGCTTAAGCTTAAACTAGATCAGCCTGGCATGGACAACGAAGAGCCTTATGACTTCCCTTTACAATGTTTTGCCCATGGAAGAGGCTCCTCTTTGCGTGATTTGATACTGCGGAACTGCGGATTGTCATGTTCACCCAAACGCCTTGAAGGGTTCAGCAGATCACTGAAATATCTTGTGCTCAATAAAGTATCAGTGGCTGATCTGGATGTTACAAGCATTCTTTCTACCTGCAGTGGTCTTGCATTGTTCCAACTAAAAATGTGCATCGAATTAGTTTATTTGGTCTCTCATGCCCAGCTCTGTCAGTTTTATGTTGAACATTGTCCAAACTTAGAGAGAATCAGTATACATGGTGATAAGCTTTATCAATTTGGATACATGGGTCATATGGCTGAGATGGTATACAGCAGTGCACCAATACTTTGTATATGTTAGAGTATATGGCAGTTAAAGATATATTAGAATATGATTGATTTGTATGGACTCTTTTCTTATCTCTAATCCTTCCTTATCTCTACTGTGTACCTCCTATATATACCGGCCTTCGAGGCTCAATACAATTATCTAGATTTACAGTACATCTTCTTCCTATACTATTCAACATGGTATCAGAGCGGGCTACGTTCTAGCGCTGCTTCCAATCTTCCGCTGCCGTCGCCCCTAGGAGGAGCGATCTCGCTCCCGGGGGTGGCCACCTGTTTTGTTTTATTTTGTCGTCGCTTCTTTGTTTGTCGCATTGTCGTCATCGTCGTTGAGTCAAGCAGTATGCAGTACCGGACCACCGCCGCCTCTGTCCTAGCCACCGCCTCCTCCGTTCACCTTGACGCTGCCGGATGGGTGCCGTGACCTTGCCGCTTCCTGGCCTTCCTTTGCCTGCCTCTGGTCGGAGCTCCACGTCGCCCGACGGTCTGCCAGCCTCGACCCCGATCTACTCCTCTCCGCCGCCGACGGGGCCCCGCCTCCTACCCGCCACCGAGGGCCTCGCCTCCGGCTGCCGCTCCACCAAGCTGGATCTACTCTGCGCCAGTCGTCTCCGCCACCATCACCCAGGGGAACCGCCTCCGTCCCCTCTTCTTCGATCTACTCCGAGCATCGCCGCTGCGTCTTCTTCATGGCTGCCACTGTCACCGCTCTAGGCCAGTGGTCTAGCTGGTCCTACATGGCTACCGACGTTGCCGTTCAGGCCATTGGTCTTACTACTTCACCTTCATTTTCGTCCACTATGCCTCATCGCCAGCGTTGTCTCTTCTTCGACTACGTACATTCTGCTCCGACAACAGCAGGTTGTACCGGCACTTCTTCCTCTATGCCACTCTATGCACCGCGATCGTCTCGGAGGCTTTCTCTGCTGGTCTCCTTTGACATGGCGCAAGGTTCATGGTGATCTCCTATCTCATCCGCGCGGTATTGGCAATACCACCGCGCGCGTTCGTCCCGAGTTGTCCCTAGGCCTGGCAAACCCAGCGTGACATCTCATCCTCAACGGTTCGACAGCGTCGACTCTCTAGCGTCATCTTCCTCCACAATTGCTACGACTGCGTCACCGTCTTTGTCCTCGTCATGTCCTCATGCCACCTTAGTCCATGGCGCCATCCTGCGTGCCCGCGATCACTTCATGGCGCCTCTTGCGCCCCATGGGTTGGTAGATCGCTCGTCATCAATACTCGACTTCAGCTACATCGACCACAACTACTCTACACATGGCTACCTCGACCATGGCTACTCGCGCTCTTCACTTCGGCTACCTCGACTTTGGCACAAAGGACTATCATCTTTGAGCACTCTCGCCGGTTTCTTCTCTAGTCTACGCGTTCACATTGCTCACACTTGGACTACGGGGGATGTTAGAGTATATGGTAGTTAGAGATATATTAGGATATGATTGATTTGTATGTTTTACCGTGTATCTCCTATATATACCGGTCCTCGAGGCTCAATACAATTATCTAGATTCGCAGTACATCTTCTCTCTGTACTATTCAACAATACAGTCAGAATTCAGTTTACAAAATGCTTTCGGATGACAGGAAATGAGTGCCGTTGGACTGCATAGGTGCTCTCCCTTCACTGAAGATGCTGCATCTGCAGTTTACTTCCCCTTCAATGGTATGGAGGGGTTCTCGTAGTCCACTCTTAATTAGTTTGTGAAGGACCAATTTTGCTGATGTGACCTGATTGAACAACTTGAAACTTGTTCAAGTTTCACACATTTTTCTTGCAATAGAAAAGGGGTACATAGTGGATTATAAAAGATCTTTTTTTCCCCCTGCAGCATTCCCTTGCACTCCAACGCTATCAGACATTTGCTGGTTTGAAGGAAGTAATATTATCTTTCTTGACACCTTGGAATGAAAGCATTCTTTTAGTGGCATATTTTCTTATAGCAACCCCATTAATCGCAAGGCTCCAGCTTGAGGTAAGCAAGTACAGTCATTATTGAAAGTTATATAGTTACTGCTTGATACTTGACGCTTCGGAGTTTTGACTGTTTGACACATATATTGGTACATGAAGGCCTACGGAGAATTGCAAGTCCCGAAGAATCTTTGAATCGCATGGCCTGAGCATGTGTCACTTGGGAGGCTCCAGAGAATCATCATTGGAGGATTTAGTGGGGAGTCGGAGCTGATGGCGATCACATCATTTCTGCTACGCAGGTCGCCTGCATTGAAGATACTGAAGATACTCATTGGTAGGGGTGAAAACGGTTCGAATATTATCTGTTAACTATCCAAAATTTCGAATACAGATAGAATCGATCGGATAATTCTCGGATAATCTCGGATTCGAAAACAAAAACGGATAATTTTTCTCGGATACGGATACGAATACAGTAAAGACATTATCCGGCGGATTCCGGAATTGGTCAGAAACTATTCGGACAAATTTTTGGATATCCGCATCAAATCTAAATGGCCCACTATGTATTTACGTCATTACGTGGCCCAGCCCAATAACCCATTATATTTACTCCTAACTTAACCCTAACTTTCCATATCCATTCTCTCTCCAGTCTCCACACACACAGTCCCACACACAGGTGCCGCCACCCTCCTGGCCGGGCTCCCCCGTCGTGCCACCACCTCGTCGGCCGTCGCCCCACCCTCCTGGTCGGTCTCCCTGTTGACGCCGAAAACCGCCGGGTGTGCCAAAAAGCTTGCTGACGATTTGGTTCGGCGCCTAGAGACACGCGAAGGCCTGAGAGATCTGCTTAGCTCCAGTGCAGGTCCTAAATATCTGAGGTTCGCAGGCGTGCTAGTCAATTTGACCCAGCAATTGACAAGGAGAAAATATTAGCTCAGGGATTCAATCGGCCGACAAGAATCCTGCTAGCTGATTGCCGAAGGAACACTTGAGCACCAGCTGAAATCCGATGATAAAACCGTGCCCGGGCCCTAGTTGTCCGTGCCCGGGTCCTTGCTCGTGCCCGGGTCCTAGTTGTCTATGCCCGGGTCCTTGCTCATGCCCACGCCCGGGTCCTTGGTTGATTGCCGATGGCGCTTGTATATCGGCTAGGAGCCGATAATGATATAAAGATAGAGAACTCGCTAGCTTCCCTCGTGCCGACTGCCTGACCACCAGTAGGACTTGTATATCGGCTAAGAAGCCGATAGTAGTATCAGCAAACATTAGATCAGTCAATGATTAACAGAAGATATGCATCGGCTAGAGGTTGATGATATAAACCAGCAATAACCCAACCGTGCATCGGCTAGAAGCCGATACTGATATAAGCAAGTAATCCAGCCGACTGCCAAAAACAGAAACACTTGGACATCGGCTAGAAGCCGATGACAGAATAAATGGGCAGAGCAATAACCAATAAACAATGCAGTCGGCTTTATTTAATAAAAAGATAAACTATCGGCTAATCACTCCGACAGAACATCGCATAAACATCCATCGGCTTAGCAAGGATAAATCTATTATTATCAATCTAGTAGTTCAAACTCAATTGATGCAGCACACATTTAATAACAATAAAAGAACCTCGATAAGCCGATAGATCTAATGCAATTGTGATGTATGATAACTTATCGGCTATACATCCCGATAAGACGCTTGCACAAAAACCATCGATCTAACAGGAACAATTTATCACTGCAGTTTAGTAGGTCGGACCCAACTGATGCAGCACAAACTGATGATAAACTGTTCCCGGTAAACCGATACGATCTATGCACGCGTGATGTGATATATCTACTCGGCCTATGAGATCAAACCTAACTGATGCAGCCGTAGACAGAGCAGAATATACCGTGGTAAGCCGACTACCATAAACCGACTAGAATATCGGACCTAACCGAGAAAGTCCTAGTCGATAGGTAGTCGGGGTAACGAGACTTACCCTTTCGCAGGAGTTCGGACCTAATCGATGCAGCCCGGCTCGAGAAGCAAGAACCCGTTGGTAAAGGGTGGCGATGCGCCGAATTTGATTGATCGTTGTGATGATTTACAAGCTACCCGGGCATATGTATATATACCCCGAGTTGACACAGTCCTGATCGGACACGAAACACAACTTTCCTATCTAGAAAAGGAAAACTAACAAATCCTGATCGGACACGAGATCAGGTTTATCTAAAAAGTATAAAAACTATCTAATTAATAGATAAGGTATTTTACTGCCATATCGTGGTCTTCATGATTCCTTCCAGGCTTGGTCTCTTCCAGATGAGCTTCCATTGGCTGACATGGCTTCTTTCCTTAACCGAACATGGTAATGAACCTACCAAATTTTGGTGTTAACACTCCCCCATCGCGCCGCCACCCTCCCGGCCGGGCTCTCCCGTTGCACCGTCGCCCCGTCGCCCCATCGTCGCGTCGGTGCCCCATCACCCCACTGTCGCGCCGGTGCCCGGGCGTGCCACAGCTTAACACCCTAGTGTCACCGCTCGGTCCCAGTGCCTCGTCGCCGCTCGATGCCCCGACGTCACCGTCCCGTGGAGCCACCCGGTGTCCCGGTCCTAGCGCTGCCCGATGCCCCAACCGCCAGCGACGCCCGACGCCCTAGCGCCGCCCGACGCCTGGCCACAGCACCGCCCGACACCCTAGCCGCCAGCACCGCCCAACGCCCCAACGGCCAACGCCGCCCGATCCTAGCGCTGCGTCGCTGACCTTTCCCACGGTATCCATCTGCTTGTTTGAAATAAAAAAAACCTATTAACTGCGGTTTATATAGTTTACCTGGTTAATAAAACAAAAAATAGACATCATTTTGGGAAGATGGAACTCTGCTTTTTTAGCATGAGCAATTTTTTCTGACCAGGCAAACCATATGTGATTGAGCAATAAATATCATATGTAAGTCATGGATTTGTCATATGCAAGTAGCAGCAGCGCAAGTGTGTGTGGTGCAAGTGTAGCAGCTTTCTGAACATCACAACCAACTCATCCAATAGAGGGACAGGGAGGAGATGCCGAGAATCAACAAGCGCTTGTTCCAATCGCCTCGACACCGGCACCAAGAGTTGAAGTGGATTTGACAGAGGATACTACTGCTGCTCCGGATGTTCCTCTTGCAAAAAAAGAAAGAAGTGTAGTTCTCAGGTTTGGCAGCACTTTGATAAGTTTGATAAAAAGATTGCACAAGATGATGGGACAGAGATTGTGGAGATGTGGGCTTAAGTACAAGAAGTGCAATTATAAATCTCGTCGTGAGACCAGCAAGGGCACATCGGTATTTTGGAATAACTTATGTCACAAGCACCAAATCAAAAGTGGTCAGCAGCTTCTAAACCTCAAAAAGGATAAGAGCGGCAGTGGAACTACATCTGTTGATATTTACAGGTATGATGAGGCTATTAGCTTGAAAAAATTTTATTTGGCAATCATTATGCATGAGTATCCCTTCAATATTGTTGAGCATGAGGAAGATGATAATGTGGAGTGTTTTGATGACGAGGATGACATATCACTAATGGATATTTAAAGAAAATGTTGCTGAGTATTCATATGATGGACTAAGTTAATGTTTGTGATGAACTAAGCTTATGTTAATGTTTATAATGAACCTATGTTAATATTTGAGATGAACTAAGTTTATGTGATGTGGTCTATATGGATGAACTATTTTGTGATGAAAAATTTGATCATGTGATTAAACTATTTTTGTTGATATAAATGCTTAAAATTACTATATCTAAAATTTGTGATTAAATCGAAGATGGTGATATGATTGTATAGTTGCATAGAAATTAGTAATGTGTTGTTGATATGGATGCTTGAAATTTGTTGTATATGTTGTTTAGCTAAAAATTTAAAAATATTAATATATTGTTTTACAAAAAAATAATAAGTTGTCTCTCTTCGTTGGTTTGTAATGTTTAGTTTGAGGGGTTTTTATATTTGAATAAATATTTGTTACCGTATTCGTTCCGATTCGTGTTCGCCCCGTATCTGTATCCGGTAATATTCGATTCCGTTTTTTATCTGAGGTTTTCGATTCCGAATCCAATTCCGAAAAAATATGAAAACAAATATGGTATAGCTAGTTTTCGACTATTTTCGATCCATTTCACCCCTACTCATTGGCTGGAGTATCATGGTGGCCAGAAATGGTCTAGAGAGGTGGCTGAGGATCCATAAGATGCTATTATGCAAGGGGGATGGCCCTAACACACTTGGTCCCAAAAGTGCCGTCCACTGTGAAGTTTACAATAGAATGAATTTAGCCTCTCAGTGTTCCTATATGGCTATGGATTAAGCCGTTGCAATGAACTCTTCTGGTATAACATTTAACCCTTGTTTAGATTTTAAGGCATCAAAGATGCAACTGCTGCCCCTGTGTTTGTCTTATATCTGTCTCCGCGGGACCTCTAAACTGAATTATGTGTTTGTTATGTAAAAGACCCGTTTTAGAGTCCATTTAGGCCAAATTCCTTTTGGTGTAATGTACGTCAAGTGTCTAGGCATCGTTAGTTGCCATTTCCCTGGAAGTGTGGTCCTTCTTGGGGTCCAGATGAAATTTTGTGCCGGAACTTTGTTGCCAGTATTTGACTGAAAGCTCTGGGTAATCTTGAAAACCCCAGGTATACATGCTGTTTACTTTCGTGTATTGGTTAATCGGTTGATACTTCCTATTTGGCACAACCAAATAGGACTTTGGCTTTCTACTTTAATGACATTTCTCGCAGATTTTTTACATGTAAAGAAAATCTAATAGAAGTTCACACAATTTGGTCCGGCATTGGGATACCAGGCTGGTGGCGATTAACGATATGCACAGGGCACAGCTCACCATGAGCGCATCCATATTCCAGAGAAAATGCTAAGTCTAAGAGAAAAAATTATAGAGAATTAGAAGTCTTGTCTATATATTTATTATATGACACAATACAATTTTGTTTGTGTCAAACATTTAATTAGGGGTAAAGAGCATGGTTCATGTTGTCACTTCTCAGCAATATTTCACTAAAACAAAACCAGTTTTGTTGGTGGGTAGCTGATGTACACAAGGTGTGATTTTGATTGGACTGATCTTTCGGTGAGTGATAGCTATTGTTTTGAGGCAAGGTATGATGTAGACATTCTGGCTACAAACCCGAGGACAGCACCCATAATCGCTAGACCACGTCCTTATCGTTATCAACCGTGGCACGTCTAGCTAACCTGTTTACGAAGAACGTTTTCTACAATGCAAACGGATAACGCAACAAGAAATAGATTGAAGCAATTCAGATTGCTAGATAGTAAATTGCACACAAATATGAAGAGAGAAAACTTGTATTTGCTAAAGAGGTTCTGAAAATACAAACGGCAATCTAATCGATCATGGCCAATATCCAGGTGTAGCTAAAGAGCAAAACACAACCTAAACAAAACCTGAGGAAAAACTAAGTAGCAACTAAGTATTTATACGTGAAAGAGACCTAGGAGCGACCCATGGTCATAGAGCACAACCCTAACTCGTACAAGGCCCATAGGTCTAAGTGAAGGTGATGTAGCACTATTGAACTTGGTTTTCATGGATAGACTGGCACTGTTTTATAATTACAGCTGACTTCGGATGAATTTAGAGGTGAGGTCAGATCCCTTCGAAAGAAGACTCTGAGATCTTTCTATGAAGTACTCACGGGCTCAAAACGAAGCTTGTATACAAATTTTGCGGCCGTCTGAAATCAATGTTGTCTCGAGAGGCTAAATTGGATTCCATAACTTAGACAACTTGATCTCTATATATTCCTGATGATATATGATGTGAGTAATGGTTGCATCTATGACGCACATGGTCCCATCAATAGCGATAATAGAGTATACTGGGTGATATTTTAGAATTTGGGCTTAATATGAAAATCACTGTACTTTGGAATACAAGTACCCCTCAGTTATTTTTACCTATAGTTTAGAACATGGGACTAGCTATATTTATGCCGCCACATTTTTTTAAAAAAAATTCAAAAATTTCAACATGTAATTACACTGTAACAGTGTAAGTTTAAGATCTTACACCGTAAATCTCAAATACAATGTAAATTTTCTAGTGCATAGTACATACGAGAATTTGGACTAAAATATAATTGATTACAGCTACTTGATGGAAAAAAATATATTAGTACAAATCAATACATAGGAAAAAAAAGGATAAAACAAAAATGAGAATCGTAGGAATATATGGTGAACAAGCCAAGATCTGCAGACTCGGTGCCCAGCTTGCCGAAAAGGAAGGCTGAGAATTCGACTGAAACCGGCCAGAAAATGTGGCGACAGTTTTTTAAGCATAATCGTTACATTCACAATTTGGAATACACATGTACTACCCATGCATGGTTAATTAATCTGTCGTCAAGGGGATTCAATATGTATAATCAACATTATTTTTAGAAAATAGGTAAAACCTGGTCTCTACATCTAACGAGATATACACGCCCAAGTATAATCAGCATTATAGATTTGATATTATGATTACGATTTTGATAGCATGGCTAAAAATAAATACCCATAGTTGCTGCTAATGGCTTTGGCTTACGCTTGTTGCGCTAACTCTTGTCATGGGTTTGTTAGATTTGTCGCGACCGACGAGTGACAATTGCAGTTAGTTCAACCTACGCGTCTACACCCTGCGTGCCGATCGATGCCGAGGCAACTTCTGCTAACAAGCTAGAAGATCAATTGATCGGATGTTTTGGTATGTGGGCAACAGGAAGTATACAAGTGGCCTCTGCCACACCGAACTGACGTCCCTTCGTCGGTCGACTTTTAATTTTGCCATTACACCTACTGAAGGGTTATGAGTAGGCTACAATAGCGCAAAATAAAATTTTCTACCGTATAAACCAGAAAACTATGTGAGTAAAGGATCATGAATCGTTATCACTCAACGTACAGAGTAGCGGAAGTAGAGTCAGGGTAGCCCAATCCGACGAAGCGCACGCCGTCATAGAGAAAGTAGTCGATCTCCTCAACCTGATCGTCACCTCCTTTGCGCGAGTGTCTCCTTCTCACGCGATCGCCTTCTCATGTTCCCCGCTGGCCAACGCCGCAACGCAGCAACGTCTCTACCGGTATCCACACGTCCGGGGTTGGAACACCATGAGCGGAAGTGCTAGTGCCTGTGCGTAGTTAGGGTTTGGCTCGTAGGGAGAAGTGCGGCTAGGGTTTTTCTTTCTCGTACAGAGAGGGTTTTCACCGCGTCTCGCCCCTAAATATATAGAGCATCAAACTAGGTCTCGCAAGCCCATTAGAAACTCTATTCGGATCTCTTTCCAAACTGAACCATATTCGGATCTCTATCCCAACAGTTCGTTCCAACCAGTAAGTGTGTGACCCTGTAGGTTCATGTGCACTGGGTTGCAACCGAAAACAACTTTTTGGTCCACATGTCAATAGTGGTATCTAGCAAGGCATATTGACCCACTAGGTGCACACAAAGACCATATCGGCTGAATTTGTAGTGTATACATGTACGAACCCCTTCGCCACATGATATCGATTAAGCTCAAGACGAGAAGTGTGCCATCCTTTCATTAGTTCAATCATTCACTCAACTATGCGATAGATTACTCAACTTGTGATTGACTCCTCGATCAGTTGGCATTGCCATGCACTTCGGTAGTCCATTACATCGAGGGGCCCAGAGATATCTCTCCCATTATCTAGGAGGGGCAAATCCAATCTTGATTATTCACATCCCACTAAATGTTTCATAGCAAACCCACAGACTATTTTTATAACTACCCAGTTGTGGAGTAGCATTTAGCAGCCCCAAAATAAGTCACTACACATGTTGAGAACCGTGATAATCTCAGGTACAAGAGTTCTAAACCAACACTACTTGAGACCAACTGATGGTGCATCATATAATGCTCTTACAGTGTTTCATGTTGGGTCTATCAAACAACATGTTCTCTAACATGTGTCCACATTATTGATTTGGTATCTTCATACCATAATCCACAAGGCATGATTATCAATCAATATATGTGTTGATTTTAAAATCATATCCGTTTCATATATGATATATAATCAGGGATCATTTAGAAATAGTAACATATCATATAAAGAGTCTCATGAATAAGTCACATACTTATTGATCAATAATAGGTTAACTATCTCACGGAACACTTTATTTATAAATTAATAAACATAGTATGTGATACAATTATCTCTATGATTGTCTCTAGGACATATCACTAACAGTTTTCCACTTACACTTGAGTCAATCATATAAGTATCTAATACCCATTGCCCTGGTGTGCGCCTCGTGCTTTGGCTGAGGAAGTGGTTTTGTTAATGATCTACAACATTCAAATCGGTGTGTATCTTGCATATGTTCACATCACCTCTATTGACTATTTTGCGAATGAGGTGATATCGCCTAGAATGTGCTTGGACTTTTGATGCGATCTAGGCTCCTTGGCTTGTGCAATGGCCCTACTATTATCACAGTAGAGTTCCACTGGACTGAAGGCACTAGTTATCACACCCAGCTGAGAAACAAATTTCTTGATCCAAACAGCCTCTTTCGAAGCTTCAGAAGCTGCTATATACTCGGTCTCCGTCGTAGAATTAGCAATAATGTCTTGCTTAGAACTCTTCCAGCTCACCGCTCCACCATTGAGACAGAACATAAATCCAAATTGCGATCTAAAATCATCTCTGTCAGTTTAGAATCTTGCATTGGTGTAACCATTTATAACGAGCTCTTTCTCACCTCCATAGACAAGGAATATATCCTTAGTCCTTCTTAAGTGCTTTAGGATGTTCTTTACTGCTATCCAGTGACCTTCACTTAGATCTGATTGGTATCTACTTATTGCACTTAGTGCATATGAAATATCAGGGCGTGTACAAAGCATGGCAAACATAATGGACCCAATTGCCGAAGCATATGGAATCACATTCATCTTGTTTTGCTCATCAGTGGTTTGAGGACGCTAATTCTTGCCAAGATTGATGCCATATGACATGGACAAGAAATCTTTCTTGGAATCCTACATGTTGAACCTCTTTAACACCTTGTCAATGTGTGTACTCTGGCTTAATCCAATTAGCCTCTGTAATTTATCCCTATAGATCTTAATGCCCAGAATATATGCTGCTTCCCCTAAGTCTTTCATCGAAAAACTATTTTTCAGTGATGTCTTAACGGATTCAAGTATAGGAATATCATTTTCAATCAACAATATGTCATCCACATATAGGATTAGAAACACAAGTGTGCTCCCACTAACCTTCTTGTAAATACAAGACTCTTCTTCGTTTTTGATGAAGCCAAACCTTTTGATTGTTTCATCAAAACGAATATTCCAACTCCGAGATGCCTGTTTCAATCCATAAATGGATTTCTACAACTTGCATATCTTTCCTACTGATTGTGGATCGACAAAACCTTTAGGCTATGTCATGTACATATTCTCACTCAGATTTTCATTAAGTAAAGCTGTTTTGACATCCATTTTCCATATCTCATAATCAAAATACGCTGCAATCGCTAGAATGATCCGAATGGACTTTAGCATTGCGACTAGTGAGAAAGTTTCATCATAATCAACACCTTGAATTTGTTTGAAACCTTTCGCTACCAATCGTACTTTATAGATGTGAACATTTCCATCTACGTCTGTCTTTTTCTTAAAGACCCATTTACACTCAATGGTTTTTACACCATCAGGTGGATCTACCAAGTTCCAAACTTGATTGTCATGCATGGAATCTATTTCAAATCTCATGGCTCCAAGCCATTTCTTAGAGTCTAGTCCCACCATCGCTTCTTTATAGGTTATATGCTCATCATTGTCTAACAATAATATATCGCGCTGCTCAGTAGCCAACAGCGCATATCTCATAGGTACTCGCCGTGACCTCTCTAACCTATCTCACAGGTTCAACTACATCTTGTTCATCCTGTTGTGGCTGTGTAGGAGTTGAAACATTTTCTGGTGATTCTCGAATTTCTTCGAGGCACACCGTGCTCCCACTGGCCCTTCTTGAAAGAAATTTCTTTTACAAGAAGACATCACGTCGGGTGACAAACACTTTGCCTTCTTCCCGATTATAGAAGTAATATCTTTTTGTTTCCTTAGGATATCCCACAAAGACGCATTTGTCGGATTTAGATGTGAGCTTGTCAAATTGTAAACGTTTTACATAAACCTCACATCCCCAAATCTTTAGGAAAGACAGACTAGGATGCTTCCCTGTCCATATCTCATGTGGTGTCTTTTCCATAGACTTTGATGGAACCCTGTTTAGTGTGAACGCAGCTGTTTCTAGAGCATACCCCTAAAAAGATAATGGAAGATCAGATTGGCTCATCATTGACCGCACCATGTCTAACAAAGTATGGTTACTCCGTTCGGATACCCCATTCCATTGAGATGTTCCTGGCGGAGTTAGTTATGGGACAATCCCGCATACCTTTAGATGATTACCAAATTCAAGGCTCAAATATTCGCCTCCACGATCAGATCGTAGAAACTTAATTGTTTTTGGCTAAATGATTCTGTACTTCATTCTAGAATTCTTTGAACTTTTCAAATGATTTAAAATTTTGCCTCATTAGGTAGATATACCCATATCTACTAAAGTCATCGGTGAAGATAATGAAGTGCTGATAACCCTCTCTGACTGTTGAACTCATTGGTCCACATACATCAGTATGTATGAGTGCCAATAGTTTACTTGCTCTCTCACTTTGTCCTGTGAAAGATGCCTTTGTCATTTTACGAAGTAAACAAGACTCACGTGTCTCAAATGATTCAAAATCAAAAGAGTCCAGAAGACCATCTCTATGGAGCTTCTCCATATGTTTCTCATTTATATGACCCAAATGACAATGCCAAACAAATGTGGGATTTAAATCATTAGGATGTGGCCTTTTTGCATTAATGTTATAGACTGGCATAGCATCAATTCTCACAGTGTATAAGCCATTCATCATAGGTGCATGGAAATAGAAAATATCAATAAAATAGATTGAACAACTATTGTTTTCTGATCTATAACCATAACCTTGCGCTTGCAAACATGAAGCAAAAATGATGTTCTTACATAAAGCTGGAACACAATAACAATTATTTAATTCCAAAACTAATCCTAATGGAAAAGATAATGGCATAGTGTCAACTGTAACTGCAGCAACTTTTGCTCCATTGCCCACGCGAATGTCCACTTCACTTCTCACCAAGCTCTTACTTGTTTTCAGTCCCTGCAACGACTTGCAGATGTGAGCAACCAATCCGCTATCAAATACCCAAGAATCACTAGTGGAAGTAGCGAGATTAATTTCAATAACATTAATACCTGAGACAGAACTCTTTCCATCCAATTGCTTCTTCTTGAGTTTTTCTAGATATTTCTTGCAGTTCCTTTTCCAGTTATCTGTCTCCTTGCAGAAGAAGCACTCAGCATCCTTAGGTGGCCCAGTTTTCTGAGTCTTGGCCTTAGCGGCAGCATTTCTCGCGATCTCATCAGGAGTTAGCTTTCTCTTAGTACAGACATTCTTGATGTTGGGCTTACGCTTTTGTGTCATCATCACATGAGTCGTATTTTTCTTGATGCTCTCCTCGGCTCCCTTAAGTATCCCATACAATTCGGCCAAGGTTTTGTTCATGCTGTTCATATGGAAGTTCAAGATGAACGGTTCATAGCTTGAAAGAAACGACTGAAGAATTACGTCAGTAGCCAACTCTTGGCTAAGGGGAAAACCAAGTCTTTGCAGACTCTCAATGTAACCAATCATCTTAATCACATGGGGACTAACTGAACTTCCCTCTGCAAGCTTGCACACAAACAAGGATTTTGAAGTGTTGAACCTCTCAGTCCTTGCCTGGTTCTCAAACATTCTACGTAGTCCAGTGATAATTCTATAAGTATCTAAATGCTCATATTGCTTCTAAAGCTTAGGGGACATTATAGCAAGCATGAGACAGTCCACATCTACATATTCATTCTGTCGCTTCTTGTGGAGGCCATGGGCCTGGGTACCTCAAGGAAGGCAATTACGGCCACTCGGTCAGAGGGTGGGCCGGTCCGTACAATTGGAGATAGAGTAGGACTCGGCTTCATATTACCTTGCATGACAAGGAAAGGGATATAATCCTAGCCGGACTCTTTATGTACTAATAAGGAAAGCCCTTGGTCATATCCAACTGGGTTTCCTACTCTGTATCCCTCATCCCTCCAATATATAAGGAGGGGTAGGGAGCCCCTTGGGGCATATGAAAATCTCACCAGATAAACCTCAAAGGCAATACACCACAACTGGACATAGGGTATTACCTCATCTCAAGGCCTGAACCAGTATAAATTGTTTCATGTTTCTTTGCAATCCATCAAGTTTAGGACTCACGAGTAGCCCCATATTCTTATTGCCGATATAAAACATCGACAGCTGGCACGCCAGGTAGGGGCATTGGCGAGATCATCTTCGATAAGCCTGATGGATCCAATCACCGGAGTCGATGGCATCAACTTCTTCCCCGGGCAAACAATCACCTTCGGGAGCCTCGACTTCGTCGCCGACGAATTCGGCAACCTCTCCATGTCCGACTCATATTCGATTCAATTGGCCAGGGACCAAGCCGACTCCATGCCGGTCGGCCTACGTAACGCTGCAACAATCTTCGGCGACATGCTGCGGTGATCTCCAACATGCCCGAATCTAGGGATAACTCTTTCTTTCGGTGTTTGACTCGGACTCGGCCTCGAGCCAGCCGAAATCGGGCTAAGTGAGGAGGAGATCGTCAATCTCCCTTTCGGACTCGGCAACGCCGCAGATATCTTCAATCAACATCTGATACGGCAAACCCGATCCCCTAGAGTTCGACTCGGATATGGCCCAGAGCCGCTCGAGATTGGATCTAGGGAGGTTGGAGTTATAATCACCTCCATCAACTACTCTGATTCCGACTCTATGTCGGATAGCAGTTCAGCAAGCTTCTACCTACCATGTGAAGTCTTTATGGTGTCCAAGGGCTCGACTACCACTCAAGAGGCACGCCGACTACGCGACCAACAAGAGGAGGAGGCCTGCCTACTGCGAGAACGATAGGAGGAAGACACAAGACGCCTGCATGTCGAGCGCGACGCCTGCAACGACGATCTACGCAAGGCTGGGCGGACTGCTGAGAACGAGCCGATGAAATGGTTCGATGCACTAGACACGCAAAGGCCTAGGAGATTTGCTTAACTCCAGTGCAGGTCCTAAATTTGAGGTTCATAGGCGTGCCAGTCAATTTGACCCTGCAATTGACAAGGAGAGAAAAGTTAGACCAGTGAGCCAATTGGCTGGAAGCCGATTTGGACTCGTTTCATTAGCCGATTGCCGATATGACTTAAAGCACTTATACATCTACTGGAAGCCGATGAGGGCAAAAATAGGAAAAATAAATGAGTACATCGGCTAGAGAACTGATAACGGTGTAAGCAAATCATAAACCAGCCGACTGCCGATAGAACATATGCATCGGCTGGAAAGCCGATAGTAGTATAGATAAAAATAATTAAGACAATACAGTCGGCTTTATCTAATAAAAGATAACCTATCGGCTAGATACTCTGATAGAACATTGCATAGACACCCATCGGCTTAACAAGGATAAATCTATCATTATTAATCTAGTAGGTCAAACTTAACTGATGCAGCATAGATTAATAATGATAAAAGAACCTCGATGAGCCGATAGATCTAATGCAATTGTGATGTATTATATGATAACTTATCGGCTATACATCCCGATAAGACGCTTGCATAAAATCTATCAACCTAGCAGGAATAACTTATCACAGGCAGTTTAGTAGGTCGGACCCAACCAATGTAGCACAAATTGATGATAAATTACACCCAGTAAGCCGATAAATCTATGCACGCGTAATGTGATATATCTACTCGGACTATGAGATCAAACCTACTTGATGCAGCCGTAGACAGAATAGATATATCGTGGTAAGCCGATTACTGTAGACCGACTAGAATATCAGACCTAACCGAGTAAGTCCTAGCTGATACGATAGTCGGGGTAACGAGACTTACCCTCTCGTAGGAGGTCGAACTTAACCGATGCAGCCCGGCTCGAGAAGCAAGAACCTGTTGAATAGGGTGGCGATGTGCCGAATTTGTATTGATCTGTGTGATAATCTACAAGGTACCCGGGCATACGTTTTTATACCCTGAGTTGATACAATCCTGATCGGACACTGTCGGAGGAGGGAACTCCAACCGCGGGGAGTCTGAGGACCCCCCTTTGAGGTTCGGCCAGGGGAGTTGTTCACAGGACGACTGCGGCGTCGGGACGATGGCACGTAAGGGAGGCAGAAGAAGTAGACAGGTTCGGGCCGCGCGGAGGCGTAATACCCTACTCCTATGTGTATCTACTATGTGAGAGATGAATGTGGTTTGCTCTTACAAGATGTTCTTGAGGGGTGCTCAAGAAGCTAACCCTCACTTGGGAACGAACTCAGTCTTTTGTTTTCTGGAGCAGCTCGAGAAGCTCTCCGAAGCCCCCTTGAAGCTCCCTCCAAGCTCGAAAAGTCCTCCAGAAGCTCCCTCTTTCCTGCAGGCATGGATCCTCCTTTCATAGTCCAAGGGGAGTCCACAGTGCCTGGTACACATGCTAGGAGAAAGCTTTTCTAGGTACGATATGTCTTGTCGCACATGTCTGCCTGCTGAGCCACGCCAGAGTTGGTTCGGCACGTCTAGTCGTCACGTTGCTCGGCTGCTGCAGGCGGCTAGGTTGTGAAGATGTGACAGTGCACGCCATCGCTGCCAGAGCGTGGAAAAATAAAGCCCTCTTAGTCAAATATGTCTGACTACATGGGGAGCAGGCCCACAGGGGGCCATCATGAGAGTCCACGCATGTCCGAGCGGGCGACAGGCGCAATACGCCCGGTCGCCTCATCATTAATGCGGGTAGTTGGGGTGTTGATCCGCTCGAGTCAGGCTCGTGCCCGGGGCAGAGAGCTCATCGTGCCCTCCGCGCGCACAAGGCGTCGAGCCCTCGGGACCGAAGCTGTGGGCCGGGACCGGGGGGCGAGACCGGGGCGGGAAGTCCCAGCAATGTGCCCCGGGGACGCGACCCAGGGCCGAGGAGTTGGGTCCTGGGACCGGGGGGTGAGGCCCGGGCCCGGGAAGACCCGGTAATGTGCCCCAGGGACGCGACCCGGGGCCGAGGAGGTGGGTCCCGGGACCGGGGGCGAGGCCCGGGCCCGGGAAGTCCTAGTAATGTGCCCTGGGGACGCAACCCGGGGCTGAAGCTGTGGGTCCTGGGACGGGGGGCGAGACCCGGGCCCTGAGAATATCCCAGCAATGTGCCCCGGGAACGCGCCCCGGGACTGAGCTTGTGGCTCCCGGGACCGGGGGGCGAGATCTGGGCCCCGGGAATATCCCAGCAATGTGCCCCGAGAACGCTTCACGGGACCGAGCCTGTGGCTCCCGGGACCGGGGGGCGAGGCCCGGGAATGTCCCCGGGCCACGGGGCCCGAGGCAGATGCGGGCGGTCGTTGCGACGCGCCCGGGGAAGGTGCACCCGGGCCCGGGCAGTGCTCGGGCCCTAGGTACTTAGCAGAAAAACGGCCATAGCCGGCCGTCACCGGTGCAGAATGTGGGCCCCGGAGGAGCTGATGTGGCCGAAGATCCACACGTCCCCGGGCATGTGAGGCCCCCAGTCCCGTTTCGCCGACAGACACGAAACAGGAGTTTCCTAACTATAAAAGAAAAATTAACAAGCCCTGATCGGACACGAGATTAGGTTTCCTAAAAATTATTATCCCTGCCTAATTTATAGATAAAATACTAAACCGCCACGCTGTAGTCTTCACGATTCCTTTCCAAACTCAGCTTCCTCCGGATTAATCCCCGCTAATTGACCGTGCTTTCTTCCTTAACCGAATCTGATAAAGAATCATGCCAAATTTTGGCGTTAACACATGCCCCCCAATTTCCGAGTTTTCCATAAGACTTCGAAATTCTCCCATCTGGGCTCTCAGATTCCTTTCACACCGATGCGGCCCAAGGTAGCCCACTTTCCTTAATTGTTTGAAACAGTGCCAATGGCCTCGATTCCCGCCTGGTCATGATTCCTCTATAAACCGCTTCGCCTTCCTAGCCTCCTTTCTTTACGCTTTCACATGATCAGAACTCTCGCTTCCCTCGAGACCTCGACGAGCTCCGGCGAACCCAGGTGAACTGCTGCGATCTTCTTTCTCAACCACCGGCCTTCACTCATCCTCTTCTTCCACAATGGCTTTAGTAATCGCTGTCCCAGAGGTAACCCTCTTGTCTGATTGCTCTCTCTGCTTTGTAACCTAGATAGATTAAATCTGCTATATCCCTCACCCATTCTTCATCGTGTTCTTATTCACTGTAGAACCTTAGAGGCCAAATCTTGATTCCGACCGCCGATTATCCAAATTTCTTCTATCATGGCCCCATGGGTAGCGAAGACCCTATAGACTTCATCAACGCCGAAACCCAATGCCTCCCTTTCAAAAACTCTGCCATGCTAGCCAGCAATTGGACCAACAGTTTCAGGTCATGGCCTAGCAAGCTTCTCGGGTGGAGGAACTGGTATATCAGAGTATCGACCGCAAAGAAAACTCTCTGGGAAGAAGCTGATATTGGCCATTGCATCAATATTTCCCTGGCCGAGATAGAGAAGAACGAACCTTTGCTCGCATCGGCTTCGTACTTCTGGTCAGATGCTGTAACACCTTGAAAATCGTCTTAATTAAAAATTATCGTGGGTAAATGGAAATACAAGAATACACTAGAAAATTTTTGTTTGAGAAAAGAGTTTGAATAAAAATTTGAAATTTCCAATATTAAAAATCCCGAGTTTAAATTTTAAATAAATACTTAGATGCTTTTATATTCCAAGGGTTTTGTCGGAGTATTTTAAGCGTTTGAGTATTTATAATAATAAATTCTTCATGTTTCGTGGTGGTATTTACTTCTGGTAAATTCCCCGTGATTTAATAAACTCTCTGAAATTTTCATGGATTTTTCGGAGCTACAGAATTAATTTTAATGCTATAAAGATCACTAAAGTAAGTAAATAAATATAAATAAATTCCTTTTCCTTTTCCCTGTTTGGGTCGTTTCTGATTCAGTCCTTTGAAGTCTCCCCGTTCATCGTAAACTCTGACTCCCTTTTTCCTCTAGGGTTTTGTGTCATTCCCAGAACCCTAAAGTCACCTCAAAAACCTAAATTCGGAGTTACCGGATTTATTCATCTTTGAAATCCTAGAACTCTTTGGACTCCCAATTCGAGATCCTTTGTATTCGAAATATCTATACGTCCCTTTGAGATAAATCCCAGATATTCCCTTAAACTCCTTTTTTGTCAAAATGAATCCAAATCTCCAATCGTCTGAGATTTCTCCAAATTCCAGTCCCAATAAAACACCCTTGTCAATTCCCTAATCCCAAAATATTTTATTCGGAATATTCCATTTTCCAGTTCCCGGGAAAATATTATAATTTCCCGCATCTCCAAAATATCCACATATCTTGGGAAGTTCAATTATGCTCGAATAATCCGAACTATTGATCTCTGCAAAATAATTTTCAATTTTATCGAATTCCCGAATTATTCCGAGATCCGGTTTCCCCAAATACTCCCTGATAAAATACCCTTTGTTTCCCGAACCTCTCAGAGTATATTCCGTTTCCTAATCTCCTCCAAGTGTTCTCCGAATCCCACAATATATTCTGTCTCCCGGATCCCCACTACATATATTCTTTTTCTATTTACTTCCAAATACTGTTCGATTCCTAATATATATATTTATACCTATGTATATATATGTATGAATGTATATACCCTCAATATTCAGAATAGTCGTTTCATCCTAAAACCCCTTGGTCTCCTCTATTCTAAATAATTATTCCGATTCTGAAAATGTCTCGTTAATCCCGAGTTTCAAAAATAATCTAAAAAACCCCACTCCTTTTTCTCTTTCCTCTTTTATTTTTTCCCTTTATCCTTTTTCCCTTTTCCCTGTTTACCTTCTTGCTCCTTGCCTCCTCTTTCTTCTCGTCTCCTTCCTCTGTCTCTCTCTACATCCAGCCCGAGCCGGCTGCTCCAACCCCGAGCCACCCGGGCCAAGCCCCTCCTCGGCCGAGCTCCTCCAGGCCCAGCCTTCGCTCGGCCTACCACCGCCGCTCCCTTGGCCTGCCGCCGCCACCGCCGCTCCCTTGGCCCGCCGCCGCCACCGCCGCCCGGCCCAAGCCAGCCCCTGCGCCTCCGCCCCGTAACGGCCACCACCGAACCCGCCGCCGCCCCTATATATGCCTCAGCCGCCAGCCCTGTGCCCTAGCCGGCTCTGCTCCTCTCCACGCCGCCAGGCCGCCACCGTCACCCCGTCGCGCCGCCCAGCGCCCTAGCCGCCGCGCCGCCCCAGCCGTGCCGCCGCGCGTCGAGCCCGCCTTGCCGTGTCGCCTCGTCTTGCGCTACCGCCGCCCCCGTTTGCCCGTGCGTCCAGAGCCGCCAGGAAGCGTCGTCGCCCTGTGTGCCGCCTCGCCAGGCCGCCGTCGCCCCTGCACGCGCCCCTGCCCGCCGTGCCGCCGCCACAGGAAGCCGCCGCCGCCCTGCTCTGCTTTCCCCGAGCCGCTGCCCTGCTTCCAGTGCCCCGCCTGCAAGCCGCCCTGCTGTCCAGCGTCACCTTCACTGGGCAGCCGTCGCCATCGTCGCCTCTGTGGCCGAAGCCCGCCCCTGGTGAGCATCCTCGTAGCCGCCTCCCTCCTCCTCTGCCTGTTGTCGTCGTCGTCGTCTATCGCCCGTGCGCCGTTCTCTCCAGTACCGTCATCGCCGCCCTATGTCTTCCCCATCTGCCGCCGTTGCCTCTGCTCGTGCCTCCGCCGATTGCCTTTGCCGCTGCCGCCGAACACTGCCTCCTCTGGTCTCGGTGAGCCCCGAAGCTGCCGCCCCTCTTCCTCATCTCCCTCCACTCTGGCGTCCGTCGGCGTCTGCTGCCGTCCGTCGTCCCGAGGCCGATGCGCCCCTTCCTCGAAGTCATCGCCACCTGCCACCGAGGAGCCGCCGTCGTCGCGTCGCCTTGCTGCATGCCGCGACGCCATGCCTGAGCCGCCAACCGCTGTGCCTGCTCCACGCGCTGCCCCGTGCGGCCGCCGTTGCCAGACAGTCATCGTCGTCGTCATCTACACCGGCGCCTCGTCTTTTCCCGTGTTCGTCGTTGTCGTCGCCGTCGGTTCCGCCATCGTCGTCTCCTCCCCGGCGCTGCCGCCCGTTGTGCCCTGCCCTAGGTCGCCACCCCTGTTCCCGTGCACCGCTGTTGTCTGGTTGTCGAATTCCGCCGTCCCGAGCCGTCGTCGTCTTGCCTGCCGCTGGCGAACCTGCTTGCCGGACTTGCACGCCGCATCCCCTCCTCTCCACTCCAGGCCGACGACACCATTGCATTGCCCCATCTCTCGTCGGTCTCGGCTCGCCAACGCATCGCCGTCGTGGCACTATCAATCATCGTCATTGTCGAACCCCCCGGCCGTTGCCGGCGTGTCTCCCGTGCTGCGCCTTGGACGGCCGAGCTCGATTGGCTCCACGGCGTGCTACTGCTGCATGGACCCCAGCGAATATATCTTCAAGCCATCCCGGTCGTCTAACGTTTGAGACCTAATTCGGGCCGTCCAATCGACATAAAATTCTAAGCCGATCCCAGCCGTCGGGTTGGATCCATATGTCGCAATCCAGTACCACGTCAGCCCTATCCACCTCAGCATTCCATCGGCCCCTCCTATTCCTAAATCCATGAACCAAGTCCATCGTATGCCTGGTCACTGACCATGGACCCCACATGTCAGCATTTATCTAAAATAATTATTCTAATCGAAAATTCAGAGAATATTCTTGAGAATATTCTTTTCCAATTCTTTTCGGATTCATTCTGGATTCAATCTTCCAAAAGCCATATCTTTTCCATTTGAAGTCCGAATCGACCCGTTATTCTTCCTAAATTATCTAAAATCATAATTCACTTGTTTATGCATTTTTATGTATTGTTTATTTGGAGTTTCTTAGGATTTATTATCGTTTTACGTGTAGTTGCGTACAATCGTCGATTCGGAAGACTTTGGAGTCTGCGGGAGAGTTCGGAAGATCATTTGAAGACTTTTGCGATTGCAAGGCAAGTCACACGACAATCTCCTTGAGCATGTTGATCCCGTTTGCGAAAGCTATTTTATTTTAAAGTTATTGCATGAAATGCTTTAGAATGACATTATTATGGGTAACTATTTAATAGCCAATATTCCTTGATATTTATGGCCATTTTGATGTTGATATCTATACCTTGATACCCTGGGTAATAATATTGACTAGCCGGGTGTTTAATTATTTATCTGGCTAGATTATTTAGGATTTGCTTAGCCATGCCTAGAAACTATAGTGTCATTTTATGTGGGTAATTAATGACTCATTTATGACTAATTATGGATTAAGGGCTATATTTTTTATGACCGTGAGTCGTGGTTGATTAAGTAACTATGTCAACTAAAACTTGATTGATGGTGGGTTGTGAGCACCAGGTTGGAATGTTGCTAGCGGTGCTCATGACAGTTAAGGACCGGTTCGCGGACTACTTGTTGCGAAGCAATACTCGTGCTAACCACAAGCCAGCATGGGTAATGGTAGGATCCAATGTGTAGTACGTTCAACCGGGGTCCACCATGGTGTGTTGTGGCTGTGTCAATAAGACCACCATGGCTGCGTCAATAAGTCCATGTCTTGGGCGTTGGATCGTTTCCCTGTTGGGGGCCTGATCAGCTCCTGCCGGAAACTGGTGGTCCAGCGGGTGGCTCCCTTGTTGTGCGGGTTACATGGAGGGTCTTATCACAATCTCTATTCGGGTACTTTTGAGTATCGCGACGCATGGCTGACATGATGTTGAGATTGTGTCTTGTGGGTAAATTGGTACATCTCTAGCCAGAGTAAAACTATTCGAATAGCCGTGCTCGCGGTTAATGAGCGGCCTAGCAATGTTTCTGTGATTAGTCCCACATTATTTAATAATGATGATAAGTGATGGAATATTGATAGCTCCTGTTTGGAGAGTTATGGTTTGGGCCTGAACTGCGTTGGAGCGCTGTTCAGTGGTTGATTCAATACTGATATTAATTAAACTATAATGTTTTTAATGATTTCGAATGCAAATGTTTTAAATGTTGTTTTATGCCAATAAGCCATATTATGCCTTTTCCTTTGGTATCCTGTTGCATTACATTGCATTCCCTAGTGTGGCTTGTTGAGTACGGTGGGTGGTACTCAGTCTTGCATTATTGCAATCTTTAGAGTGAAGCTTTGCGTGGAGGAGAAGATGGTGTTTGGCTTATACCCCAGTTGAGCTGCCTGTGGCTTGGAGCTGAAGCTACGCTAGTTGCCGTTCCGCTGCTGCTTTCTTCTGTGTGAGGACTAAGTGCCTCTATTGTAAGTATTTATCGTTATTTCGTTTTGGTTATGTTTATCAAATTGTCAATTTGTGTACCTCGGCTGATTCCTGGACAAGGATTTATTGCACAAATTAGCTTTGGAAATTCTGGTGAATTTCTGGGCGTGATAGATGCCCTCAACGCCTTCTTGTTTAGACACGGTCCAATGACCCCAACTTTGATGGATGTAACCATGCTCACCTGCCTCAACACAACAAGTTACATCAACCCCCTCAACCTCCAATTTAAGCCTACTCATCGGCTTTAGACGAAGAATATCGGCGGCTGGACCAAGTATATATCAATTCACAACAAAGTCACTGGGCCAGTCGACGATCGGGAACACACTGCTTTCTTGAACCTGTGGTTAGAACGATTCGTTTTTGGTGGTGCAACCCTCGGCCCAACAACCAACATGCAGTGTTTGGCAGAATGCTTGGTTGATCGGAAACAAATCCCCTTGGGGCAATACCTTCTCGGTGCCACTTACCAACTACTGCATCAAGTGGCAGTCAAGCTATCGGCCGGCCAGCCAGTCGGCCATATTGGGGGTCCTTGGTGGTTTGTGCAATTATGGCTCAATATCTATACATCCAAGGCAATCCCCGGGACTTCCTTTCTCAATTTAAACTTCCTAGCCGATCATACAGAGGAACAGGAACCCATCTATCGCCGATGTATCTTTGTGGGCGAAGCTGCATCGGCCCTCCTTGGTTGCAAAATGACCCCCGTCGGACTCAACCAATGGTTCAAAGGTTTTTATTATGGCTTCACCAGGGAGGCCACACTTTGGTTCGCATATGATGATGCAACATCATTTGAGATGCCCTTCAAGTTCAATCCTCTTGACCTGCTGGCCGATGAGAATCCAAGACCATATTTCTATCGGCCATTATCCCCTGCCTACTGCCGACTGGCTTCTCTCAAGGCCGATCGCAACAACCATCCTATGAATTTTACCATCCATCGGTCGGTTCCTGCCAGCTTGGCCTCGGTCAACTTCCCATCGGCCTATTCTTCATTGACAAACTTCAGGCCCGGGGTAATGTCAACAGTGCTTTAGAGTATGATCGGATGCGGACTCTAACGGAATCCCTACCTCTGGGCACCGCCACCAGCGTGGAGACCTATACTGCCAACACAAAGCTCTTTGCCCGATGGTGGTCAGAATGGAAGAAACACTTGTTCAACTCATCGGCCATCCAATACTGCTCCCGCCTCAACTCCAACTACGTCGAATCCGATGAAGAGGTAACATCCCATAAGCCTTATCATTGTCTCCGATCATCTCTTATAATCTTATCTTGCAGGCAGTCGACGAGGAGCCACCGACAACAAGCACCAGTGGCCGGCCGATCATATACCAACCACCATCGGCCAATCCGCACTTGGGGCATAGTGCTCCCCCTCCATCATCTCTTCTCCGGACGCCACGGCCGACAGGACCAAAACGCAAGAAGCTGGCATCTCGCCCTTCTCAAAAGAAGCAGAAAACCAGTGTCGATGTCGTGGTCACGGCGCTACCTTGTTAACGCCAAAATTTGGTAAGGCCCTGTAGCAGATTCGGTCAAAGGAGAAGATTGCAGTCAACTGACAGAGAAGAGACCGGAATCGGGAAGGAGCCGTGAAGACCGTTGCTTGGCAGTTATTTACTGTATCTATTAATTAGGCGGGTATTTATCTTTAGGAAACCTGACCTCGTGTCCGGTCAGGATTAGTTAGCGTTTTCTGTTATAGATAGGAAATCATGTATCGTGTCCTATTAGGACTATGTCAACTCGGGGTATATATACGTATGCCCGGGTGCCTTGTAAATCATCACAATGATCAATACAAACTTCGGCGCATCACCACCCCTTCGACGGGATCCTGCTTCTCGAGCCGGGCTGCATCGGTTAGGTCCGAACTCCTGCGAGAGGGTAAGTCTCGTCACCCCGGCTACCTATCGGCTAGGACTTCCTCGGTTAGGTCCGATATTCTAGTCGGTTTATGGTAGTCGACTTACCACAATATATTTAGTTTATCTATGGCTGCATCAGTTCAGTTTGACCTCATAGATTGATTAGGTATATCACATCACACGTGCGTAGATCGTATCGGCTTACTGGGAGCGGTTTATCATCAGTTTGTGCTGCATCGGTTAGGTCCGACCTACTAAACTGCTAGCGATAAACCGATCCTGCTAAGTCGATGCTTTATGCGCAGGCGTCTTATCGGGGTGTATAGCCGATAAGTTATCTTCATCACGATCGTATCATATCTATCGGCCCATCGAGGTATCGTTATTATTGTTGGTCTGTGCTGCAACGGTTGGGTCCGATCTACTAGACTGACGATAATAGCTTTACTCTTGATGAGCTGATGGGTGTTATGCGATGTTGTTATCGGAGTGCTTAGCCGATAAGTTATCTGTTGAAGCCGACTACATTTATTCATCATCTTACTTTATACTCGCTCCGTTCAGTAATCGGCTGGCTCATCAATTATCTATCATTTATGTTATTGCACGCCTTATCACATATTCTTGCCTGTATCATTGTTACGATCGGCTAAGGGCTAGCCGATGAGTTCATTCTGCCGATCCAAGCGCAAGTATAAGCAGGTTCCCGGGCACGACCCCAGGCGAGATCCCGGGCACAAGCTTAGGTAAGACCCGGGCACGGGCCTGGACAGCGGATGAAGACCCCGGGAACCGATAGGAGCAAGGGCCCGGGCACGGGAGTCTTTCACGACAATACCAGTAACACTAAACTATGATCGGCTAGAGTTTATTTGATTTATTTGCTTAAGCATTCTGCCCGTTTATTTTACCAAGTTTATAGCCGGTTTTTGAGTATCCCTTCGATGATCGGCTAGCACGATACTTGTGTATTATTATGCTATTGCTCTTGCCATCATCGGTTTTAAGCCGATGTATAAGTGCTACGGTGTGTATCGGCCATCGGCCGATGACATGAGTCCAAGCCGGCTTCCAGCCGATTGGCTCACGAATTTAACATCCCCTTCTCCTTGTCAATTACAGGGTCAAATTGACTGGCACGCCTGCGAACCTCAAGACTTTAGGACCTGCACTGGAGCTAAGCAGATCTCCCAGGCCTTCGCGTGTCACCCAGACGCCGGACGGCCCCCGGCGGGTTTTCGGCGTCAACACGCTTTTGGCACGCCCGGTGGGGCACGAAGTTTCAACCCAAAGTTTCAACGCAAAGTTTTGACAATCAGACCTGCAACATGGCTGGGAAAGAGATCAAGACAGACAATGTAATTCCAGTCAGCATGGAGGATTTAACAGAAGAGTAGAAACAACAGATTGAGCAAACTATGGCTAACTTTCAGAAGCTGTGTTTAGAGTCCTTCAGCATGACACGACAAGGGCCGATTCAGAAAACCCAGTTTCCAAAGCCAGTATTGGTTGGAGAATCGAGCCATACACAACCCGAGAGCCCACCGATTAAACCTTTGCAGGAGATGGTCAATGAGGCTATACACCACGCGCTTATTAATCAGTCGGGGATCTTGGTAAATACATTACATAACCTCATCAAGAAGACTGTTGATGGATCAATTGCCCAAGAACCAACTCGGGGTCCTGTTTACCTCCCACCGAAGGTTGAACCAACTCAGATTGCTTACAACATCAGTAGAGATATACCAGAGCATATGTTTACACAGAACCAGGCTGGGGGGCAACAAGATATTCCTGCTGGGTACCATCGGACTGCCTACTATGGAGGATATCAGCAGAATTATCCAGGAGGCGGAGCCGATCCAGGTACTTATCAGAGGGAGTATAATAGGCAGAATCGGCAACAAACTCCACCCGTACAATACCAACAAGACAACCTGAGAGAAGAAGATCTATCAACAAAGGTTGCTGAAATAGTAAGGGAGCAGTTCGGGATCAAGCCCAAGGAACAAACATTCATGTATCGGCATCCATATCCTAAGTGGTTCGACATAGTCCCGTTACCGCACCGATACAGGGTCCCGGATTTTTCTAAGTTTTCAGGACAGGATAACACGTCTACAGTGGAACATGTCAGCCGATTCCTGGCACAGTGCGGGGAGGCATCGGCTGAAGAAGCTCTGAGGGTTAGGGTTTTCCCCTTATCATTATCAGGATCGGCTTTTACATGGTTTTCCTCGTTGCCACCGAATTCCGTTCGGGGGTGGGCCGATCTGGAGAAACAGTTTCACAAATATTTCTTTGCTGGAATTCATGAGTTGAGACTGTCAGATTTGACATCGGTTAAGCAACGTCTAGATGAAACAGTACCGGAATACATTCAGCGATTTCGGGATATCAGAAACCGGTGTTATAGTTTAAACCTGAGCGATGGGCATCTGGCCGATCTGGCTTTTCAGGGACTCTTGGCGCCAATCAAAGAGAGGTTTTCATCTCAAGAGTTCGAATCCTTGGCACATCTGGTACAGAGGGTATCGGCTCATGAAAGCCGATTTCAAGAAGCAAAGAAGGATAAATTTCAAAGACGAGTTGCCCAGATGCAAGTTTACTCATCGGACTCAGACGACGAGGGATCCGATGCTGAAGTTGGGTTGGCGGAGTGGACTAGGAACAAGAGATTAGTATCGTGCCCATGGGTCAAGGATATTGGCAAGGAGGAGCGGTATGATTTTGATATTAGTAAGGCCGATAAAATCTTTGACTTGCTATTACAAGAGAAGCAGATACAACTGCCGCCAAATCATGTGATTCCATCAGCCGAAGAACTGAAGAAGAAGAGATATTGCAAGTGGCACAACACTATATCGCATCATACTAACGAGTGCAAGGTTTTTCGGCAACAAATTCAGTCGGCTGTCGAACAGGGCAAAATCAAGTTTGAAGACAAGAAGCCGATGAAAATTGATGGGCACCCGTTTCTTGTAAACATGGTTTACGCGGGATCATCATCAAGAGATCAGGCCGATGGAGCAAGACGTCAAAAGTATAAATCAAGGGCTACTTCATCGGACATGATAGAAAGATATTCAAGATGTGAGGAACAGAGGGATGAGCCGGAGAAATATAATCCGCATTGGGATTGCCCGTTCTTCCGATTCTGCTGGGATCAAGGAATGAGACTGCCGTCAGCTGAAAATTGCCCCGAGTGCAGCAGTGCAGGGAATCAGCATGATCGCCAGCAGGAGTTTTCGCGGGATCGGTCGCTTGGGAAAAAAGCATCGGTTCATAGCCGATTAGGGCCGATCCATGAAGAGTTCTTTGAAGAGGATGAAGAGGAAGTGCGTGAGAAACAAGTTCAGAATCCTCAATGGTGCCCTAGTGGGATATTCACGAAAAATCAGAAGAGGAGGGCACAGCGTTTACGACATCGAGAGCAACAGGAAGAACAGAGTCAAGATCAGGGAGAGGCCGATCATCATCACAAGAAAACTAAACGGGTTTGGCACGTGAAGAAGAAAGATGATGAATCTGATCAATCGACCCCAGCAAATATGGTGTTCTTTCTACCTCGGGAGTATAGAGCACTTTCATCAGATGAAGAAGGCGATGAGGGGATTTTTGCTCAGCTGACGTTGCAACCCGATCAGGCTATATTTGACAAGCCGATGGCAAAGATGCTGGTTGATGGGGGAGCGGCGGTTAATCTCATGCCTCATGCCACATTCCGAAAATTGGGGAAGACTGCCGAAGATCTAATCAAGACTAATATGGTGCTAAAAGACTTCGGTGGGAATTCATCAGAAGCTAAAGGTGTATTGAACGTGGAGTTGACAGTAGGGAATAAAACATTACCCACCACGTTTTTCGTCATTGACAGGAAGGGGTCGTATAGTTTGCTTCTCGGCAGGGACTGGATTCATGCAAACTGCTGTGTGCCATCGACAATGCATCAATGTTTGATACAATGGCAGGGAGATCAAGTCGAGGTAGTGCTAGCAGATCGGTCGACCAATATTGCCATGACCGATCTACCAGTCTGGGAAGCCGACGGTGTTGACTGCCTATCCGGAAAAGTATGGGAAGGAGATTACCTTAAGGTATCTAGCCAGGGGATACAGCCGATTCAGCAAGTCGGCTCTGAATTGTTACTCTGATGGGTTCTATTGAAGACTTCGAGGGGAAACTGGGGCAAGGATTTACGTCGGCTGATGATTTGGAGGAGATTGATGTAGGACCAGGAGATAAGCCAAGGCCGACGTACATAAGCAAAAAATTAAGTCCTGAACTACGAGAGGAATTGATAGCACTGCTGAAGGAGTATCGGGATTGTTTTGCCTGGGAGTACCATGAGATGCCAGGATTAAGCCGATCAATTGTTGAACATCAGCTGCCTATTAAACCAGGATATCGGCCATTCAAGCAGGCTCCAAGGAGATTCAAGGCAGAATTATATGAGCCGATCAAGGCGGAGATCACAAGGTTGTACGATGCCAAGTTTATAAGACCATGCCGATATGCTGAGTGGGTTTCTAATATCGTCCCGGTGGAGAAGAAAAATGGAAAATTGAGGATATGTATTGATTTCCGGGATCTAAATAAAGCTACCCCTAAGGATGAATACCCAATGCCGATAGCGGATTTGTTGGTGGATGCAGCCTCAGGTCACAAGATTATCAGCTTCATGGACGGCAATGCGGGATATAATCAGATCTTTATGGCTGAAGAAGATATACATAAGACTGCGTTTCGGTGTCCAGGAGCTATCGGTTTGTATGAGTGGGTAGTAATGACGTTTGGATTGAAAAGTGCCGGTGCGACTTATCAAAGAGCGATGAATTATATATTTCATGATCTCATCGGCTTATTGGTAGAAATTTATATTGATGATGTGGTGGTCAAGTCTAAAAGTGAGGAAAGACATATAGCCGATCTACAAAAAGTGCTGGAGAGAGCCAAGAAATACGGACTAAGAATGAATCCCAATAAGTGCGCTTTTGGTGTATCGGCTGGGCAATTTTTGGGTTTTATGGTTCATGAGCGAGGGATTGAAGTTAGTCAGCGAAGTATCAGAGCCATTAAGACTACAGAGCCACCAAGCAATAAGACAGAGTTGCAATCGTTGATCGGCAAGATTAATTTTGTGAGAAGATTTATATCAAATTTATCAGGGAGAATTGAGTCTTTCACGCCGTTATTGAAGTTGAAGGCCGATCAAGAATTTGTGTGGGGGGCAGCGCAGTAGAAGGCGTTTGACGAGATCAAGAATTATCTTAGTTCCCCGCCTATTTTGATTCCGCCGCAGAAAGGAGTGCTGTTCAGGTTATACTTGTCGGCCGATGAGAGGTCCATCGGCTCTGTTTTGATCCAAGAATTTGAAGGCAAAGAGCGAGTTGTGTTTTATCTGAGTAGAAGACTTCTGGATGCTGAAACGAGATATCCTGCAGTGGAGAAATTATGCCTATGTTTATATTTCTTGTGTACAAAGTTAAGGCATTACATCCTATCGGCTGAGTGTACAGTAGTTTGCCAGGCCGATGTGGTCAAATTTATGTTGTCGGCTCCGGTCTTGAAAGGGCGAGTTGGCAAGTGGGTTTTTGCTTTGACAGAGTTCGACTTGAGGTATGAATCGGCTAAGGCGATTAAGGGACAGGCAGTGGCCGATTTTATTGTGCAACACAGAGGGGCTCTCGAAGACTATGTAGAGCCGATCCCATGGACTTTGTTTTTTGATGGATCGGTTTGCAAGCATGGATCTGGTATCGGTTTAGTTATCATATCACCTCGGGGGGCAAGTTTTGAGTTTGCTTTTACAATTAAGCCTTATCGGACTAACAATCAAGCAGAATACGAGGCGGTGCTAAAAGGACTTCAACTCTTAAAGGAGATCGGAGCTGATGTTATAGAGATAATTGGCGATTCTTTGTTGGTGGTCAAACAGTTGTCTGGAGAATATGAGTGCAGGGATGATGTTTTGAGGTCATATTATGAGGAGTGTACGGATTTGTTAAGAGATTTCAAGATAGTGTCAATAGATCATATTCCCAAGGAGCAGAATTTAGAAGCCAATGATCTTGCACAGATTGCTTCAGGGTATCGGTTGAATAGACAGGTTGAGGTTGAGATAGCCGATATTGATATCCAGAACAAGGCCGATGACTGGAGACAGGAGTTAGTTGATTACTTGCAAAATCCGTCGCAATCGGTTTCTAGGAAGATTCGGTATAAAGCTACTAAATATGTGCTGCTTGATGGGGAGTTGTATTATCGGACTTTTGAGGGAGTTCTGCTTAGGTGCCTGAATTTGGAAGAAGCCAAAGTGGTTATGTGCGAGGTGCATGAAGGCGTCTGTGGGACTCATCAGTCAGCTCATAAGATGAAGTGGTTGCTGAGAAGAGTAGGGTATTTTTGGCCGACAATGCTGGAGGATTGCTTTGGGTATTATAAGGGGTGTCAAGATTGTCAGAAATTTGGAAATATACAGCGAGCACCAGCATTGGCTATGAATCCTATCATCAAACCGTGGCCGTTCAGAGGTTGGGGAATTGACATGATCGGCCAGGTTTTTCCTCCATCAAGTAAAGGGCATAAGTTCATATTGGCGGCAACGGATTATTTTACCAAGTGGGTAGAGGCGGTTCCTTTGAAGAGAGTTACGTCCAAGGAGGCGATCGAGTTTGTAAAGGAGCATATTATTTATCGGTTTGGGATTCCTCAGACGATAACTACTGATCAGGGTCTATCTTTGTGTCTGATGAGTTTCAACAGTTTGCTGCCAGTATGGGAATTAAGCTATTAAATTCGTCGCCTTATTATGCTCAGCCAATGGACAAGCAGAAGCTTCTAACAAGAGTTTGATCAAGTGATTAAGCGGAAAATTGATGAGCAGCCACGGCGATGGCATACTACATTAGCCGATTCACTATGGGCTATCGGATGGCATGTCATGGCTTACTCGGGTGCTGCGTATCAGTTAGTATATGGACATGAGGCGGTTTACCATGGGAAACTAACATCGGCTCTAGAAGAATTTCTTTGCAGAATCAGTTGACAGCCGATGATTATTATAACTTAATGACAGATGAACTTGAGGATTTAGCTCAGAATCGGTTGAGGGCGTTGGAGAGGATCAAGGAAAATAAGGCTAAGGCAGCTCGGCATTACAACAAAAAGGTGGTGAATAAGTCGTTTGCCGAGGGAGATCTCGTGTGGAAGTTGATTTTGCTGGTCGGGTCCAGAGATAATAAGTTTGGAAAATGGTCGCCTAATTGGGAAGGGCCCTATCGGATTAATCGTTGTGTGCCTGGTAATGCCTATGTGTTAGAGGATCTTGATGGGACAGAGTTTGCTAAAGCGCTTAACGGAAAATATCTCAAGAAATACTACCCTAGCGTGTGGATCGATTCTTAAATCGGTTGAGTATAGCCGATTTCTAAAATAGTCCGGAAAGCCAATATTTTGCATCGCCTAAAGACAGCCGATATCGATTGTATCGCCTTTAGAACAAATAAACAAAAATTACCAAGGACAAAGAGCTAGCAGCAGAGCCGATCAGATATATTACAGTGCAGTTGATGTTTCAAGGGGCCATCAATTGTTAATTATAAGAATTTTGGAATAGTTTCGATGCACGCAGACGGATTTGATCAATTCATTAATGGCACGGATGTCGTCATCATCGGAGCCTGGGATGGTCTTCAAGTTCTTGCGCCGATGGATGACTTGACGCACCGTCGCTGCAACTTAGCCTCTTGGTCTTGGATGGCTTGTGGCAAGCCGATAAGCTGGGACTCTGTTGTTCAAGATCCTTGCGAACTTTTTCAAGTTCTACCAGGCAAATCGGCCTCCTTCTTCTTTGGTTTAGCTTGGATTGGAGCTCTTGGGGGACAGCTGCCCATGTCATCAAGTTTCTTCTTGTTTACCTGGGCTGATAGCCGATCGGCTTGGATATCTTGGGTGATCTTCTGTTGGTCAGCACGATCGGTTATGCGTTGTCTGAGCTTGATGAGTTTAAACCTATGAGACTCCAGGTATGTGCAGGGTTAATGCGTCGACGAGTTCTTCGGGCAGATAATGTTCAATTCTGCAAATCTTGCCGAATCGGCCCACAGTCTTCAACTAGCGCGTCGATTGGGTTTTCCAGCCGATTGTTGATGCTCGTTAAGTAATCACGCACATCGGCTGGGAGCGATGGTTTGCTTGCTGCGCTGGTGGCTGTTTCGTCTTCTGCTTCCAAGTACTTTGCGATATCAAAAGAAAAACAGATCGGCCAAGACTGCAAAATTGGCATCGGTAAAAACGATCAGTAGAAAGTTAAGAGCAGAATATGGGCGTTAAAGAGATACCTGAGGAAGGACATCGGCAGCTTGCGTGACATCGGCTTCAGGAGATGAATAGGTTGCTCTCTGGAGGGCCGATGTCAGCCGATGGAATAGGGCAGTCTCATTGACAGCTGGAGACTTGGTGCAAGAGTGGGCAGCTGAAGAGGCCATCGGCTCAGTGCTTGGGGGACGTCGGAAGAAGGTTGAAGATCTGGAGCCGATGACTCGAGCTGAAGATGGAGCTGGTGAGATAAATGAGAAAGCGATAATAATGTTAAGACTTGGTGCATACCTGAGGAGATGAGGGAGCCGATGTGGTCTGGGGAGAAGATGGCGTCGTGGCAACAACATCGGCATCGTTTTCTGTTTCTTGGGAGGGCGATGCGCTAACTTTCCTTTTTGTCCCATCAGCCGAGGCGCCTTGAGGAGAGCCGATGGGGATGGAGCGTCGCGCCCTAAGTTGGGGGTAGCCGATGGAGTTGATACAGGATCGGCCGACCGCTGTTGCTTGTTCTCGGGCTCGACGCTGGCAGCCTGCAAAATAGGAGTTAGATAATGATTGGAGACGATGGTTAAGACTTGGTGTTACCTCTTCATCAGATTCGACGTACTCAGTGTCAAGCGAGAACAATAGCAGGGACCACTAAGCTGAACAAGTGTTTCTTCCATTCTGACCACCATCGGACAAAAAGCTTGTGTTGGCAGTGTAGATGTACACCTCGGTGGCGGCGCCTAGAAGGAGGGGATCCGTCAAAGTCGCAACCGGTCATATTCCAAGGCGCTGCTGACCACCCCAGGCCTGAAGTTTTCAATGAAGAATAGGCCAATCGGGAGCTGACCAAGGCCAAACTGGCGGGAGCCAACCGATGGTGGTAAAACTCGTAAGAGCTGCGATCGGCCGAGAGAAAAGCCAGTTGCAGCAGACGAGGGGAGATAGCCGATAAGAATATGGCTTTGGACTCATCACGTCCAGAGCTTTAGAGTGGGTCAAAGTTAGAAGGCACTCGAATGATGATGCATCATTATAAGCGAACCAGAGAGTGGCCTCCTGGTGAACCATAGTAAAATCCCTTGAACCACTGACTAAGTTCAGCAGGGGTTATCTTACCGCCAGAGAGGGCCGATGCAGCTTCGCCCATAGAGTACATGCATCGCGGGTAACAGGATCTTGTCTTCTGTGTAATCGGCCAGAAAAGATTGATCGGAGAGAGGTTCCAGGAACAGCCTTGGAGGTGTAGATATTGAGCCAGAGCTGAACAAACCACCAAGGACCCCCGATGTGGCCGACGGCTGGCCGGCCGATAACTTATTTGCCACTTGATGAAGCAGGGTAGGTGGCACCAAGGAGGAATTGCCCCAAGGGATCTGTTCCGATCAACCAAGCATTCTGCCAAACATTGCATGTTGACCGTCGGACCGAGGTTGCGCCACCAAAGACAAACCGCTCCAGCCATAAGTTCAGAAAAGCAACATGTTCCCGGTCATCAACTGATCCAGTCCCCTTGTTATGAAGAGAATATGTACCTGGACCAGCAGCCGATGTTCTTTGCCTGGAGCCGATGAGTAGGTTTGAAGCGAAGCTTGAAGGGGTCGATGTAGCTTGTTGTGCAAACATGTGAGCATGGTCACATCCAGCAAGGCTGGGGGTCATAGGCCCGTGCCCAAACAGAAAGCATTGAGAGCATCGGACCAGAAGTATGAGGCTGAGCAAGCAGGATTCATCTCTCCATATTGGCCAGAGAAAGATTGATGCAGTGGCCGATATGAGATTCTTCCCAATAGGTTCTCTTCGCAGCCAACACCTGAAGTACCAATCTCTCCACCCAGCAGTTTTGCTTGGCCACGACCTGAAGCTGTTGGTCCAGTCCGACTCGCATGGCGAGTTCTTGAAGGATACGCTGGGTCTCGGCGCATATGAAATCGGTGGGGTCTTCGCTACACATGGGGCCATGATAGAAGAAGCCGGGGTAATCGGCGGCCGGGATCAAATCTGGCTCTAAGATGCACATATGACAAGAACACGGCGAAGAACAGATGAAACGAAACAATCGGTTGCGTATAGGTTGCAGATTGGGGGAAAATAATCGGTGAGAAGATTACCTTAGGAACTGCAGATGCCGATGCCATCATAGGAGTGGGAGATGATGCAGGATCAATGGCCAGAGGAGAAAGTTGCGACGATTCGTTCTGATTCGCTAGAGCTTGGTGAAGATTGGAAGATGAAGCGGTGGTGCTCTGGTGATGTGAAAGCGTAAAAAAGGCAAGAGACGAAGCGTTTTTATAGGCGAGTGACAACCGAGCGGGAATCGAGGCCGTTGCACTGTTTCAAACATTTATGGCAAGTGGGCTATCTTGGGCCACCTCCTATGGAAGAAATCTGGAGGCCCAGAGAAGAGAAAAAATGAAAGAATTTCGAAGTCCTATAGAAGAACTCCGAAATTGGGGGGCATGTGTTAACGGCCAA
This sequence comes from Oryza meyeriana var. granulata, assembly GCA_003991445.1. Classification (NCBI taxonomy): domain Eukaryota; kingdom Viridiplantae; phylum Streptophyta; class Magnoliopsida; order Poales; family Poaceae; genus Oryza; species Oryza meyeriana. The sequence goes on from RYFJ01002615.1 coordinate 96,097, forward strand.
AATTTGGTAAGCCCTGTAGCAGATTCGATCAAAGGAGAAGATTGCAGTCAACTGACAGAGAAGAGACCGGAATCAGGAAGGAGCCGTGAGACCGTTGCTGGCAGTTATTTACTGTATTACTATTAATTAGCGGATATTATTTAGGAAACCTGACCTCGTGTCCGTCAGGATTAGTTAGCTTTTCTGTATAGATAGGAAATTATGTATCGTTCCTATCAGGACTATGTCAACTCGGGGTATATAGTACGTTATGCCGGGTGCTTGTAAATCATCACAACGACAATACAAACTTCGGCGCATCGCCACCCCTCCGACGGGATCCTGCTTCTCGAGCCGGGCTGCATCGGTAGTCCGAACTCCTGCGAGAGGGTAAGTCCTCGTCACCCCGGCTACCCTATCGGCTAGGACTTCCTCGGTTAGGTCCGATATTCTAGTCAGTTTATGGTAGTCGGCTTACCACGATATATTTAGTTTATCTATGGCTGCATCAGTTCAGTTTGACCTCATAGATTGATTAGGTATATCACATCACATGTGCGTAGATCGTATCGGCTTACTGGGAGCGGTTTATCATCAGTTTGTGCTGCATCGGTTAGGTCCGACCTACTAAACTGCTAGCGATAAACCGGTCCTGCTAAGTCGATGCTTTATGCGCAGGCGTCTTATCGGGGTGTATAGCCGATAAGTTATCTTCATCACGATCATATCATATCTATCGGCCCATCGAGGTATCGTTATCATTGTTGGTCTGTGCTGCAACGGTTGGGTCCGATCTACTAGACTGACGATAATAGCTTTACTCTTGATGAGCCGATGGGTGTTATGCGATGTTGTTATCGGAGTGCTTAGCCGATAAGTTATCTGTTGAAGCCGACTACATTTATTCATCATCTTACTTTATACTCGCTCCGTTCAGTAATCGGCTGGCTCATCAATTATCTATCATTTATGTTATTGCACGCCTTATCACATATTCTTGCCTGTATCATTGTTACGATCGGCTAAGGGCTAGCCGATGAGTTCATTCTGCCAATCCAAGCGCAAGTATAAGCAGTTTCCCGGGCACGACCCCAGGCGAGATCCCGGGCACGAGCTTAGGTAAGACCCGAGCACGGGCCCGGACAGTGGATGAAGACCCTGGGAACCGATAGGAGCAAGGGCCCGGGCACGGGAGTCTTTCACGACAATACCAGTAACACTAAACTATGATCGGCTAGAGTTTATTTGATTTATTTGCTTAAGCATTCTGCCCGTTTATTTTACCAAGTTTATAGCCGGTTTTTGAGTATCCCTTCGATGATCGGCTAGCACGATACTTGTGTATTATTATGCTATTGCTCCTGCCATCATCGGTTTTAAGCCGATGTATAAGTGCTATAGTGTGTATCGGCCATCGACCGATGACATGAGTCCAAGCCGGCTTCCAGCCGATTGGCTCACGAATTTAACATCCCCTTCTCCTTGTCAATTACAGGGTCAAATTGACTGGCACGCCTGCGAACCTCAAGACTTTAAGACCTGCACTGGAGCTAAGCAGATCTCCCAGGCCTTCGCGTGTCACCCAGACGCCGGACGGCCCCCGGCGGGTTTTCGGCGTCAACACACCTGCTATTGAAACAACATCGGCCCCTTCATCCCCGCGGGTATGTGCTAAGTCTTGATATTATTATCTGTTTTCCATCTTTACATTATCGATCTTATTTTCAGCTCGAGTCATCGGCTCCCGAACCTCAACCTTCACCTGACATCCTTACAAGCATCGAGCCGATGACTTCTGCAGCCGTTCCAACTCCAGCACCTAGCCCTCAAGCCGACGTTGAGGCTGTTCTTACAACTTCAGTGCCAGGCATCGGCCATCCTAAAGAACAACCCACTTATCCATTTGATGCCAATGTCACTCAAGCTGCCGATGTCCTGCCTCAGGTAACCTTTTTACATCCATATTTCATTTTAACTCATTACTGATCCATTTACCGATGTCAATTTGCAGTCCTTAGCCGACTTGTTCTCCTTCGACATCGGCAAGTACTTGGAGGCAGATGAAGAAATAGCCACCAGCGCGGTAACCAAACCATCTTTTCTAGCTGACGTGCGCGAATACTTGCTGAATATCATTCGTCTGCTGGAAAACCCGATCAACGCTTTGGTGGAAGACTGCGAGCCAATCCGGGCAAGATTTGTAGAAATTGAGCATCATTTGCCCGAAGAGCTCATTGACGCATTGACTCCTGCAGCATATCTGGAATCCCACAAATTCCAACTTATCAAGCTTAGGCAGCGTATAGCCAATCGTGCTGATCAACAGAATGGTCCAAGATATCCAAAACGATCGGCTGTCAGCTCAAACAAAAAAGAAAAAGCTTCACGATATGGCAGCTGCCCCTCAAGAACTCCAATCCAAACTGGACTAGCTGAAGAAAAGGGAAGCCGATTTGCTGGCAGAACTTGAAGAAATTCGCAAGGACATCGAGACAACAGAATCCCAGATCATCGGCCTACCACAAGCTGTACAAAATCAAGAAGCCAAAGTTGCAGCAGCAGTGCGTCAAGTTGTTCATCGGTGCAAAAGCTTAAAGACCATTCCAAGCTCCGATGAAGATGACATCCGCGCCATCGATGAAATTGACCAGATTCGCCTACACGCGATCGAAACAATCCTAAAATTCTTGTAAAATCTTAACATTGATAACTATAACGTTGCTCTGAAACAATCCCTTTTTGTTGTATTATAATCTAGACAGCTTTGTTATCTGTTCACCTTATCCCATCTTCGCTTGGTAGTGTGTTTATTCATCTTATCTAAAGGCGATACCAATTGATATCGGCTATCTTTAGGCGATGTAACAACATCGGCTCTTGCCTTGAACCATTTTAGAAATCGGACGCACTCAACCGATTCAGGAATTGATCCAAACACTCGAATAATACTTCTTGAGGTATTTCCCATTAAGTGCTTTAGCAAACTCTGTCCCCTCAAGATCTTCTAATACATAAGCATTGCCAGGTACACAACGATTAATCCGATAGGGCCCTTCCCAATTAGGCAACCACTTTCCGAATTTACTATCTCTGGACCCGATCAGCAAAATCAACTTCCATACAAGATCTCCCTCAGTAAACGATTTATTCATCACCTTTTTGTTATAATGCCTAGCCGCCCTAGCTTTATTTTCCTTGATCCTTTCCAGTGCCCTTAACCGATTCTGAGCCAAATCCTCGAGCTCATCTGTCATCAAGTTATAATAATCATCGGCTGTCAAGTGATTTTGCAAAGAAATTCTCCTAGAGCCGATGTTAGTCTCCCAAGGCAAAACTGCTTCATATCCATATACCAATTGGTATGGTGGCACCCGAGTAGACCCATGACATGCCATCCGATAGGCCCATAATGAATCGGCTAATGTAGTATGCCATCTCCGCGGCTGTTCATCAATCTTCCGCTTAATTAATTTGATTAGACTCTTATTCGAAGCCTCTGCCTGTCCATTAGCTTGAGCATATTAAGGTGACGAATTCAGTAACTTAATTCCCATACTGGCAGCAAATTTTTGAAACTCATCGGACACGAAAATAGATCCCTGGTCGGTAGTTATCGTCTGAGGAATTCCAAACCGATAAATTATATGTTCTTTTACAAACTCAATCGCATCTCTGGACGTGACTTTCTTCAAAGGAATTGCTTCCACCCATTTTGTAAAATAATCTGTTGCCGCCAATATGAATTTATGTCCCTTACTTGATGGAGGATAAACCTGGCCGATCATATCAATTCCCCATCCTCTGAACGGCCACGGTTTGATGATAGGATTCATAGCTGATGCTGGTGCTCGCTGTATATTTCCAAATTTCTGGCAATCTTGACATCTTTTATAATATTTGAAGCAATCCTCCAACATTGTCGGCCAAAAATATCCTACTCTTCTCAATATCCACTTCATCTTATGAGCTGATTGATGAGTTCCACAAATGCCCTCATGCACTTCGCACATAACCACTTTGGCTTCTTCTAAATTTAGGCATCTCAGCAGAACTCCTTCAAAAGTCCGATAATATAACTCTCCATCAAGCAACACATACTTAGTAGCTTTATACCGAAGTTTCCTAGAAATCGATTGAGACGGATTTTGTAAATAATCAATTATCTCCTGTCTCCAATCATTGGCTTCATCCTGAATATCACTATCGGCTATTTCAACCTCAATCTGTCTATTCAGCCGATAACCCGAAGCAATTTGTGCAAGATCATTAGCTTCTAAATTCTGTTCTCTAGGAATATGATCCAACGATACCATCCTGAAATCCTTCAATAAATCTCTACATTCTTCATAATATATCTCAAAACATCATCCCTGCACTCATATTCCCCAGAAAATTGCTTGATCACTAACAAGGAATCTCCAACAATTTCTATGATATCGGCTCCGATCTCCTGTAAAAGCTGAAGTCCTTTCAGCACCGCCTCGTATTCCGCTTGATTATTGGTCCGATTGGGTTTAATTGTAAAAGCAAACTCAAAACTTGCCCCCCGAGGCGATACAATGACCAATCCGATACCAGATCCATGCTTGCAAACTGATCCATCAAAAAACAAAGTCCACGGGATCGACTCCACATAATCTTCATGAACTCCTCTGTGTTGCACAATCAAATCGGCTATTGCCTGTCCCTTGATCGCTTTAGCCGATTCAATATCTCAAGTCAAACTCTGTCAAGGCAAAAATCCATTTACCAACTCGCCCTTTTAAAACTGGAGCCGACAACATGTATTTTACCAATCGGCCTTGCAAACCACCGTACATTCAGCAGATAGGATGTAATGCCTTAACTTTGTACACAAGAAATATAAACAAAGGCATAATTTTTCTACCGCAGGATATCTTGTTTCACAATCCAAAAGCCTTCTACTTAGATAGAACACGACTCACTCCTTCCCTTCAAATTCCTGTATTAAAACAGACCCAATGGACTTTTCATCGGCCGATAAGTACAACTTGAATGGCACTCCTCTCTGCGGTGGAATCAAAATAGGTGGGGAACTTAAATAATTCTTAATTTCATCAAATGCCTTCTACTGTTCTGCCCCCCACACAAACTCTTGATCGGCTTTCAATTTCAACAACGGAGTAAAAGGCTCAATCCTTCCTGACAAATTCGATATGAATCTCCTTACAAAATTAATCTTGCCGATCAACAACTGTAGCTCTGTCTTGTTGCTTGGTGGTTCTGTATTCTTCATGGCTCTGATGCTTCGTTGACTAACTTCAATTCCTCGCTCATGAACCATGAAACCCAAAAACTGTCCAGCCGATACACCAAAAGCACATTTATTGGGATTCATCCTTAATCCGTACTTCTTTGCCCTTTCCAGCACTTTTCGCAAATCGGCTATATGGCTCTCATCACTCTTGGATTTAACCACCACATCATAGATATAAATTTCCACCAATAAGCCGATGAGATCATGAAATATATAATTCATTGCCCTTTGATAAGTCGCACCGGCACTTTTTAATCCAAACGTCCTTACTACCCACTCATATAAGCCGATAGCTCTAGGACGCCGAAACGCAGTCTTATGTATATCTTCCTCTGCCATAAAAATCTGATTGTATCCTGCATTGCCATCCATGAAGCTACTAATCTTGTGGCCTGATGCTGCATCTACCAACAAATCTGCTATCGGCATCGGGTACTCATCCTTGGGGGTAGCCTTATTCAAATCCCGGAAATCAATACATATTCTCAATTTTCCATTTTTCTTTTCCACCAGGACGATATTAGAAACCCACTCAGCATATCGGCACGGCCTTATAAACTTTGCATCATATAACCTTGTGATTTCTGCTTTGATTGGCTCATATAACTCCGCTTTAAATCTCCTTGGAGCCTGTTTAAATGGCTGATATCCTGGTTTAATAGGAAGCCGATGTTCAACAATTGATCGGCTTAATCCTGGCATTTCATGATATTCCCAAGAAAGAAATCTCGATACTCTTTCAACAATTTTATCAACTCTTCTCGAAATTTAGGACGCAATTTTTTACTTATGTACGTCGGCCTTGGCCTGTCTCCTGGTCCTATATCAATTTCTTCCAAATCATCGACCGACGTAAACCCTTGTCCCAACTTTCCTTAGAAATCTTCAATGGTGCCCATTAGAGTAATAATTCCGACCCGACTTGCCGAATCGGCTGTATCTCCTAACTGGTGATCTTAAGATAATCCCCCTCCCATACTTTTCCAGACAAACAATCGACACCATCGGCCTCCCAAGCTGGCAAATCGGTCATTGCAATGTTGGTCGATTGATCTGCTAGGATTATCTCAACTTGATCTCCTTGCCTTTGTATCAGACTTTGATGCATCGTCGAGGGCACACAACAGTTTGCGTGAATCCAATCCCTGCCAAGGAGCAGACTATATGATCCTTTTCCATCGATAACAAAAAACGTGGTAGGTAATGTCTTGTTTCCCGCTGTTAATTCTACGTTCAACACGGCTTTTGTCTCCGATGGATTCCCGCCGAAATCTTTTAACACCATATTTGTCTTGATCAAATCTTCAGCGGTTTTCCCCAACTTCCGATATGTAGCATATGGCATTAGATTAATAGCTGCCCCCCCATCAACTAGCATCTTCATCATCGGCTTCCCATTTACATAACCCTTGATATATAATGGCTTTAAATGACGATGCTTTGATTCTTCAGGCTTATCAAATATAGCCTAATCGGGTTGCAGCGTTAACTGAGCAAAATCCTCTTCATTACCTTCCTCATCAGACGAAAGTGCTTTATATTCCTGAGGCAAAAAGAAAACCATGTCGACTGAAGCCGATGGATCAACCTCATCGTCACTTTTCTTCACACGCCATACCCACTTAGTCCTCTTGTGACGATAATCGGCTTCCTTGTGATCTCGCCGTTGTTCTTCCTGTTGCTCTCAGTGCCGTAACCGCTGTGCCCTTCTTTTCTGATTCTTCGTAAATATCACACTAGGACACCACTGAGGATTTTGGATTTGCTGTTCTTCATGCAATCCCTCTTCATCATTTTCCTCAAAAAACTCTTCATGGGTCGGCCCTAATCGGCTGTGTACCGATGCTCATTTCTCAAGCGGCCGATCCCGTGAAAATTCTTCATGCTCAAAACTCTGAGATCTTGTAATATTACATTCAGGACAATCTCTGATCCATGGCAATCTTATCCCTCGCTCCCAGCAAAATTGAAAGAACGGGCAATTCCAATGTGGATTATATCTCTCCTCGTATGACGAAGCCCGTTGTTCCTCTTCGCGTCTTGAATATTTATCTATCAGCTGCGATGAAGTAACTCTAGATCTTCTAAACTCTCGATATCTTCCTTCATCGGCTTGACCCCTTGATGACCCCGCATAAACCATGTTTACGGGGAATGGATGTCCATCAATTTTCATCGGCTTTTTGTCCTCAAATTTGATCCTCCCCTGTTCGACAGCCGATTGAATTTGTTGCCGAAAAACTTTGCATTCATTGGTGTGGTGCGATATCGTGTTATGCCACTTGCAATATCTCTTCTTCTTTAGTTCTTCGGCTGATGGAATTACATGATTTGGCGGAAGCTGTATCTGTTTCTCCTGCAGTAATAGATCGAAGATTTTATCGGCTTTATTGATGTCAAAGTCATATCATTGCTCCTTGCCGATATCCTTTACCCACGGGCATGATACTGATTTCTTATTTCTAGCCCATTCCACCAATCCAACTTCAACATTGGATCCGTCATCATCTGAGTCCGATGAATAAGCTTGCACCTGTGCAACCCTTCTCTGAAACTTCTCCTTTTTTGCCTCTTGAAATCGGCTTTCATGAGCCGATACCTTCTGCACCAGGTGCGCTAGACTTTCGAACTCTTGTGACGAAAACCTCTCTTTAATGGGAGCTAAGAGACCCTGGAAAGCTAACTCAACTAGATGTCCATCGCTTAGATTCAAACTATAACATCGGTTTCTAACGTCCCGAAACCGCTGGACGTATTCTGGTACTGTTTCGTCTAGCCTTTGTCTAACCGATGTTAAGTCTGTCAGCCTCAGCTCGTGGATCCCAGCAAAGAAGTATTTGTGAAATTGTTTCTCCAGATCGGCCCATCCTCGAACTAAATTCAGTGGTAACGAAGAGAACCACGTAAAAGCCGATGCTGACAACGACAAGGGAAAAAATCTAACCCTCAGAGCCTCCTCAGCCGATGCTTCTCCACACTGTGCCAAGAATCGGCTAATATGCTCTACTGTAGATATGCTGTCCTGCCCTGAGAATTTAGAAAAATCTGGGACTCTGTATCGGTGCGGTAAAGGAACTCTGTCAAACCACTCAGGATACAGATGCCGATACATAAATGTTTGCTCCTTTGGTTTTATCCCAAATTGTTCTCTTACTATCTCTGCAACCCTTGTCGATAATTCTTCCTCCCTTGGGATTTCCTGTTGATATTGTATAGGTGGAGTTGGTAGCCGATTCTGCTTAGGATATTCTCTGTGATAATTATCTGAATCGGGAACACCTCCTGGATAATTTTGTTGATACCCCCCATAATAAGCCGTTCGATGGTATCTTGAAGGAATATCTTGTTGCCCCCTAGCCTGGTTCTGTATATGCGAAAACAAATTTTCCGGTATATCTTTTCTGGTGCCAAAAGTGACTTGATTTGGCTCTATCTTTGGTGGGAGGTAAACATGACCCCGATTGGGCTCTTGAGCAATTGATCCATCCACCGCCTTTTTGATAAGGTTACGCAACGTGTTCACCAATATTCCTGATTGATTGATAAGCGTGTGATGCACTGCTTCATTTACCATCTCTTGTAAGGGCTCGATTCTCCGACTAGAACTGGTTTCGGAAATTGAGATTTTTGAATCGGCCTTTGTCGCGTCATGCCAAAAGATTCCAAACAGAGTTTCTGAAAATTGGCCATATTCTGCTTGACTTGCTGTTTTTGCTCGTCAGTCAGATCTTCCATGCTGACTGGAATCACGTTGTCTGTTTTGATCTCTTTTTCGGCCATGTCGAAATTCCGTGTCCCACTGGGAGTGCCAAAAACGTGTTGACACCAAAAATCACCGGTAGCGTTGAGAACGAGCCGATGATATGGTTCGATGCACTAGACACGTGAAGCCCTGGGAGATTTGCTTAACTCCAGTGCAAGTCCTAAATTTGAGGTTCGTAGGCGTGCCAGTCAATTTGACCCTGCAATTGACAAGGAGAGAAAAGTTAGACCAGTGAGCCAATTGGCTGGAAGCCGATTTGGACTTGTTTCATCGGCCGATTGCCGATATGACTTAAAGCACTTATACATCGACTGGAAGCCGATAAGGGCAAAAATAGGAAAAATAAATGAGTACATCGGCTAGAGAACCGATAACGATGTAAGCAAATCATAAACCAGCCGACTGCCGATAGAACATATGCATCGGCTGGAAAGCCGATAGTAGTATAGATAAAAATAATTAAGACAATACAGTCGGCTTTATCTAATAAAAGATAACCTATCAGCTAGGCACTCCGATAGAACATTGCATAGACACCCATCGGCTTAACAAGGATAAATCTATCATTATTAATCCAGTAGGTCAAACTTAACTGATGCAGCACAGATTAATAATGATAAAAGAACCTCGATGAGCCGATAGATCTAATGCAATTGTGATGTATTATATGATAACTTATCGGCTATACATCCCGATAAGACGCTTGCATAAAATCTATCAACCTAGCAGGAATAACTTATCACAGGCAGTTTAGTAGGTCGGACCCAACCGATGCAGCACAAACTGATGATAAATTACACCTAGTAAGCCGATAAATCTATGCACGCGTGATGTGATATATCTACTCGGACTATGAGATCAAACCTACCTGATGCAGCCGTAGACAGAATAGATATATCCTGGTAAGCCGATTACCATAGACCGACTAGAATATCGGACCTAACCGAGGAAGTCCTAGCCGATACGATAGTCGGGGTAACAAGACTTATCCTCTCGCAGGAGGTCGAACTTAACCGATGTAGCCCGGCTCGAGAAGCAAGAACCTGTTGAATAGGGTGGCGATGCGCCGAATTTGTATTGATCTGTGTGATAATCTACAAGGTACCCGGGCATACGTATTTATACCCCGAGTTGATACAATCCTGATCGGACACGAAACAGGAGTTTCCTAACTATAAAAGGAAAATTAACAAGCCCTGATCGGACACGAGATTTGGTTTCCTAAAAATTATTATCCCTGCCTAATTTATAGATAAAATACTAAACCGCCACGCTATAATCTTCACGATTCCTTTCCAAACTCGGCTTCCTCCGGATTAATCCCCGCTAATTGACTGTGCTTTCTTCCTTAACCGAATCTGATAAAGAATCATGCCAAATTTTGGCGTTAACAGAAGATGAGCGTTGCCGACTAGAAGACAAGAATGAGAGCTTCGGCCTCCACCATGAGCGGTTTCACCGCCGTAGTCGGAGTCAGAGTCCTCATACAGATGAAGGAGTACTGGCCTTCACCCATGAGCTGTAACAAGTCGACTGGCCGTCAGGCTTCAAGCCGACTGGAATTGAAAAATACAACGGGAAGACCAACCCCGAGTCCTAGCTCACAGTTTACACTTTAGTGATCCGAGCAGCTAGAGGAGATCACAAGGCCATAGCTAACTACCTCCTAGTTGCTCTAGCCGACTCAGCAAGGACATGGCTAACTGGACTTCCTAAGAGGTCAATCGGCTCCTGGGGAGAACTCCGGGAAAGCTTCATCGCCAATTTCCAAGGAATGTACGAGAGGCCATCTTCCGAGTACGATCTGTATCAGTGCCATCAAAGGAAGAACGAGTCTCTTTGTGATTTCATCAAAAGGTTTTCTGAGAAGAGGAAATTTAATCCCGAAGATCAAGGACGAGGTTGTCATCGCCGCCTTTCAAAAAGGAGTCAAGGACACCCCATTCATAACTAAGTTCACTCGGAAGCCTCCAAGTTCTGTCAAAGTTCTATTTGACATGGAGAACAAATACGCCGACTCGGCTGACGTTGTTGTTGAGGCCCTCGATGACAAAAAGGCACCCCGACAGAAGGAACGGAAGGACACTGATGACGCGGTCCCAACTAAGGCTGGGAACCGCAAACGCAAATCGAACGACTTCATTGTGGCAGTCGGTCGCAACCATCTTCGATCTCCTATAACTGAAGATTATCAGAACGATAAGTGATATGCTCAGGGGCTCAAAAGCTCAAATGCAAGGATGGCATTCCCACTCCCAACTCGTGCAATACAGAACAGCTAAGTTGCTTTCTGATAAATATTTTATCCTTTATATGATATTCTCATCTAAATAGGCTAGGAGGCAACTGACTTCCCTATGGTTCGACTCGGATACGGCTTAGTGCCAGTCGGGATTGGATCTAGGGGGATGAGATTGTCAATTCCTCACTCGGCCTCGCCAATGCCGCAGCCGCTTACACCTAATAGGTGTACATTCTGCGCATTTTCTGTTTTTTCTCTTAATGATTGCAAAAGTACTCGAATAGCATAAATTCCGATTCGTGAAGCTTTGCTCCATGAAAGACGAACTCAAGTCACCTAAAACGCGTGTTTGGGAAAGAGCCATGAGCCGACTCCCGACGCTCGGGGGCTATGACTAGTCAGGCAGAGTGTTTAAATATAAGGGGTCAACTACTCAGGGAAATTAATATCAATAAGAGAAGGAACACATATTTACATCTATTGTAAAATACATAAATTTTCTTCATCAGATGCTACTCATCCAATATGTTTATAATGCAGGGCCAATTCCGGATACGCGTAACAGGAACACATGGCTATAAGCCTATCTCCTATGCTCGAGGGCTGGACTAGTCTGCCATGATACACTTGGAGTGCGACTCTTCAAGAATCACTCGGAATGCTCCATGAGGGCTATTGACCGAGTACTTGCACCAGTCGGGAAACGGATGTCACCTTGACCTTGGTACGCCCCATGGGGGCTAATAACCAACCTCCAGCACCAGTCGGGGCTCGGGTACCACTCTGTTGGGTAAGGTACGCCCCATGAGAATCGCCAGCCGAATCCTATGCAAATGCTAGGTTCGGGTACCTTATTTGGCCGCAACTCTGTTGGGTAGGGTACGCCCCATGAGGGTTGTCAGCCGAATCCTATACTAATGCGAGGTTCGGGTACCTTATTCGTCTACAATTTTGCCAGGTTAGGTATGCACCAAGAGGGTCGCCAGCCGAATCCTGCATTAGCGCAGCGTTCAGGTACCTATTTGGCCAAAACAAGGAAACAAGCCACTATTGAAGCTTTCAGTCGGAGGTAGCACCAAACCCGGAACCTACGGAGGTGATCATTATTTTTCAAGACTGGAAGACCCCAATCATTTTATTTCTACCAGAAGATGAACTTCTTAAAGATTGCAACGAAGCTGAGTAAGTCAAGTGACGGAGCAAAAGCTTTATCATAGTCGGAGAAGACCAATATTGTCAACGCACATCCGGGGTTCTCATGCACTGCGTCACACCTAAGGAGGGAAAGCAGATCCAGCAATCTATCCACTCGGGCATCTGTGGCAACCATGTTGCATCCAGAACATAAGTCGGAAAGGCTTACAGATAAGGGTTCCTCTGGCCGACTACGGTTACCGACGCCAATGACATTATTCAGACATGCAAGGGATACCAATTTTGTGGGCTGCGCTAGGTATGTCGGTTTGGGCCGACTTATTCGGTAGTAGGCCAAAGATATGAGTTCTTAAATAGCATGCCCTATTGGGTTACCCGCTGGTCGCGTTAAAATCACGATGTATGTGCTATTTTAAAGAACCGATTAAATAATCAGATACGCTTCATGCTAAGCCTACAGCCGGGTGCATACATTCGAGTATCTTGATTATTTTAAGGTATTGATGATATATCCTTATAAGGATCAATAGCTGGTCTCCATTAAAATTGGGGATGCAGGTATCTCTCAAGTACACCTCATCACACATTGGATTTACTCTATAGTGATACTCGGCTTACATGCTTAGCCAAAATTGCCTTGAGCAAAAATACTTCCAGCTGACATGATGTTGAAGAGTCTAATTTCGGGGTAGTATACTACTCGGGAAAGGCTAAAAGGTTAAAGATCTTTGACTTTACGTTTAATTGTTTCACAATTAAGCACAAAGTCGGAGGCTACACCTAATTGGTGCGCCTATTCGGCGCACGCTATTTATATTCTTCCATGAAGCCCTTCATAGCCTCGTTGCTAGCTGAAATGAAGTAGGACTTGGGAGAAGAAGCACTCGGACAATGAGTACTCGGAAGCAAAGCATTCGGGAATCTCTTCACCGTGGAAGATAAGCACTCAGCATCATGTATGACTCAACTATAAAGGTTTCAGGGGCTATTGTGGAGGCCATGGGCCCCGGGTACCTCAAGGAAGGCAATTACGGCCACTCGGACAGAGGGTGGGCTGGTCCCTACTATTGGAGATAGCGTAGGACTCGACTTCATATTAACTTGCATGACAAGGAAAGGGATATAATCCTAGCCGGACTCTCTATGTACTAATAAGAAAAACCTTTGGTCGTATCTGACTGGGTTTTCTGCCCTGTAACCCTCATCCCTCCAGTATATAAGGAGGGGTAGGGAGCCCCTGGGGCATATGACAATCTCACCAGAGAAACCTCAAAGGCAAGACAACACAACTGGACGTAGGGTATTACCTCATCTCGAGGGCTTGAACCAGTATAAATTGTTTCATGTTCCTTTGCAATCCATCAAGTTTAGGTCTCACGAGTAGCCTCATATTCTTATTGCCGATATAAAACATTGACACTTCTCATTCCCTCTATGTTGAACAGTAGTAGCTGTTGCAGGTAGGTCTTGTGGATAAGGAGTTTCAAGCACAAACTCTTTGCGCTCTTGCTTGAGAACAATTCTTAGATTATGATATCAATCCATAAAGTTTGTTCCATTCAACTTTTCCTTTTTAAGAATAGAATGCAAATTAAAACTGGATGATGCATTAGCTGCCATGATCTACAACAGAAAATATATACAAGATTTAGCACTATGTTTATATTTATCTTCCATTAAATAATTTAACAAAAGATACTCCCACTATGAGTTTTGTAACCAAGTTCCCTCTAACTTCACATAGTGGGTCAAGATCCATACTTAACTAATCCATAGTGAGCTTTGGCATCATAGCTAGAGAGCTAGTGAAATGAGTAAGCAACACCTTACTAATCACATCCTATGTAACTCTTGTTTGTTGGGTAACATCTCTATGTCCCGGCCCCAACCTATGTCCCAAGGTCCAAAATTGTTTTGATAACCTTGTTAAGTAACCAAAAGTTTCTGCTCATAGATGTCCAACATCTATCCTATCTTATTGTGATAATCAGTGGCACCCTGCTTGGGCAGACCCACCACGCAATGATCACAATCTTGAAAGGTGCAACCAATGGAAGGGCATTAGTACTACCTAATTTTTCTGAGGGATTCTATCCTATCATGTCAACATATCACACATATAATTGCATGAAATTAAGATAGATAAACAGCACAGATAAATGCATTCAACTGTGAAATAGCATGGCCCAATAAAAACACCATCTTCATGTGTATGTAGACGATCTCCATCCTCCACATAGCTCCTTTCGACTACCATGCTTGATATCTATATCCTCAAAACTAATAGTTAGAAATAGAAGATTACATAGATGGTTCAAACATCGACACGCAAGTCGTTACAATAAGGACAGCCAACGAGGCTGAAATAAGCTTGACTTACAGGCCATGAAAGAATATTACATGCATCACATACATACACAAGGGCCATACTATTCATATCATGCTCTACAAAAACAAGTGAGACGTAAAATTGCATTCTACCTAATGACATAAACCCAAACGAAATCTAAGTGGCAACGCACACGACGGTCCCTGCGGGTTTCAGGGCAGCGCCCTGAAAACCTCACGGAATCCACAGATCCAATCTATAAATTTTCTATAGGAAAACTATACCGGCATAATCAAATTAAACCATCCGAGACAATCTCAAGGACTCGGTTCCCATTAGTGCTATCGAAGAACCTTACCGGCATAATCAAATTAGGCCATCCGAGACAATCTCAAGGACTCGGTTCCCATTAGCGTGTGGCTTAGATGAACACTGGACAATGTGGTGAACTCAACCAACCCCGATACTGATTGATCTCATCAACCCTTGTGCCTATCGGTACATCACATGTTCCGATTAATCTAGACTGTAATAGATCCCATCTACTACTACCACATATCAACTATATGCGATTATCCAGATCATAAACTACACATAAAAACTCTGATACCACTGAAGGGTTATGGGTAGGCTACGATACCGCAAAACAAATTTTCTACCATGTAAACCGGGAAATCATGCGAGTAAAGGATCATGAATCGTTACCACTCGACATACAGAGCAGTGGAAGCAGTGTCAGAGTAGCCCAATCCGACAAAGCGCGCGCCGATGTAGAGGAAGTAGTCGATCTCCTCAACCTGATCGTCACCTTCTTTGCGCGAGCGTCTCCTCCTCGCGCGATCGCCTTCTCACGTTCCCCGCCAGCCAACACCATAACGTAGCCGCATCTCTACTGGTATCCACACGTCCAGGGTTGGAACGCCGTGCGCGGAAGTGCTAGCGCCTGTGCGCGGCTAGGGTTTGGCTCGTGGGGAGGGGTGCAGCTAGGGTTTTTCTTTCTCTTACAGAGAGGGTTTCCACCGCGCCTTGCCCCTGAATATATAGAGCATCTAACTAGGCCTCCCAGGCCCATTAGTAACTCTATTCAGATCCCTTTCCAAACTAAACCATATTTGGATCTCTATCCCAATAGTTCGTCCCAACCCGTTAAGTGTGCAACCCTATAGGTTCATGTGCACTCGGTTGCAACCTGAAAACAATTTTTTGGTCCACGTGTCAATAGCGATCTCTAGCAAGGCATATTGACCTATCGGGTGCACACAAAGATCATATCGACTGAACCTATAGTGTATACATGTATAAACCCCTTTGCCACATGATATCGATTAAGCTCAAGGTGAGAAGTGTGCCATCCTTTCATTAGCTCAATCATTCACTCGACCATGCGATGGATTACTTAACTCGTGATTGACTCCTCAATCACTTGGCATGGCCATGCACTTCGGTAGTCCATTATATCGAGGGGCCCAGAGATATCTCTCCCATTATCTAGGAGGGGCAAATCCCATCTTGATTATTCACATCCCACTACATGTTTCATACTGAAAGGACCGAGATGTCGCCTAGAGGGGGGGTGAATAGGCAAATTCTGCAATTATCAAAACTTAATCCAAAGTCAGTACCAAAACCAGCCAGGCCGGTTTCCCAAACAGGTCAGGCCGGTTTTAGAGAGATGGCTCAAAACCGGCCAGGCCGGTTTCTCAAATAGGTCAGGCCGGTTTTCCTGCTGCATAACATACACAAGTAAAATACACCCCCTTGATGGGTTCTAGCACAAACCAAACTTGAAGATGTGCCTTTGCTGATGTAGCACAGCAGGTTCACTTAGTCCCTGCACACAATACAAGCACACCAAAGTAGATCGAGCGGAAGCAAAGTAAATGTGCTAGAGATCAAATGTGGGACAAACCGCAGTGGAGACACAAGGGGTTTGTTTACCGAAGTTTGGATTCACCACCGTGAACCCTACGTCTCCGTTGAGGAAGCTTTTCGTGACCCCAAGGTCAAGCTATGTCCCCGATTCCACTAAGGCGATCTTTTCCCTTCCGGAGGCAAGATCAAACCTACACAAACGATCCGTGGCTCACCACAAACTTGGGAGCTCACCGGCAACGCCTAGCCATCTAGGAGGCTTTACCTCCAAGAGTAACAAATGCTTCTCGAGCTGCGAGACTTCACCTTCAAGTGCTCAAGACTATGGATTGCTCTCTAAAGCTCACATACAAACTCTCTCTCAACCCAACTCAAAGATTTTAACCAAATCAAGCCTATCTCACAAAGAGAGGTTGGGGAGAGCCTTGCTGGTGTTAGCAACCCTTTAGAATGTGCAAGAACCAAAATCAACCAGCAGCCCTCAAAGGAGAGGGCCAAAGGGTATAAATACCCACTCACCAAAAACTAGCCGTTACTGTCAGGGGAAAACCGGTCAGGCCGGTTCCCAAAACCGGCCAGGCCGGTTTTTCATACCAACTAGCCGTTAGGGCTGACTCAGAGAAAACCGGCCAGGCCGGTTTGCAAAACCGGCCAGACCTGTTTTGCTCTGGTCAGCACACTCAACTCTCAAGGTTCTCTCACATGGGTTGACCTATGAGCACTTTTGGTGTTTCCATGCAATCAATGTTGCATCCCTCTTGATAGTACGGCATTCCTATACTCAAGATTTAAACATTTACAATATTTCATCCACTTGAGCTTGTATGTCTTCAACATGCCAATACTTGATCATTCTCAACTTGAGGTCTTTCAACATTGAACAACCACTGAGCATATCCATCTTGAGCTAGTGACTTAGGACCTTTCAACAAATATGATTGACATACCATCATTCATCTATAAGCCACTTCATCAAATGATCCAACAAAGATTCGATGCTTTGCATTGCTTCGCTAGATAAGACTCGAGGTGTACTCCAAGCACACGTTCACTTCACCCTAGCATGGGTTACTAGTCCCAAGTCATCACTTGGTTCCCCCTTGCTTAGTCACTCGTTACTTGTCCCTTTGCTTGACATCTTCACACACTCTTGTCGACTTTAAGCTAAGCTTTGCTTCACATCAACAATAAAGACCCAATAAAATCCATGTATTATGATTTGTCCAATGCTTTCCAAACATGAGACCATCAACAATGCATATTCTTATGAGCCAATAATATCACAATATAATCATAAGAATAAATCCCTGCTCAACACTTAGCAAACAAGTTAGTCCTTTAATCGTTTTGTCATTCAACTCACCAAAACCCACTTAGGGGCCTAGATGCACTTTCACATACAAACCCGCAGACTACTTTTATAACTGCCCAATTACGGAGTAGCATTTGGCTGCCCCAAAGTAAGTCACTACATATTTTGAGAACAGTGATAATCTTAGGTACAAGAGTTCTACACCAACACTACTTGAGACCAACGATGGCGCATCATATAAAGTTCTTGCAGTGTCTCATGTTGGGTCTATCCAACAACATGTTCTCTAACATGTGCTCATATTATTGATTTGGTATCTTTATACCATGATCCACGAGACATGATCATCAATAAATACATATGCTGATCTTAAAATCATATTTGTTCCATATATGATATTTAATCAGAGATCATTTAGAAATAGTAACATATCACATAAATAGTCTCATGAATAAGTCATATACTTATTGATCAATAATCGGTTAACTATCTCACGGAACACTTTATTCATAAATTCATAAACATAATATGTGATACAATCATCTCTATAATTGCCTCTAGGGCATATCACTAACACCTACCCTCTACCCTACGGCCACTCCCTCGTGCACTGACTCAGGTGAAAGCCTAGCCCGGTGATTTACTCGCCCGACAATGGCTATGTCTTCGGATGCCACCCTCTCTAGGGGCATTGTTGATGTACCTCTCTTCTCCCTCTCTTATCAAGAATCTTTGGGGTGAAAATCATGTTTGGTTCTTGGAAGGACGACGGCGGTGTCCTTGATGTCATAACCTGCGTGGAGGTGTCATTTTTGGAGTCTTTGCTTTGTGGTGTTGTTGTAGGCCCGATGATGATCGATGATACATAGCGGTGGTCGGTTTGGTGCTCAGCTCCACTTTTGGTGGCATGTGCTTGTGTGGTTCATGGGCATGCCTCCAGTGCACAGCCATCCTCGACATCCTTCTGTTGTGTTTCTTATAATCTTTTTTCTCAATTTTAATAACATTTGGATGCCATCTTCTTTGGCCATCTCGGCAAAAAAAAGTTTGTACCATATTTGGACACAAAACCCACAAATCCCCCCTCCCCCCAAAAAACTGAGCCGGACTGCATGCCCTTCTCGTCCTTCTCACAACGCTAGTCGATGAGCGGAGTGAAAAAGCTAATGTGCAGAGTGTTAAGATAGAATGATAACTCATTGTATCTTGGTAAGATAGAGTAATAAGATAGAATAGATAGGATCATGAGAGGATAAATAGATTGTGTCTATTATCTTCTTATCATATTGTAACTATGTATACCACGCTATGGGCTGTTCTTTGCTGATGTAAATACATTCATGCAGCCTCCTACGGGAGGTGTGAACGTTTCCTAATTTACACGGAGTCCTCCCGCGATTAGGATAGATGAGGCTATAGTTATTAACTCATGGACTTGTGGTTGCCCATCCAACATGAGATCAATCACACAATTAAGCCATTGGAGATGCTTTAAGGATGAGACCGTCATGGGAACGGGCAACTATGAGACTGGGCTTCACGAGGCCGATGAGAGGTTGGCGGCCTTTTGTCTTTTACCTTGAGGAGATGGTGCCCGCCGTGGCGCGTGGGGACATAGGGGCTGAAGTCATCACGGTGGCGAGCAACTGCCAATCGCAGCGAGCGATGACACAAGACTGAGGCCACGCTGCCAGCAGCATCTGTGACAGCAGGATGGCACCTAAGTAGGAATAGACATAGGTCAGTACACGGGTAATCCGTGAGTGACTCTAGTTCAACTAAATAAACTAAGTTTTATTTTTAAGATGCCACTCGAGAGTCTTCAAAGAGTCATTGTTGGAGGATTTAGTGGGGAGACGGAGCTTATGGAGCTCACATCATTTCTACCACGTAGGTCGCCTGCATCGAAGACACTGAAGATCTACACTCATCTGTTGGGCGGACGAAATGGTCTAGAGAGGTGGATAAGAACTCCATGAGATGCTATAATGCAAGACGGATGGCGCAGACACACTTACTTCCCCAGAGTGTCATCTATTAATTGTGAGGTTTACAATAGAATGAGTTAAAACATTTAGCTCGTGTTGTGTTTGAATATTAGTGATGAAGCCATCGAACCTATGTTTCGAGTGTTCAAATATGTGAGGGCTCTGTAAAATACCATTGTTGACTCCATTTAGCCCAATTAATCCCTCTACTCATAAATATTTGATGTCTAGAGAATAAGATTTGATCAGACTTTTAATGTTTTGGTCTGATCAAAGATTTGCTCCCTGACGACGACGCTGAATCAAAATGGCTGCAGACAAGAGCACAAAAGTATAAGATCATTGATGGGCAGCTGTACAAAAGTGAGATCCTAGAGCCGCTCCTTCACTGTGTCTCCAAAGCCGAAGGCGAAGAGATGATCAAGGAGGTGCACGAAGGCTATTGCGGCGCATATCAAGCACCGCGGGTGGTGGCAGCCAAGATACTTCGCCAGGGGCTGTATTGGCCAACAATCCTGCGCCGGTGCGAAGAACACATCAAGAAGTGTCCAGGATGCCAAAAGCATGGCAAGTCACAGAACACACCGCAATAGAAGCTACAGCCGCTTCCCCCAGTATGGCCTTTCACCAAGTGGGGACTGGATATCATAGGGCCATTCCCTGCGGCCCGAAACAGCTACAAGTTCGCCATCGTGGCAGTAGAGTACTTCTCACGATGGATCGAAGCTGAGCCGCTGGCAAGTATAACCTCGGTGGCAGTTTAGCAATTCGTGTGGAAGAACATAATCTGCCACTTCGGCATCCCAAGAAAGTTTGTCAGTGACAACGGAAAACAATTCGACTTGGTGAAATTCAAAGAGATGTATGGGGGCTGAACATGCGGATCAACTTCGCATTTGTCGCACACCCACAGTCGAACAGGGCTGCCGAAAGAGCAAACGGCAAGATCCTTGAAGCCCTCAAGAAAAGGCTCGATGAAGCGCCGAAAGGAAGATGGCCCGACGAACTCACATCAGTGCTATGGGAGCTTTGCACCCCTCCAGCGCAACCAACAAAGTTTAGCCCGTTCATGCTCGTATATGGCGAAGAGGCCATGATTCCGAGCGAGCTCAGTGCAAACTCACCCCGGGTCACGATGTCCGGAGATGAGGTAGGGTGGAAGGCGGCTTTAGAGCTGCTCGAAGGGGTGCGAGTCGAAGCATTGTAGAACATGGAGAAATACTCCGCTTCGACCGCCACATTGTACTATAGAAAAGTGCGGCCGAAGGAGATCTTGCTAGGGCACATGGTGCTCAATAAGAAAAACAATCCCCTAGCGGTGGGTAAGCTCAAGTCGAAGTGGGAAGGACCATATCTGGTGGCTCACAAGTTGTGCGAAGGGGCTTACAAACTGGTGACCATGGAGGGCGAAGAGCTCGACCACACATGGAACGCTGCTTCGCTGAAGCGTTACTACATCTAATAAGCATGTAAAAAAACTAGAGTAGGCTTATTATCCACAGCGGAGGTCCGAACCAGTATAAAATTCTCTATCTTTGCATTTCTCGCAAGTGACTCGAAAGGATAACACCTTATCAGCGCTCTGTTGAACGGGGGAAACGGAAAGATCGAAGCATCGCTCGATCAAATGCTAAAATTGCGTAGCGTCGTCCAAATGCACAGTGCGAAATATAACCTACTAGACAAGCGCCAAGTAATAACTTGGCGCCATCTGTCGAAGGTAGGGGAAAAATACTTCCAGCGCATAGCACGAAGAGCTAACCCACCAGACGAGCATTAAGTAATCACTTGGCGCTATCCGTCAAAGGTAGGGGATGGCGAGTGGCCGAAGCATCATTCGGCCACGCAAAAAGAGCAAATAAATACACGTAGAGCACGAAAGCCAACTCGCCAGGCAAGCGCCAAGTAATAGCTTGGCACTACCCGTCAAAGGCAGGAGACGGCAAGTGGCCGAAGCATCGCTCAGCCACAAAAGTGCACTATGAACGCATAACCCAAAAATGAAACAAATTGCGAAGTCCAACCTAACAACGAGTGCCTAGTAATAGCTAAGAGCTATCCGTTGAGGGTAGGGGACGGTGAGCGGCTGATGCATCTTCCGGCCACTAAACCGCGATACAAACGAGAGTTGAACTCACAAGATATCGAACAAGCGTTGATTCCACAACGATTGAAGCCATACTATGTCGAAAGCAACAGAAGTAAAAGAAAGCTATTCAAATAGATTTTATTCAAAAAAGAATGTCGAAGTACAAAGAATACACATCAAATTACAGTACAATGATACAAGCCTATTCCGAAGAGGATGACGCCTCGCTATCAGACGAACTGTAATCTACAGGGCTAACTCCTAGTAGGACTGGGGGTAGAAAACCTTGGCCGAAAAATGTAGTCACCCGAAGCACCTCCATCTTCCGAAGTAGTGTCATCGCTTGTAAGGTTGATGACCGGGGAGTCGCGGGCAACCGCTCCGTGCTTCGCCGAGTCGTCGCTGTCCAGGACGACGACCGGAACCTCGTGGACGGGTGAGCTGACAGGGACAAAAGCATACCGACGGTTTTGAATCCCTTGTTGACGAGCTGACATCTAAAAATTTTGCCAGAACTCCACCATATCGCCACGGTGAAATTGGTAGTCTTGGTTGAAGTCAGACACGTCGTGCCTAGGGTTCTCCGTAGCCACTTTGCCATAGAACGAAGGGCATAGCTTCGACCGTTTATCACTATGGCCAGGACACGGTCCTCAGGGCCTAGATACCTCATCTTCCCTGGCGGCCGAGACGCAACGAACTTGAAGTTCACCGCTGACCGTAGGTAGTCGAAGCGAGGAAGGCACAGCTTTCAGTTAAGAGACACCTGATGTGCGAAAGATTTTTCTATTCATAAGAAAAGGTGGGGCTGAAGGCCTTACAAAAGCAAATTTACAAGAGGCTGGTTTTCGGCAGAAATAGCTATCCTAAGCTATCAAAAAATAAGCCGGGCGAGGGGGGCCATCACACCTGCGGCGGCGCCTTGGCTTCTAGCACGTCTCCACCGGTTTCCGGCATCGTTTCGACGGCTTCACGTTCCCTCCACTTCTCTAGCTGGTCACAGAGGTGCTCAGCGGCTATCTCTTTGCCCTTCGATACCCACCAACCTTTCCGGAAGGATCGGTAGTGGGACTGGACCTCATCCTCGCCCTCCCACATGTTGTTGTCTTAGACATCACGAGCATAGATCACGGGGAGGTCTTTGAGGTGGTTGCAGCCGCTGGCGTGGAGCACCGAAAGGATGTCGTAGCCCGCCATACGGGCACAGCCGTCGCTGAAGACGCCCAAAGCGCCGCCCACCGCCCCCCCCGGCCACGACGCACCAATCGATGAATGCCTCAGCGGGGGCATCATCTTCAGGCAGCGGTGGAGGAAAGGCGCCCATCCTTGTGAGCACCATGCGCAACGTGCGGCTGGCGTCGACAGCTGAAGCCCAAGTGCCGGCCTCGACCTCTTTCGCCTCTGCGAGCTCGACGCGAAGGCGTTCTAGATCGACTTCACGGTCAGCGAGACAAGCTCGGAGCTGATTGGCCTTGGTCCTCAGGGCGGAGTTCGAAGCCTTGACATCCTTGAGCGGCGCCTTCTTTAGAACGCTCTGCTCCTGTGCTAGCCGCTGCGCCTTCGACGCCTCCTCCCACTAGCAGCTATTGAGGTCGTCCAAGCTAGCGTGTGTCATGCGCTCGTAACACCCAGCGAAGGAGAGCGCCTAGAAAAAAGGGGGGCGTGAAGCTACAAGCTAAGTAAACCAAAGTTGAAGACCCAAAGAACAGGATGACGAAAGATAATTGGGGGAACTAACCTTGGTCAGCAGACCACGAAGAGACAAGCCCGTCTCGTCAAGATCGAACTGGTCGTCAACGACCGACTGGACAGCCGAGGGCGATGCCAGAGAGCTAACTCCCCCGACAAAAGGGCAGAGCTCATCACGCAGGCAAAGTCCTCGGCGATGAAGCTCGGTGCTGGAAGGATGCTGTCGGATGCAGAAAGCGTCACTGTCGCTCGCCCGCTGGCCTCCATGGCGCCTCGCTCGCTGCTGCTAGCGGGCTCCGACACACCTTCGGTCGGCATGTCCTCCGCCGCGTCGTCACTGTCATCGTCTATGACAGCATCTTCCTCGGCGGGCGGGGGGAGTCCGTCCTTGCCCTTTTCACCGCCAGGCTTTGCTGCACCGGCGAAGTCGACTCGGAGTCGCTAAACACTGAGCCCAGCACCACCGGTGTGAACTGGAAGTGGACCGCCCTTCCAGCGCTCCCGGGGCGGGTGGGGGCGGCCAAAGATGCGCATCCCACTGAAGACACGCGCCCAAGTGAAGGCCCGGTTCCTGCTCGGCCGCTAATGGGCATCGCGACTCAGGGTTGGGGGTTCAACCGATGGCTTCGAGGTTTGTGTCCCCTGCATCACCGTCCTCGTCATCATCAGCCGCCATTGGCGGCGAAGGGCAGATGGCCCAAAGAGGCTGAACCATCCACGAGGCCATCCGGCTGGGCCCTGCTGCATCGCCAGCAGCCTTCTTCCGCTTCTTCCCTGCCACGTCCCCGCCATCATCACCTTGAGGCTAGATAGGGTTCTTGCACGGGGGGCCTCTTGGCAAAGCCGCAGGCACACGCGGTTCACCCTTCCCCCTTTAAGGAATTTCATAATCTCCCCGTCCTCCTTCGGAGTCATATCCCCGACGAGGCATTTCGCCAGCCTCTCCGCTTCGCTCAAGGAGATAACTGCAAACCATGCAAAGTCGCCTGAATCAGAGCAGATCGGAGTGAAACTCAATAGGCGAACGGGAGATCGAAGCAAATCAAAAGGAACATACCGAGGCGATCGTCGGGGACAGCGATGGCAGGGAGATCGCAGATCCGATTGTCGCGGTCGATGGTGATGTTCCACGACCACGCCAACAAAGTGACACCCATCATGAGGTACTCCTTGATCAGGTCCCGAACACTGAGGTGGCTCACAATCGCTCGGAGAAGCTGGCGGCAGGCCTCCAGCGCACTTGTCAAGGACACCTTCGGGCAGGCGTCGAAGCGGGGGACGCTCAGCGACGTCCATAGGGCCTTGAACTTGCGAGAGCTGGCGGCGTAGGAGATCTATGGTAAAACCACCGCCTCATCCACGACTTCTCCCACTTCGGCATCGAGGTGGGAACAGGCCACAGATCGGCTTGGTCAGGCCACATGATGAAGTTCACGTAGCCGAACACGCTCTTCTTCGGCCCAACCGGCATCGCCACCGTCTTGCTGTAGAGGGTAGCCTGGTGAACGATGGCAAAGAGGTTGGCCGTCGTCTCGAACTCCTGAGTCCAGACCATCCACTCGAAGACGACGACGCGGACAAAGGCGCTCGGGCTGAGCTGCGGCAGCTCCAAACTGAAGAGGGCCAGCACCTCAGGGAGCAAGTCGCAGCAAGGGAATCGGAGACTGGCGTGAAGTACACGGCGAAGACAATTGTCTCATCATTGCTTGGCGCAGGGACGACGTCTTCACCGGGCGCCCGAGCAAAACCCTCCGAAAGGGTCCCCCTCCGGCAAAGATCGTCGATGTCAGACTGGCGGATGAGCGAAGAGCCAAGGTAGACGGTGTTATCGTCATCGATCGATCCTAGATCTACACCGTCAGCCCTCACCGAAGTAGGCTTCCGAGGAGCCATAGGTGCCAGGTTGGGCGAAGAAGGTTAAAGGTCGAAGGCTCGAAAAAATTGAAAGCGATGGGGACGGCGGGCGCGAATGAACAATGAAGAGCTCTCCAAGGCTGAAAGGCGAGAATGGCGTCAGGGGGGCTGGTCGCGTCTATATATAGGCGCGGCCACCCTGCACCGACCAACCACGGCGCACCACGTGGTGCCTTGGGAAGCGAACCACCACGATCGTAATAAGCGGCCAATGAAGAGGTGACACATGGTGCAAGATGAGAAGGCCATGTGGCATCTCGAAAGGCGAACCGCCCCGTCGTCACTGTGACCGACACATGGCATTTCGGGAGGTGAACCGCCCCATCAACGCCTCAACTAACACGTGGCGTTGCAAGTGCCGAACTACCAAGAGGATGCACAAACCGTCGTGGTCGTGGCCCACAGAAATTACCCTCATCGCACCGCGCGGTCTAAGGGCCTCGCCGAAGTGCAGCGAAACGGAACCAAAGGTCTTGAGCTATACTCGGCCGAAGCAGGGACGGCGAGCGACCTGTATGGCGATATGCGTTATCCATGAGCTCGGCCGAGTCCCAACTCACCCTTCCACATGAGGGGCTTGTTGGAGGCAGGACCCAACCCCTTCGAACAGTCCCCCTTCGGAATGCTCAAGATCGAAGACACAAAATGGAGCCCCTTCGGTGGCCCTAGACCGAAAGCATGATGCGAAGGCCCATCTCGAAGGCAAAAGGCGCAGTACACTTAGCGAAGACGAAGTATTTTAGGATGGAGCACTGAGGCCGACGGCGAAGGACCTAGGAAGGCCGAAGAGGCGACCCCGTGGGCAGAACCTTGTGGCGGCCGTCCCGACTAAGAAACAAGATGGCCAAAGAGGCCGAAGGGCCCACCGAGGGCCCGGCCTAGGTAAGGGCCTCACGGCCCGCATGACGGCCCAATAGCCCATCAAGGAGCCAGTAGTCAAAAAAAGACAGGAATACCCCTATAACTGTCCCTATCAAGGGGCTATAATGTAATACCACCAGTAAATAAAACCCTAGAGCCTGTAATTATACTCTGGGCCTATAAATAGGCACCCAGGCCACTGTAATGGCAAGGTTTTTGAGATCAATACAAAAGATTTACTACTATAGTCCACTCTCAATTTCCACTGTTGTTCTTCGACAACACCTTCGAACCCTTCTTCGTCACCTTTACAAAAACAACTATTACCTTCTTTGTCATGTTAAACACTTTTTGGCCATTTTTCGGGATTAGTGCAGCACATTGTCTTCGATATTGTCGAAATATGCAGCCATCATGTGGTATTTGTGTTTTTTGGTTAGGTTCCGACGGTGCCGCATGTACACTAGCTTTTTTGACGATGGAAGATACCTGTATATGGTTCCATCTATGCAAACTACACATCCTGTCTTCTCTTTTATCTGTCCCAATACAAAAAACATTGCAGGATAACCATTGATGGTAACGAAAATGATGGCTTTGCATGTAAAGTATTCCTTAAGAATTCGTTCCATACCCGAATCCCATGCTCCCATAAATCTACCATATCTTCCATCAATGGTTCAAGAAATATATCTATATCGATACCAGGTTATTTTGGACCTTGTATAAGGATGGACAATAAAACATACTTTCACTACTAACAAAGCCATGTGATAGGTTATACATGGTCAGGAGTACTAGCCATATGCTATGTGAACTGCACAAGTCTCCAAAAGGGTTCACTCCGTCGGTACTCAATCCAAACCTTATATTTATCGGATCAGTAGCAAATTCTGTGTACTTTTCATCAAATGTTTTTTCCACTGGCGAGCATCAGCGGGGTGTCAAGCATCCCATCCTTCTTGCGCTTTTCGTGATGCCGATGCATAAGTTTGGCGTCCCTTGGTTAGAGTACAAACACTTCACGCGATCTTTCACAAGCAGGTACCACATCACCAGTTGAGGGATTTTCTTCTTATTGTTTTCACCATGAAACAATTTCTTCCCCGTCAACAACAACATTGTTTATCTCCTCCAAAGATTGGTTACCCGATTTGTATCGACTAGCATCACACGTTGGGCAACTATCCAACAAAAGGTGCTCTTTGCAGTATAGGATACAATGGTTGACACAAGCATCAATCTTTTTCACACCCAGCGACAACGGATATATAAACTTCTTCACTTGATATGTGTTGGTTGGTAAAAAGTTGGGCTTCGGAGGCAAGTCTTTTAAAAGACCCAACAAACTATTGAAACTACTACCGGACCAACTATTCCTGACTTTTAACCTCAGAAGTTCAAGCACCGAGCGCAATACTGTGTACTCCTTTGTTACATCCCTTAGACTTATCATATAAAAGTTCTTTCGCTGCCTTTTGTAATGTCTCAAAATTATCCAAACCTCTTGCCGACCTTATTAGCACCTCCAGTTCAGCTTGGCGCAACATCTCCTCCAAATCGAATTCATTGTTGTCACCGCCACCATCGGCGTCATCCATCGTATCATGGTCAACATCCATCTCAATATTATCAGACCCATCTTGTTTATGATCAACCCCTTGATAGTAACCGGTTTCGTGGTCGCTTGTATCAAACAGACTTGTCTCTCTATGATGGGATCAAACTGTGTAGTTCTTTATAAATCCATGCGTCACCAAGTGCGCTATGATCACAGATAGATTTACCCATACTTTCTGGTTCTTGCAGTCAGCACAAGGACAATTTATTTCCTTTGTCTTCCTACTCAAAGCATGCGTATTGGCAGTTTCAATAAATTTAGATACTCTATAAATATATAACGGTGCAAATATTGGGGTATTGTATATCCATGCCTGGTCCATCAATAGATTCATGTGAAAAGAATTAATTCAGAACTATTTGAAAGAAAAAAAATGCATAATGAAATTATGGACAATTAAAAAATAATATTGTAACTATCTCTCTTTCTCTCTCTTCTACCTAGATCTAGAGGTGAGCATATATAAAAACTACCCATTTATTTTTTTGAATATGTTGAATTTCATCATTAATAGGTGAGGATATTTCATTGCACAAATACTTCTATAAAGTTTGGTCCGATTTGAACTCCAAGTTACAATTTTAAATTCTAGATCTAGGCATAAAAACACAATATTTTGCAAATTAATTGTATATAATACAAAGCATAAATTTAGAACAGAACTTCAAAACTATTGTAGGAAAACATATATCTAACCATACAAATATAAATCCACTAAAGAAATCAAGTTGAAAACCTTCCCCTATATTTTGTCTTTTTATGGAAAGAGAAACCTTAGGCTAGTGAAAAGGAATCCGAGGAGGAAGAAGACTTGTACTGTGTGGTGTGAGGGGGGTTCGCAAGCGGCCGGCTTAGAAGGCCGCATGTGGAAATGCATTAACACAAACGGCCTGCTTAGGTGGCCGCCTGCGTTAATGGCTCTATTTTCGCAGGCGGCCAAGTGTCGCCGAAAATCATTTTTGTAGTAGTGCGGTTAACTGCATAGCATCTTGAACTATGCCATATTCAATTAAATTGCTTTTCTTAAACAATGGTGAAAATGTTTTTCTTAAATAGAAGAGTTTTAGATAGCTAGATAAAAAGATATATACACGTACGTTCAAACACAAACAAGAGAAGAAATAACATTGCAAACTTTCCGGCTGTATAGATATACATACATAGTACGTACAAACATAGAGTCTCACTGACAGAATCATACATATTCTCCACATAACTAATGGGAGCGATATATCGATCCACGGGAAGCATAAATTAACACGTGTGTACATGAATATACTTATCATACAAATATACAAGCAGCCGGGCGGGCATACGTACGTAGATGAACAAGCTAAGTGTACCAGTGTATACTATCACTTGCTGAAGTCGATGCTGCCCACGGACAGGACGTTGTCGCCACTGGTGGGGTGCGCCGCCGGCACGTCGCCGGACACCGAGCTGCCCTGCTGCCACACGTGGTTGAACTTGCTCCCTTTCCCCGCCGGCAGCGCCACCGTCGCGTACACCACCACCTCCTTTGCCTTGCCAGCGGCTGCGTGTTCCTCTGCCGACACGCCGGAGACGGGGATGGCCAGGTCCTTGGCGGCGGCGGGCGCCATGGACGGCGCGTAGCTGTCGAGCACCGTCGGGTACGCGACGAGGCTGCCGTTGGAATGGTGGAACGCCACCACGGCCTGGGTGCCCACCATGCCGGAGCCGCTCGGGTTGAGCCCCCACGCCACCCACCCCTTCCCGCCGCCCGGCTGCGGCGCCCGGAACGCGACGGCGACGGTGTTGGCCGCCGCCGTGTAGTTGTAGTGCAGCGTGGCGCCGAGGCGCGGCAGGGTGGCGCACGAGCCGTACAGCTGGTTGCTGGTGGAGAAGGTGTAGCTCGCGCACGACGACGACGACGACGACTGCGCGTAGCTGGGGGAGAATGAGGAGCTTGCCATGGCCGCGACCAAGAGGAGGGAGACCATGAGGCGGCGAGAAGCAGCCATCTCTCTCCTTTTGTTACCTTAACTATGAATTGATTTGATAGTGTATTAGTGTGTGTTGCCTTGGGTGTGGTGATACTGGAGGCGTTAGCTGCTTTAAGTAGGGTTGCAAAAGGGATTAGGGTTTGGTGAGGAAGAGGAGAGTTGCTTGGAAATGGCCAATAATTCTGGATTAATTAGTGCTATAATTGATGTATCAAGGCTACCATCCGTACAGGTAGTGTTGGCAGGTTTGATATATGTCTGGCCAATGTACGTAATATATGCTGGCGATCGACTCTGTCTTATAGCTCCAGAAAATTGGTTGGGACAGACGCGAAGTTAGGTGCCTAGCTAGCTAGTTTCGGCAGGTCTCATGTACACCTGATGTGCTGATGCTGCCACTGATAGTGTAAACGCTGGTTCCAATCGGTAGATCACCTAAAAAACTGGAACACCGGCAAAGACCCTGTTCTTAAGTGCTTATATGTCCCGGCTTATAAGTCACACGTAAAACGAGAAATATCATTAATACATAATTAATTAAGTATTAATTATTAAAAATTTAAAAAAGGATCTATTTAATTTTTTAGAGATACCTTCATATAGAAAATTTTAAAAAAAAGCACCATTTAACGTTTTGGGAGGCGTGCGCACGGAAACAAAAAAAAATAAGCTGCTGTCCAGATGGAGTTGCGAACAGCGTGAAAGTGAGGTTCTTCGGGGGTGGATTTTTCAAGGTGCACCTAAACTGTTTTGGACCGTCTATTATGGTTTGATCCAATGGTTAACAATACTCTTACCTGATAGGTGGTAAACGTCATTCATTATCGTTTAACTCCTTTGATGGCGATTAGTCCATTATAATTAGGAAAGGAACAAACTCTCCTTAGTTGTTTTTAATATAAAACCAGCAAAATGCCCATGTGTCTCTATGGAAAGAAAATACAGGAAAATTGAGGATAGAGGGACTGTGGTTTGCAAATGGGCAAGACAGCGATAGGAAAGGTAATTAGAGGATGATCTTAAATAAAGTTTCTATTCTAAAATAGAATCAATATTTTCAATATGTTTGAGAAGTACCCATGCATGGCACGCTCATTGTTGCTGCACGGTGACACGAGCTAGACTATTGCACTGGGCTCGTCATCTAACGCATCGCGCATATCACGCAAATAAAGTCGCATGTGGATGAAGCGTCGACGGAACGATAATCGGAACAGAACTAGGGGAGCGACATATGAAAGTTTGAACATGAAGCAGACGACCTACGGCAGAAACATTATTCTTTTTTTATAATAGTATGGTTTGCAAATGGCCAAGTAAGGCAGCGATGGGAAAGGTGATTAGAGGACGATATGGAAACTGAAGCATTGTTAGTAATTGATAGGCATTTCTAATGGTTTATATAGGGTTATATGGGATTTTTTAATGAATATATTCATATGATTCACTTGTTCCAATAGTGTCAGCCGTGGAATCTGAGTTGTTGTCGAAAGCATAATGTATATAATTTTTGTCTATTTTTTTAAAAAATGACCCATAAATATACTATCTTTATTCATAAATATAAGTATTTTAGAGTCAAATATTTTTAATTTTGATGATTAATCTGTACTATTATAAAACCAAATAGTGTTTCTGCCTAATTATTTGTGCGCTTCTGTGCGTTTCGGCCAGCCATGCTAGCTGGGCCAGTGCATGCCTCTAGGCCGTGACCGGCTATCGGGCCAATTGTTTTTCCTTTATTTCTTGGCCCAAAAATTATTTTTGATTTACAAAAAACTTTTGGAGGTTGATCATAGTTCCTCCTGAGCTGGTTTACGAAAAGAAGGCGTTCAATGGTACAACTAAAAATACTCATTCGTTGCAACATATGATTTAATTTTTACAGTTAAAATTCCCTTCACCCGCTGCAACACATGGCATTTTTCTAGTAGCAAATAAATACAAGGAATAAATAGAATAAAAAAAGTCGAGGGATAGTTTAAAAAGAGCTGAGGGGAGAGAGTGAGCCGGTGGGACATGGTGGGTGAGTGTAATACCCTGAAAATGGTCTTAATTAAAAATTATCATGGGTAAATGGAAATACAAGAATACACTAGAAAATTTTTGTTTGAGAAAAGAGTTTGAATAAAATTTTGAAATTTCCAATATTAAAAATCCCGAGTTTAAATCTTTAAATAAATACGTGGATGCTTTTATATTCCAGGGGTTTTGTCGGAGTATTTTAAGTGTTTGAGTATTTATAATAATAAATTTTTCGTGTTTCATGGTGGCATTTACTTCTGGTAAATTCCCCGTGATTTAATAAACTCTCTGAAATTTCCTCGGATTTTTCAGAGATACAGAATTAATTTTAATGCTATAAAGATCACTAAAGTAATTAAATAAATATAAATAAATTCCTTTTTTTCCCCTGTTCGGATCGCTCCTGATTCAGTTCTTTGAAGTCTCCCCGTTCATCGTGAACTCTGACTCCCTTCTTCTATTAGGGTTTTGTGTCACTCCCGGAACCCTAAAGTCACCTCAAAAACCTAAATTCGGAGTTACCGAATTTATTCATTTTTGAAACCCTAGAACTCTTTAGACTCCCAATCCAAGATCCTTTGTATTCTAAATATCTATATTCCCCTTCGAGATAAATCCTAGATATTCCCTTAAACCCCTTTTCTGTCAAAATAAATCCAAATCCCCAATCGTCTGAGATTTCTCCAAATTCCAGTCCCAATAAAACACCCTTGTCAATTCCCTGATCCCAAAATATTTTATTCAGAATATTCTATTTTCCAGTTCCCGAAAAATCTCCTTCAGTTCTCGACCCAAAGAATAATCCGATATTTGTTTCCCCAAATATTCCTCGAATATTTCGATATTCTACTCCCCAAATTTCCATCGGGAAAATATTCTTCATTCTCTGAATCCCACAATATATTCCGTCTCCCGGACCCCACTACATATATTCTTTTTCTATTTACTTCCAAATACTGTTTGATTCCCAATATATATATTTATACCTATGTGTATATACGTATGTATATATATGTATGAATGCATATATCCTCAATATTCAGAATAGTCGTTTCATCCTAAAACCCCTTGGTCTCCTCTATTCCAAATAAATATTCCGATTCCGAAAATGTCTCGTTAATCCTGAGTTCCAAAAATAGTCCAGAAAACCCCTCTCCTTTTTCATTTTTCCCTTTCTTCTTTTATTTTCCCTTTATCCTTTTCCCTGTTTACCTTTTTGCTCCTGGCCTCCTCTTTCTTCTCGTCTCCTTCCGATGTCTCTCTCTGCATCCAGCCCGAGCCGCCCGGGCCGAGCCCCTCCTCGGCCGAGCTCCCCCAAGCCCGGCCTGCCCTCGGCCTACCGTCGTCGCTCCCTTGGCCCGCCGCCGCCACCACCGCCCGGCCCAGGCCAACACCACCACGATGCCCGCGCCTGCCGCCGCTGAATCCGCGCACAGCCGCCGCCCTATATATATATATATATATATATATATATATATATATATATATATATCAAGGCTGTCGCCGTGCCCTAGCCCTAGCCCCGCTGCTCCTTGCCACCGCCGCTCTGCTGCCGCCATCCAGAGCTGCCAGCCTACGTCGCCGCCAGTGTCAGGCCGCCATCGCCTCTACCTGCCGCCGCCGCGCTAGCACCGCCGCTCCCGTGCCGTGCCTCCGTCCCGCCGACTGCCTCGAGAAGCCGCCGCCGCTCCTGCACAGCGCCGCCCATCCAGAAGCAGCGCCCAGCCGCCCCTTTGCCCGTGCGCCGCCGCCTGTGGCCTTGCTCCCTGCTGCCGCCGCTGTCCAGTGCCTTGCCGCGTCGCCTCGTCCTGCACGTGCCATCGCCGAATGCCATCAGACGCCGCCTCCCTTCCATCACCGGTGAGCATCCACCGTCGTCCCTGACGCCTCCACCTTCTTTTCCTCCTCCGGCGCCCCTCAGCATTCGCTGCCGTCTGTCGTCCCGACGCCGTGGTGCCGCCCCGATGTCATCTTCTCCGGGTGCTGCTGCTGCTGCTGCCGCCGTTGCCCATACTTCGACATCGTCCCATCGTCGGCCGTTGCTGGAAGGCCTCAAGCCGCCATCGGCATCGTCAACTTCACCAGCCGCTGGTGAGCCCGACCGCCGTCACTGCTGACTCTATCCCTTTTCCCCTCCTCTCTGTAGTCGGAACCCGTTTCCCTTTGGCACATCGCCAGTGCGTCGTCAACGCCGTCGTCGATCTGTGTCCTTGTCACCCATCTGCCTCCGTCGGGCGTTGCCGTCGAACTGCCGTTCCCCAGGCTGGCAGCCCTTTTCTCCTCTCCCATCTGGGCGGTCGTCGTTGGACTGTCGTCCTCGCATCAGAAACCACCGCCCTTGCTGCTGGATGCTGTCGTCGCCGCCTGCCGCTGTCGTCGCCGCCTGCCGCCACCGGTCTGTCATCACCGACCCGGCGCCACGCCATCCTCCCTGCCGTCGACATCGACGCGCCGCCGAGCTTCTCTTCTGCCACGCCATTGCTGCGGGCTCCTGTTCGAGCCAGCCATGGGCCACTGCTCTGTGGGCTCGGTGCTTTCCTCTCTTCTATGTCAATGACGACTGGGCCTCACACTTTTAATCCGGTGACACTTCAGTCATCCGTTTCACCAAAGTCAAGCCGAGCCGTTAAATCTCCATTAAAAACCCTGAGTCCACCTCGTCCATTCGATCTATCCTGATCAAATCCAAACCATCGGATTACTAACAGCCGTCTCATTGCCACGTGTTGTCAAGTCATCAGTCCACCACAGTCATTTGCTCTTCGGCCCCACGGACTTAGTCCATCCTAAACCTAGTCTATGACAGTGGGTCCTACCTCAATTTCCTATACAAAAGTAATTCCTTCAATAATCAATTTCTGAGAGAATATTCTTTTCCAATTCTTTTTGGATTCATTCTGAATTCAATATTCCAAAAGCCATATCTTTTTCGTCTGAAGTCCGAATCGACCCGTTCTTCTTCCTAAATTCATCTAAAATTATAATCTACTTGTTTATGTATTTTTATGTACTGTTTATTTGGAGTTTCTTAGGATTTATTATCGTTTTACGTGTAGTTGCGTACAATCACCGATTCGGAAGATTGCGAAGTCTGCGGAAGAGTTCGGAAGATTATTTGAAGACGTTTTCGATTGCAAGGCAAGTCACACGACAATCTCCTTGAGCATGTTGATTCTGTTTGTGAAAGCTATTTTATTTTAAAGTTATTGCATGAAATGCTTTAGAATGACATTATTACGGGTAATTATTTAATAGCCAATATTCCTTGATATTTATAGCCATTTTGTTATTGTTATCTAAGCTTTGATACCCCAGGTAATAATATTGACTAGCTGGATGTTTAATTATTTATCTGGCTAGATTATTTAGGAGTTGATTAGCCATGCCTAGAAACTATAGTGACATTGTATGTGGGGAACTATTTATTCATTCTGATTAATTAATGATTAATGGTTATATTTTCACGATAGTGAGTCGTGGTTGATTAATTAACTATGGCAACTAAAACTTGATTAAATGGAGGGTTATGAGTACCAGGATTGTGATTGTTGCTAGCGGTGCTCATGATAGTTAAGGACCGGTTCGCGGACTACCCGTTGTGAAGCAATACTCGTGCTAACCACAAGCTAGTATGGGTAATGGTGGGATCCAAAGTGTAGTACGTTCAACCAGGGTCCACCATGGTGTGTTGTGGCTGTGTCAATAAGACCACCATGGCTGCGTCAATAAGTCCATGTCTTGGGCGTTGGGCCGTCTCCCAGATTAGGTATCTGATCAATCCTACCGGAGACTGGTGGTCCAGCGGGTGGCTCCCTTATTGTGCGGGTTACATAGAGGATCTTATCACAATTCCTTTCCGAGGTACCGTGATGGTATCAAGGGGCACAGTGATGTGCTGTAGAGTTGTGTCTTGTGGGTAAGTTGGTACACCTCTGGCCAGAGTAAAACTATTTGGATAGCCGTGCTAGTGGTTAATGAGCGGCCTAGCAATGTTTTCTGTGATTAGTCCCATATTATTTAATAATGATGATAAATGATGGAATTGATAGCTCCTGTTTGGAGAGTTATGGTTTGGGCCTGAACTGCGTTGGAGCGTTGTTTAGAGATGAATTTAATGTTGATATTAATTAAACTATACGGTTTTCCATGGTTTTAAAGTGCAAATGTTTTAAATGCTGTTTTATGCAAATGAGCCATACTATGCCTTTTCTTTGGTATCCTGTTGTATTACATTGCATTTCAAGTGTGGCTTATTGAGTACGGTGGGTGATACTCAGTCTTGCATTATTACAATCTTTAGAGTGAAGCCTTAGCGAGGAGGAGAAGTTGGTGTTTGGCTTATACCCCAGTTAAGTTGTCTGTGGCTTGATACTGAAGCTATGCTAGTTACCGTTTCGCTGTTATTTTCTTCTCTAGAAAATTGGTTGGGACAGACGCGAAGTTAGCTGCCTAGCTAGCTAGTTTCGGCAGGTCTCATGTACACCTGATGTGCTGATGCTGCCACTGATAGTGTAAACGCTGGTTCCAATCGGTAGATACCTAACAAACTGGAACACCGGTAAAGACCCTGTTCTTAAGTGCTTATTTGTCCCGACTTATAAGCCACACGTAAAACGAAAAATATCATTAGTATATGATGAATTAAGTATTAATTATTAAAAACTTAAAAAATGATCTATTTAATTTTTTAGAGATACTTTCATATAGAAAATTTTTTAAAAAACGCACCGTTTAACGTTTTGGGAGGCGTGCGCACGGAAACAAAAAAAAATAAGCTGCTGTCCAGATGGAGTTGCGAACAGCGTGAAAGTGAGGTTCTTCGGGGGTGGATTTTTCAAGGTGCACCTAAACTGTTTTGGACCGTCTATTATGGTTTGATCCAATGGTTAACAATACTCTTACCTGATAGGTGGTAAACGTCATTCATTATCGTTTAACTCCTTTGATGGCGATTAGTCCATTATAATTAGGAAAGTAACAAACTCTCCTTAGTTGTTTTTAATATAAAACCAGCAAAATGCCTGTGTCTCTATGGGAAGAAAATACAGGAAAATTGAGGATAGAGGGACTGTGGTTTGCAAATGGCCAAGTAAGACAGCGACGGAAAAGGTAATTAGAGGACGATCTTAAATAAAGTTTTTATTCTAAAATAGAATCAATATTTTCAATATGTTTGAGAAGTACCCATGCATGGCACGCTCACTGTTGCTGCACAGTGATGCGAGCTAGACGATCGCACTGGGCTCGTCATCTAACACATCGCGCATGTCACGCAAACAAAGTCGCATGTGGATGAAGCGTCGACGGAACGATAATCGGAATAGAACTAGGGGAGCGACATACGAAAGTTTGAACACGAAGCAGACGACGTATGGCAGAAACATTATTCTTTTTTTATAATAGTATGGTTTGCCAATGGCCGAGTAAGGCAGTGATGAGAAAGGTGATTAGAGGACGATATGGAAACTGAAGCATTGTTAGTAATTGATAGGCATTTCTAATGGTTTATATAGGGTTATATGGGATTTTTTTAATGAATATTTTCATATGATTCGCTTGTTCCAATAGTGTCAGCTGTGGAATCTGAGTTGTTGTCGAGAGCATAATGTATATAATTTTTGTCTATTTTTTTAAAAAATGACCCATAAATATACTATCTTTATTTATAAATATAAGTATTTTTAGAGTCAAATATTTTTAATTTTGATGATTAATCTGTACTATTATAAAACCAAATAGTGTTTCTGCCTAATTATTTGTGCACTTCTGTGCGTTTCGGCCAGCCATGCTAGCTAGGCCAGTGCATGCCTCTAGGCCACGACCGGCTGTTGGGCCAATTGTTTTTCCTTTATTTCTTGGGCCTAATTATTTTGGAGGTTGATCATAGTTCCTCCTAAGCTGGTTTACGAAAAGGATGCGATCAATGGTACAACTAAAAATACTCATTCGTTACAACATATGATTTAATTTTTACAGTTAAAATTCCCTTCACCCGCTACAACACATGGCATTTTTCTAGTAGCAAATAAATACAAGGAATAAATAGAATAAAAAAAGTCAAGGGATAGTTTAAAAAGAGCTGAGGGGAGAGAGTGAGCCGGTGGGACATGGTGGGTGAGCCTGCCTGATGTCGATCCTCTTCCTCTCAGCCTCTCTCCCTCTTCTCTCCTTGTTAGCCTCTCCCTCTTCTCCATTTCTTCTTCCAGTGTTGAAGGCGGTGGTGTACAGGGAGACGAAGGAGAGCAGCTGCAGGAGCGCGACAATGAGCACCACCACCAGCACATTGACCCTGCCGCTGGCAGCGACGACATAACGTGCGAGTCTAGGCCCCCTGCATCGAGGAGGCGTGGTGGCGGCGAGTAGTGCACCAGATCCGCGCAGGTGGGGGGAAGGGGGTGGGGTGTTGGATCTGATCAGCTACGGCGGTGAGCAAGGCAGGAATGGCAAGCTCTCCTAGGATGGTGGTCCTCCTAACCAACAACAATTTTTTCACCAATTTTTTGATAGCTAAGAAGGCATATAAATGAAATCTGGAAATTCTAAATTATATAATGATTTACTTAATTCGGTCCAAGCTGGCCCAGGGAAGCGGACCAGCCCGTTACTGCAGCGAGCGTGTGCACACGGCCCGAAAATCAGAGCGCGCGGCCCTGGTGCACAACGGCGGCCCGAGGTCCATTGGTGCACATCGGCGTCAGCGGCCTGATAACGAGTGCGTGGCCCAGAAGCTTCGGGAGCGGCCCGACGCATCACTCAAACTCATGTCATGAGGACATGTCCGGCAGCGTGGAAGGAGGTTGAGGGAGGTGGATGCCATCGCCATCACATATCTCGGTTGTCACGTCACCAGGAGCATGCGCCTTGGATGAGTAGAAGGCGAGTCATGTCATTGGATAGGGCTTCTGTCCCAGGCAAGAGAAGGTCATAAGCCGAGAGGACGGTGGCATAGAACCAGCCATGACAGGCAAGGCAAGTTAGTTCATTAACGGTTTCTCTCAAAAACTTATGTTACTAATTACAAAAGTTGATTTTCCTTAAATAAAGATTTCTTATATTCTTTTCATGCAATGCTTAATTATTCTAGATATTCTGGATTTTATCCGAAATCTTTTGATAAACTAACTGTGCTGATGAGTAATACATAAACAGTGTTACTTAAAGACCATCCTGGGAGATTGTCCAGAGCTTCGTTCTATGCCTCTTCTTCCTCCAAGGGCAGGAAGGCAGGCTTCCACATGGGGAACCTGCTGAAATAGTAAATCATATAGTATCTTACAAGCTTTCATGGTAGAATTTGTCTTAGAATGAAGTGACCAATTGGTTTGATGGACCATCATAATCAGCCGCCGCATGTTCAAGCTACCGGCATAGGCGGCTAGGGTTACCTCTACGACTTCGCTCTTGAGTCAAATTGGGTTGGGTTGGGTTGTCCCTTTTCAGTACCAATTGTCTTTGCCTTAGAAAGCATGTCTACTTTACAATTTATAATTAGATACGGAGCAGCATGCACGGCCATGGGAACAGCCCACAACTCCCAAATCGGTTTCCATGTATATGCGTTAATGAAATAGGATATATTGTCTTGTAGGTCTAGCCGTTTCCATATATACATGTGTTATTGCCTTGGGGCTCAATCAACAAGGCATTGCCTTTGAAAATGGCATACAATCCCGATCAGACGAAAGCGGTATCTTATCGTACTCAGGAGGACGGACTCGTGGTAGTGCAAGCGGACACGAATGATGTAAATTGATGGGAGGCGGAACCACGCGTGAGGACAACGCATAGGCACACGGAAGTCCTATGGGAGTCGGACAAGGATACAATGGAAACAACTTCAATTTTTATAATAGTATGTATGTATGTGTGTATATATGTATATGCCAAAATCTTAGCCCAAAATTGAAATTCATCAACATAGCTAGGTGGTAGGCCCATAGTATACATTATAACCTTTGTGAATTTTAAGATGAATTTCAATCTAAAATCACTAAATCACCAAAAAATCAGAATAAATTAATTAATAAAAAAGAACATTAACGTAAAATAAACTTATTATGGTTAAAAACTTAGAAAACATAATCTTATTTAAGGTGGTATCAATATATTCCTTATAATCATCCAATGTTTTAATATATACAATTAAAATTATCTTCACCCGTAGTAAGCAACACTTTAGGCCGACAAAGTGTACTCACCAAATAATAGGCAAAATTCGTGCGCTTCTCATTGATTGTGCAAATAGATGCATGATGCCGATTGTGGGGTGCAACTGTGGACAGGCTGTAGATGCGTGGATGACTTATGATTGATTAGAGAAGGACAAAGCAGCAATACGCGTACGATGTACAACGTGTTAGATGAACAAAACAGACTGATCGCGTAGCATGGAATTGCCCGTGGACGGACAAAAGAGTTGGTAGAAACACTATTTATTTTTATAATTTAGTAGAGATAGAAAGCACTTGTGTTTCTCAAGGCCCGCTATGGCACGGCTCGTTAAGGCACGATTCCTGTAGCGGGCCATACCATGCCGAGGCCCCAGGCACGGCCCATGGAGGCGACAGGCCGTGCTGTGCCGACACGGGCCCGAATCGGCATGTGGGCCGACCGGAGGCCCATTAGCACGTTTGACCCATAAAATTTGAAAATGTGAGCCAGGAAAAAGAAAAAAAAGCAAAAAATAGAAAACCAAAGGAAAAATATAAGAGAAAATTAGGAAAAAAAATATAAAAAATGGAAAAAAAAGTGGGGAACTAGGAAAAATAGGAAAAAAATAGGGAGAAATAGAAAAATAATGAAAAAAATAAATGGGCCGACTGGACCGTGCTCGTGGTTGGGTCATGCCGTGCTGGCCCAATGGTAGACGTGCCGTGCCGAGCCGGCCGGCACGACCAATAGGCTAGCGGGCCATGCGGTGCCCAAGCCGGCTACAGTTCAACCGTGCCCAGGCCAGCCCATTTCTGGCACGGCCTATTTGGCCATATATACTCGCCCTAAACCCTAACCCTAAACTGAATTTTTTTAATTTTCATTTTTTTAAAAAAAATATTTACAAAAGCATATTTTTATTTTAAAAATTTACAAAAATATACTCATAACGCCCTCTAGGAGGGCCTTTTTTGAGAGAGCAATTTTATGACGTCGCAGATGGCCATGGGCCGAGCGGCCAACGGTCGTCTGCCCTTTTGCAGGCGACCCCCTGGCCAGAATAAACCGCCCTCTAGGAGGGTGGCAAGGGGGCCTCCTGCAAAAACGCCGACCGCGGGGCCAATGCTTTTGTGGGTGGCCCCCTTGCCACCTTCCCAGAGGGTGGTTTATCCCAGCTAGGGGGCCGCCTGCAAAATGGCCGGCCTGTGGCTGGCCATTTTGCAGGCAGCTCCCTAGCCGCCCTCTGAGAGGGCGATTTATTGCTGGGCTAGTATAAGACCCCCTCCCAGCCTCCAAAAAAGTCATAAAATTCACAGAAATCACACAAAAAAAGAAGAGAGAGCTGAGAGCAAGGCTGAACAAAAGCAGCGAAGCTCTGCCGGTTTGCTGATTTGTCTACAGGTAAAATCTATTGTCCCTTTGCAATTTCTATTTCTATGCAAGAATTGATGTAGTATTGTATTAGTTACGTGTATAGTACTATATGAAAATAAGTTGTTACTCGTAGATCTGTAGGTTTTTAGTTAATCTGTTAGGCGACGTAATTTGTGTAGAGATGGTAGTTATAAAATCTCGATTACACGGTATTAGATGTGAGGAGAATATTGGTACCTAGTTTAACTGTATTTTTTCATCAACAGAGATGACAAATAAGGTGATATTTCAGTTATTTCACGGGTAAGGGAATGTTAGGTATGGTTCATAAGGTGTAGATCTGTCGGAGTTTAGTTCAATGGCTAAGGGCATTGATAGGCCAGCTGAGAGAAGTTTCGGGTCAGTGTACAACTGGCTGATGTGAGGCTTTCGACTTGACCCC
This sequence comes from Oryza meyeriana var. granulata, assembly GCA_003991445.1. Taxonomy (NCBI): domain Eukaryota; kingdom Viridiplantae; phylum Streptophyta; class Magnoliopsida; order Poales; family Poaceae; genus Oryza; species Oryza meyeriana. The sequence goes on from RYFJ01002615.1 coordinate 138,145, forward strand.
TAGATCAACACAATAACTTTGTATGTTGTAGTCAGTCATGCAGTCGAAGATTTTTTTTGGAGCTGATGCTAGTGGATTGCACTGCCACTTGGAGATGGTACGTGGAGAATGCATTCCAACGTAGTTGGCCATTGGGCATATTTGTGTCGGTGTATGAGAAGGATAACACCACTACTGCAATGCCCGTGCAAGATGATGAAGGTCCAAATATGATGGAAGATGATGCCAAAACAATGAAAGAAAATGAAGGAGGGAATGAAGGAGTGAATGAAGAAGATAGGCAGCCAACAGGTGCAGCAGATGAGGGAGAACTAATTGACACCATCATTGAAGAAATGGATAGGAAAGATACTGAAAACGAGCATGCAAAAGATGATGATTCGTCTGATGAGGACAACGTGATGCTTGCAGAATAGAGCAACGAGGACTTCTCCGGCCTTGTTATCTCTGAGCGGCATCATATGCCATGGGAGTACAAGAAGAACGAGGTCATCCAGGGGGCTAAGTATGCATATATAGAGGATTTGAAGGAGGCAGTGCAACAATGGGCGGTGTCACTTCAAAGGGAGTTCTTGGTCGTGAAATCAAGCAAGTCAGTGTATGAAATGAAATACGTGAAGGACGGGTGTCCATGGCGGGTGCACGCATTCAAGGGTAAATGGAAGGATTATTGGCAAGTTTCAATTGTGACCAAGCATTCATGTTATTTACAAGGTATTGAGAAATATCATAGAAACATGACATCTGTATTTATTACAACAGAGATATACTTCCATGTTGTGAACAACCTGGGGTACGAACCAAGATCAATCGTTAGACATATTAAAAAGAAATTGAAGTACACAATTAGCTATGCTAAGGCATAGAGAGCGAAACAGAAGGTTGTAAAGATGAGATTTGGCACATTTGAAGTATTTTATGATAATTTGCCTCGTCTGTTAGCCTATATTCTTTAGAGAAATCCGGAGACCTGCTACGACCTGAAAGTTTTTCTATCAATTGACCATGGTAATCAAAGTGTGTTGCAACGGGTATTCTTTGCATTAGGTGCTTGCATTTAGGCCTTTGTGCTTTGTCGTCCCATCATCTGCATCGATGGGACATTCCTGACCGAAAAGTACAAAGGGAAGATATTGACAGTAATTGGAGTTGACGGGAATAACCAAGTTCTACTGGTGGCTTTTGCTTTTGTTGAGAGTGAGAACACTAATAGTTGGTACTGGTTCCTAGAAAGGGTTAAGTCTGCAGTTGTACGGATGAGGCTAGACGTATGCCTAATACATGACCGTCACGCCGGCTTGCTGCGGGCAAATGAGGAATTGAGAGATGGATGTGCTGAGAAGGGGTACCCGCCAAGGTGGTCCGATCTTCAAAGTAGATGCTGCATGCGTCATATGGGTGCTAATTTCTACAGGTAGTTTAAGAATAAGCACCTTATAGATCTTTTCAAGAGGCTGTGCACCTAGAATCAGGAGAAAAAATTCAATGAGCTTTGGAGGAGGTTGGATGAGCTGACATCTAAACAAACAGATGAGCAGTCCAGGAGGGCTACCCTTGTAGGGGATAAGGCTCCACAAGCTCTTGGATCTCTATCAAGTGATGGACTTCGTATCAGAAGAAGGTTGGTATTGTCAGTTAGAAAATTTTCAGAGTGGATTAAGAATGAGCTAAAGAAGAAATGAGTCTTGTTGTATGATAAAGAAGGTTCTCGATTCGGCATAATAACCAAAAATTTGGTAGAGGTTTACAACTGGGTGATGCGTGGTGTTTGAGGGCTCCCACTTGTTGGCACTGTTGAATTTATCTTGCAGGCACATGCAAGTACTTTAGAGATCGGTTCAGAGCAGCTGGCCCCTCAATGGCAAACAATAATCTTTTCTTTGGCACATTAGTGACTAAGTACATGCAAGAGAAAAGTAATAAGTCCCGAAGACATCGAGCTATTCCTCAAGGTACACAAGAGCACAGATTTGAAATATTGTGTATCGACAAGGGCATGCATGGAATCTACCGCAAAAGAGTTGTGTAGGAGTGCGTGCTGAAGGAAGATGGGACCTGCAAGTGCTCGTGCTGAAAGCCTACTTTGCTCCACAAGCTATGTTCTCATGTTATTGCCGCGAGCGATGAGTGCAGCATAGAAACACGTTATTTTGTCTTACCTTATTTTAGGAAAGAAGCAATCTACAGTACATGGAGTGGAGAGATATACGGCTTCGGTATTGCGGGGACATTTACTACCGAGCATCCTCAAGCTATCTACATTCCCGACCCAACAAAATTAAGGGACAAAGTAGGTCGCCGTAAGACAAGACGCATTTGTAACGACATGGATGAGTCAGAAGCCGGTGGAAGGTATAAATGTTGTTCAAAGTGCAATCAGACAGACCCTACCTACAAGAAATGTCCAAAGGATGCAACCAGTCCAAGTGCGACGGAAGATGTACCGTCGGGTTCAGGCGCTGATGGCAGTTGTCCTACGGGTGAAGGCACAACTTCAAGACGACCTCGTCCTAGACGTTTTCGAGCATTTGGTGGTGCTGCGGTGTAGTGTTAGTCCATGTATCGATGTAATAGAGATTCTATAACTTAAGTTCTCCTTCTTTGTTACATGCTTGATTTTTGTTATAGAACGATATTTACCGTATTGTTATTTTTTATTGTCATGTAATAATGCTATAAACCTTAACAACAATTTGTAATGTGGTTGTTCAATTAACTTTGCAAACTTACTCTTACTTGTTGCTTTGACAATAAAAATTACGCTAACTCTCTATTTGCATGCAAGTATGGCGTACCAGACACCGGAGCTGCTCGACCGGGGCCTCGACCAGTCCCACCGGTCTTACTTGTCAGCCGTCGAGGGTGCCCACGACCAGGGCACCTTCCGTCCATGGCCTTCACGTCACCTCCTGCGGATAGACCCCCGGTTCCGTGAGAGGTAAGAGCTGTACCAATATTCATTCACATCATTTGTACATATCTATGTTCCCCAATATTGACTAAGTGCTATATTCTGTAAGTTGCGTGAGGCTGGACTTTTTCCGCTGTGCAGGCTAGTTGAGCCCGCACCAGATGAGAGGGACCCCGTCAGGCGATTGGACGCTGACCGATCACTTCTGGTAGCACTGGTGGATCGCTGGAGACCGGAGACGCACATGTTCCACCTACCGTGTGGCGAGATAACTCTCACACTCCAGGACGTGTCCTACTTGCTGGGATTTTCCCTCGCAGGGAACGCAGTTGGTCCGGTTGACGGGACGCATGGTTGGTCGTAGGACATCACTGCTCGGTTCGAGGTCGTGCACCGTCAACCTGGACTTGGTAGGCCGGATTCGCTACCGCCTTACACCACGAGCTGCCCCTCGCAGGCGCGGCTGCTACTATTCACCGTAAGTCGCGGATTCCTTCGATTCACAATCATCCGATCTATAAAGCAACAGTGGTGTTGACTATAATCTTGCTTTACAGCCTGATCAGCTAGATCCTAACGCCGACGAATACTCGGTGCGGCGGAGCTTGGAGGCGTACCTGATGTGACTTTTCGAGTGGGTGATGTTCACCAGCACGACAAGGCACGCGGTGGACAAGGGACTGATCCACTACGCTCGTGCGATCGCCGACAGCGAGGACGGTTGCGTACCACAGTGGAGCTGGGGATCTGCTATGCTAGCGACAACGTACCGTGCTCTTTGTGACGCGTGCACAAAGACCGATCCAGGTGTGATTCTCGCCGGTTGCCCTCTCCTTTTGCAGCTATGGGCGGCCGAGCTGTTCGCGATAGGCCACCCTTTGATTCAGCACTCTCCCTACGTGGGCGGCCTTGGAGGCATGTATGGGTAGTTGGCCGAGGACCGTCCGACTATGGGGACGGTATGGTGTCACCGTAAGGTACCTAACATGAAATTCTAGGTTTATCACTTATGCGCAAACATTGACGTGTTCCCCCTGTCCTATTTTGCAGCGTCGTTACGCCCACACGTAGGTTAGGAGGGCCTACTCCGACTTCGTTATGGAGTTCGACCGCCTATAGCCCAGCGACGTAGTCTGGGAGCCATATAGTCCACAGGCCATCACGGCTCGTGCACCGCTCGGACTCTCGACTCTTTGCACGCATGACCAGGCGTATTGTATGGCGACAGTGGCGTTGGTGTTCGACATTTTCGTCGAGCCCCACTGTCTGCAGCGCGTGATGCGACAGTTTGGCCTACGTCTGGTCTTCCCTGTACCTGTGGAGATGGTTGTGCCGCGCGATGTGCACCGGTTAGTACAGCTGTGATCTTTGTCGAGTACTACAACTCTTTAATGAAGTCTAATGCACTCTCTGCAAATAGGTACAATCATAGGGGACAGGCAGGCGACACTCAGTGGTATCTCCGGCTGCAGAGGTACGTGGACGACTGTTTGTTGGTGACGGAGGAGGTCATCGACGAGGTACGTTCACATACTGAGGACACCTACCTAGCATACCTTAGGTGGTACTAGCCCCGCACCCTCACCTAGATGATCCATAGCCACACGTCGCTACTGTGACTGACACATATCCTACACACCATGACCAGGACTACTTCCGTGCGGTAAGTCACATTCTTTTTGCACTTTGCTATTCCCTTTATAGGTGTCTACGGTTCTAACTCATATTCATGTCACATTTAAAATAGGCTGACACAGCGCGACATGTTCGATCTGATGTGGATGCGGCATTTGGACAGTTGGACGGTGGGATCGTGTTGACGGAGGAAGAGCAGAGAACGACTTTCGGGAGGATCTGTCAGTCGATACACATAGTGATTCGTGCGCTTACTTGTCGTGCGGTCGATGCGGTACCTCCCATAGCTGTACGTCAGCACCAGTCACGGCCCATAAGAGCAGGAGTGGACCAACAGGGTTCCAATCAGCCAGCCGGCCCCTCCCGAGGTAAATTCCGCTAACCATCGGTTCATAACATGTTTCCTTCTACGACATACACCGTTTTACATCAATATGCTTCCGTGTAGCTTTCGCTACGCCGTACCTACATCCCTCCGAAGCTGGCACGTCCACGCAGAGAGCACACCACACACGACCGCACACACAATAGGACATGAGTAGTGCCCCCGGGGCCACCACAGGAGGTCCTTCAGGTTAGATCAAAGTTTACTTTTGCCTTGCAAAATTCCGGTTTGCAATTATCAACAATTTTGTGCACAGGGTTTCACTCTACAGCGTCGGGGATGTTTGCTGGTGCTGGCTCCTCTGCGCAGGGCGCACGCGGCAGCGGTTGGGCACCAGATCCTTTTGAGGGCGACGACTTGGAGGACTTGGAGGACGAGGAGATCTAGGAGGTACTAGGTTCCTCGTAACTCGAAGGAGCTCTGCCACCGCAGACACAGGGCCCACTAGCTACCACACTCGTGTAGGCGAGCCGCGCTGGCCATGCTGTACCACCAAACCGACTGATGTACTCCTAGGGCCAGGTGCGAGCACAGGGTAGGAAGATGAAGAGGTCTAAAGATTACGGCCAGGGCCCGTAGTACGTTGTACCAATAGTAGTTAGCCTGTTGTACGTCATATTTTATTAATCCTACGTTTACTGAAGAAACCTCTTTACTTCGTTTACGCTCATCAGCAATTAACAATGTGCTCCTTACGGGCTACGTTTGCGACGAAACTGATCAAAAACATGAATTTTCGAGTTTCAACTTCACGGTGAAAGTAGATTCCGAGCGGTGATAACCAAGCACACGTTAATTGCTTACGAACCTAATGAAATTATCCATCCAACGAGTACAAACGGCACATGAAACGTTTCTAGTTATCATTATTACATGCCTTAGTGTATTTTAAACAGACATCCGACTAGATATGCATCTACGGTGTGCAGCGTGGGTACTTTCCCTTTCTTACCACCTCCGGCCCAGCTTGCTTTGCACGTAGTGCCCTCTCCCGCTTCCTCTCCATGTCTCCCTCATGAGCTTCCTGCTCCTGCCGCTCCTTCTCCTCCTTTCTCTTCTACTCAACCTCCCACTCTGCTTCTGCCGCCCAAAGACGTTCGAGCCGCTCCGTGTGCCATTCTCGTGACCTAGGAAGAAACTCTATGTCCTCTGGACGAATCTCCGTATCTATCCACTGCACAAAGTTGCACAGAGGCGGAGGAGCCTTCGGTGCCTTCACATATACAAATTTGTTAGCTCAAATGTTCAAATATTTCGTACTACAAGATAATTCATATTACCTCAACTGGCTTCTTCGACTTCCCTTTCTTCCCTTGCGGCTTCAGCTTCTCCGGGGAGTACGTGTAATTAGCAGACATCCAATATCTTTGCCGGTATGTGTGATCCTGCTCACTTATTGTAACTTTACAATCATCTCCGCACCAATACATCGGTGGAGGCACGCCAATCGGAGGTCGTTGACGACTGGACATACCGAACACATCCATAGCAACCTATATTATAACAAAATAAACGCAAGTTATAACTCGCTAGGCCAAAAATACCTTATACAACTACATACCTAGGGTATACTACACATGACTACAAAAAATAAAATGTTATCGTCCTCATTTCTATCTCCCTAACATTTCTCGAACTAGGGCTACTCGTTTAGTAAAAAAAATCTAACTTCTCTAATCTGGCCTATCAATATCCTTAGCCGTTATGTTCAACTACAATAGATCTACACTCTGTGAACCATATCTAATATTCCCTTACCCATGAAATAACTAGTACAATACTACACATACTACATCACTTGATGAATAGAAATGAAAATTGCAAAGAGACATAAAATATTACCTGCAGATGAATTCGCAAACCGACAGGGCTTCGCCGTTTTCATTCGCCTTCGCTCTCAGCTCTCTCTTCTTTTTTTCTGTTATTTTTGTGAATTATATGAACTTTTCGGAGGCTGGGAGGGGATTTTATATTGAGCTAGCAAAAAATTACCCTCCCAAAGAGCAATTTTTTACTTGGAAAGAATTTTTTTAAAGTAAAAGGACCATTTTACAGGCGGCCCCCTGGCCGGCTAAAAACCGCCCTCTAGGAGGGCGGCATGGGAGCCATCCGCAAAATGGTCGAAAAATGGCCAATCACGGGTCTAACCATTTTGCCGCCAACCCCCTAGCTAGGAAAAACTGCCCTCTAGGAGGCGGCAAGGGGGCCGCCCGCAAAAGTGGTGGCCCGGGGTTGGGTATTTTGTAAGTGGCCCCCTTGCCGCCCTCCTAACGGGCGGCTAGGGTGCCGCCTGCAAAATTACAGACGACCGTCTGCCACGTCACCGAAAACGCTCTCTGGGAGGGCGTTTTTGCCAAAGGACGTTGGGGGTATATTTTTGTAAATTTTTAAAACAAAAATATACTTTTGTAAATATTTTTTTAAAAAATAAAAATAAAAAAATTCACCCTAAACCCCCGTCTCCTCCTACCTCCTCCCCGTCGCCACTTCCTCTGTCTCCTCTCACCTGCTCTCCCTGGCCCCGCCGCTCCCCTCCCCCGCGCACGACGCGCTCTCCTTGCTCCTCGCGTTCCCGCACCCGGCCGTCGCGGCGCTCGCCGCGGAAGGCGGTCGCCCGGCTCGCGGCCTCCCGCGCCGACCTAACCCTCCCGACCTCGCGCTCCCGCTCCTCCTCGCGCCACTCTCGGCCATCTTCCCATCCCAAGATCACAACAGATCCAGTCGAATCCTGTCGCCGTCCTCGCCTCCACCGCGGCCTCGTCTGCGTCCGCGGCGAGACCACCGGGTCCTACTACGTCGCGCGTCAATATCGATCTATCGCGCGTCAATATTTTGTTATGTGTTAGATCGATCGCGCGTCAATTCCTGTCAGATTTGATGTTTCCAGTAACCTAGTTTGATTGTATAGATTTGCTGTGGTGGCGATTGATTAGTTGGGATTTCCCTAACCGCTCCGCGTTAGTTTGACTTTGCCATCATATCTTTTAGTTAGTTGCTGCCATCCGATTAAGTCAGTATAGTTTTACTGAAATATAATCAGCTTGCATTTGCTTATACACAATGTGTTTTTGACGATTTAAATCTACTGGTGTACTGAAATGTTGACATCGATGGATACATGTTACTGTTGAGTTGAGCAGATAGACTGTAGGAGTAGTATCATCTCTGTTTGACCATTTCAATGGCCGCTAGTTGGTTTGATTTTGTTAGTCTTCTCCCATAGGACTGTTTGGATCTTAGCATGATTATCCCAAAGTCGGTCTCCCCAAATTACTCCAATATTAATCATTAGCTGATGATAAGATTTTTTGGGATATGTACATGCATGTGTTCCTTTCATGTATGGTATGCTAATATGTAGGACCAGAACATTAATTGGAATCTGCATTGCAATTTAGTTTAAGTTAATGATCCAAATTCTTATTGTCCGTGCTCTCGGTTGTCATGTGTAGCAACCATTTAGCATAAAGCAAGTCTGGAACTCTCGATGAGGCTTTATTTAGCGTTTAGACTGAACTTTTGTGGCATATATGCATGAAGCCATAACCATTTGCTTCTCTCTACCTCTTTTGTTCAGCACTCATCTAAGGCAAGAGGGATGTGCATTGTTTTCCTGTCAAAATATATTGTCAATCTCCTAATTCTGGTAAAAAAATCAGTCTGATGATCTTTAATTAGTTGGTTTTATTGTCATTGCCAGTTTGTCAAATGCTTCTGTTTGGTAATTTGCAGGAAAATAAAAATAGTTTCAGGTCACTCACATGGTTTAGTCATTTGCTTGCAGTTGTTGCAGGTAGTTATCTGAAGATTATAAGCTGACTGACATGATGGCCAGCAAGCAGCTCCACTCAGCTATGTGGCGCCAACTCGGCTCCGCTGTCGACATGCCGCTCGACACCGACGTCTTCTGCGCCTCGCCCGGCCACAATGCGCCCCAGCAGGTAACTTCGACTCATCATGCATGCTTGACCTCCTCCGCGTGCAAATCCCGAATCCAAGTGGCTCGGTCGTCGATGGGGGTGGGGATGGCGGGGAGGAAGCGGAAGGCGGAGGCGGCGCGGGTGGCAGAGGAGGAGGCCGACAAGGCGCTGTACGGTGCCTTCCATGGCGCTGCCAACTCACTGTCGCAGCTCTACGCGCTGGCCAGCGGCCACCAGACGCCTACGGAACGCCTTGGTATGCACCCAACCCCCCCTCACCCAACCAGTCCTCGGCTTGGCCCCCAAGACGGCGGAGGGACGCAGCCGAGGCCACATATACTTCTCCAACATACATATGCTAGAAACATGCATAGTCAGTATAAATCAATAGGCAGGCTAGGTAGCCATGTACACATGGAAATTGTGTATTCTGATGTTTGAGCTTAGAATTTTTTAAGTGTTTGCAACCTGGATCTTATTTCGTTTTGTACTTTTGCCAAATATGTTGGGTGTTTCTTGCTAGACTCCTGAAATCTGTGAGATGCACAGGATGCATTAGAATTTTTATTTATTTACTTGCATATCTGTTGAACTTAATGTTTCTGACGTTAGTTGTTTCTGATAACTAAAGTGATTGGCAAAGTAGCATTCCCTCCTGTCGGAAAACATGCCATGTTGAACATACATGTAGTCAAACTTTTAAAACTGTGAGTATCAAAACTTTTTAAATCTTTGGACTTTGGATTCGATACATGAAAAATCATATCCATAGATTTATCTTGAAAAGTACTTTCAGATAGTACAGTTTTATTGGGTTAATATTTTATGATAGAACTTATTGCTCTTTGTATTCTGGGGGACATGTGAACATGTTCTCATAACTGGATGTAGTATTAACTATCCTACAAAAAAGCACCAATTTTTTGCAGCCTAATTCTGGTTAGGCCTTTGTTCAATACATGTTCCAAAATGTTCGGAGTTTTGTTTAGTACTGCGTGTTTTTACATCCCTTTGTAGTGGACTTGTTTGTATGCTTGATTTCTCATAGATTTGCACTGTACAGTACTGTAATGTCGTAATCGAAGCCTGGTAGCCCTTTGCACTCTGGGATCAGTAGGCGTTCCGTAGCAACCCCAATTTTCGATATGTGATCTGAGTATCACCTTAATTTCGACTTATTCCCTGTGTGGTTTAAAGCGAGATGGTAGAATACTGTGAGAAGCGCTCGCGCTCGCAAATTATCCCAATAACTAGTAGGGGAGCTTCCCCACCTAAATCTTTCGTTGATCAAAGGGAAGAAGAGCACAATTCTTAGTTAGGAGTACATCAGAGGAGGAAGTGAACAGAGAGCTGGCATTTGTTTAGACGACAAAGCTGTCATTTTTAATCCTTAGTGCACAAGGAGGACAGTCATGCTTGCTACTTTGTGTTACACGTCTGATTGAAGTGAATTTGCATGAATGAACATTTGTTTCATTCCCTTGTGTACGTTTTGTACTCAAATTCCTGATAGAATTGATAGAATGGCTGTGTTATTATAGCTTTTTATATATTGCAATTGCAACGTCTCTTCATCCCACTTTGTTCATATATTTTCATCTGTTGTTATACTCAGCTGACTGTTGTGATTTATCTTTTGCTTATTTTGGGTGTCTTGAGATATTTTACAATGAAGCTGATCGCTGCCTACCTGCTCGCTGTTCTGGGTGGAAACACCTTGCCATCTGCTAATGATGTTAAGAACATTCTGGAATCAGGTATTTCTGTTGTGCTGCTTGTATGAATATTTTGTATGACGGTGCTATTGATAGATGGTTCGTATGAACTATTTAATGCAATCAGTTATATTCTCTTTTCATATTAGTTGAACATATCACCTACTCAAGACGGTATGAGTTAATTTTCTGCTTGTATCTGCATTTCTGCAGTTGAAGACTTGACGTGCAGTTTATTTTCTCCTGTACATTTGAATGGTAAAAATTAATAGAGTAAATGACGCCGTTTGACCTGCTTTTCTTCTTCCTTTGAGAGAAAAATCAGCTGATAGGCTTTTCACTTCTGTCCAGTGTTGGCACTATGTTAAAAGTTGAATTATGCTCTGTCTAGGTAAACTAATTCCTACTCCTTTATTTTATCAAAATGGTTTATAGGGATTTGCAGAGATGGAATATGGGATGCTTCGTTATATGGGATCTATAAGCGATTCAACCATGATAGTAACAACTGGTGAGTTTTTCTTTATATTGATTCAGCTAGTTATCCCTTCTTTGCTGGATAAGTATCGCTGTCTGGTATTGTAACGCCCTGGAATAATGATGAAAGAAGACAAGAAAAGGAGAATAGATGGGCTAGTTGGCTGGTTTGTCTTGGGCTTGGCCCGTTGCAATGAGAAAGTGATAGTTGAGAGTGGGCTGCTTTGGTTCTTTGGGCCAAGCTAGCTAGCGTGTATGCAGGCAACAGCATTTAGGCAAGCTAGCTAGCAGCGAGCAGCGTAGCAGCTGGCCTTGGGCCATGCAGCTGCAAGCAGCAGTAGCGAGCAGTGAGCAGCAGGAGCAGTTCGGCAGCAGTTTTAGCAGTCCCACCCATGTAACCCAAATGTTTCTCCCACGACTTCTTTCATTAACTGTAAAACCCTCTGTGAATATTTTCCTTTATTTTTCTTTGGTCAATTCAAATTTGATTGCTTTTTAGCTTGCTTGATCCTTGAATAATTACTACTATAAATTACCAATTGTCTATGATTGCAGTGCATGACAAGCAATTAGTGAATGACATTCCGGTTGAGAAGCTGCTAATTCATGATGTACCAGTTGACATCATCTGCTCACCGACTCAGGTCATCTTCACGAATACCACAATCCCAAAGCCACAAGATCCGAATGTCATTTGATACTTTGGTAAACCTGCAAACAGACCTTATATGAACGCGTCACCTATGGCTGGAGAAAGAAGACTGCAATACAGAGAAAAAGATAATTGCAAAGCTTAAGACCAATTCTGAAAAATCACTATGGCTGGAGAAAGAAGACAGTATTCGTCAGGGTTTGTTCGATCCAATACAGGTAATTCATATCGTCAGCATACAATCCATGCTACAACTTTCCGCTAACCTATCCTGATCCTTCAATCCATATAAAAATCTTTGAAATTTTGAACAAAAAATATTTGAAATCATAAAAATCAAATTTTATTCTTTATTTTGCAGAATATAGTTCTTATTAGAAATCTAGAGGATAACACAAAATTTTATCCCGGCTTTATTATTTAATTTGTCGTTGTTTGTGAAATTGAATAAACTATGGAGTAAAAAACCAATTGAATACTTACAAATGCATTTTGTTTGATCAGGCATTGTGATTCCGTACAATGTAATTGCAACCGTTGAAGGAGCTGGTCTTTGGCAACGTAATAGAATTGATTTGAGTTTTTTTTTATCACACCACAAGAACAAATTTTGTTTGTAATAATTTTTTGTACTGTATATAAAGGACAGTATGTGCAACGTTCTTGTGGTGTTTGGATCGGATGTGGTGTATAATCATGGTATTTGGATCGAGTTAGGAATCGCGCCGACGAGAGCGGAGTCGCGCTAGCTGAATGATGTACGACATCGGACAGCACCATTACCTTGAGTGTATGATGTCAGCATAATGTGATGCTGATGTCAGCGACAGACGCGCATGACAACAGCATGTCGTGATGATAACGTCAGTGACAGACAAAAATTTTTGTAGAAACACTCAATTTATAATAGAAAGATTCGTAATATAATAAATGCCTATCGGTAAAGTTCTAAAATTTTGAGTTATATTGGATCAAAGACAGAAATTGAAAGTGATTTAGTTTTATTTTCATTTTATAATATAGCTTTTAAATCATGTTTAACTTTTGTTTGAGATTTGAAATTACAAATATTTTCATTACACGTATGATTCAATGTTTTATGTAATATGAATGTAAACAATAGATGATTCAATTTTTAATTAAATATATTCAGTTATTTCATTTTTTAATGGATGTTGCCTCTTTAGTATAGGGGTTTGCATGCAAAGTTAATTTGGAAGGATAATTAAGCCCATTATTAGTTGCTTTTTAACCGAAACCGAGTGTGAACCGACCCGAAATTTTAGTTAGTTCGGTAAACGGTTTTATCTTCGGTTTTCTGTTTTGTTCTGGTTCGGTCTTTGGCTTTTTGCTCGGTTTCTCCTCCACGGAAACCGAAGAAACCAAACAACCGATCTTATTTGTGCGATCCTATCCCAGATTTTTTTTATTTTTATATTTTTTTAAAAAATATTTACAAAAGTATATTTTTGTTTCAAAAATTTACAAAAATATACTCCTAATGTTCTTCTCAGAGGACATTTTTGGTGACGTGGCAGACAGCCATCGTCTGCAAATTTGCTGGCGGTACCCTAGCCACCCGTTAGGAGGGCAGCAAGGGGGCTGCCTGCAAATGCCCTACCCGTCGGGCCGCCGATTTTATGGGCAGCGCCCTTACCGCCCTCCTAGAGGGCGGTTTTCCTAGCTAGGGAGCCACCTGCAAAATAGGCTGGCCCCGTGATCGGCTATTTTGCAGACGGCCCTCTTGCCATTCTTCTGGAGGGCGGTTTTTGGACAGCCAGGGGGTTCCCTGCAAAATGACCCTTTTATTTAAAAAAATTTCTTTCCGAGTCAATTTCTCTGTTTTATGGGTGCCTCCTGCAACAGTGTTAAAATCCTCCTTTGGGAGCACGATTTTTTGCTAGCTCAGTGTAAAATCCCCTTCCAGCTTATGAAAAGTTCATAAAATTCATAAAAATAACAGAAAAAAAGAAGAGAAAGCTGAGAGCGAAGGTGAACGAAAGCAGCGAAGCCCTGTCGGTTTGCGGATTCCTCTGTAGGTAATATTTTGTCTCTTTGTAATTTCTATTTCTATTCATCAAGTGATGTAGTATGTGTAGTATTGTACTAGTTATTTCACAGGTAAGAGAATGTTAGGTATGGTCTATAGAGTGTAGATCTATTGTAGTTGAGCATAATGGCTAAGGGCATTGATATGCCGGGTGAGAGAAGTTAGGTTTTTTTTGCTAAATGAGTGACTCTAGTTCGAGAAACGCTAGGGAGATGGAAATGATGACAATGACATTTTAATTTTTGTAGTCATGTGTAATATACTCTAGGTATGTAGTTGTATAAGATATTTTTAGCTTAGCGAGTTATAACTTACGTTTATTTGGTTATAATGTAGGTTGCTATGGATGTGTTCGGTATGTCTAGTCATTAACGACCTCCAATTGACGTGTCTCCGCCGATGTGTTGGTGCGGAAATGATTACAAAGCTGTAATAAGTGAGCAGGATCACACATACTGGCAAATGTATTGGATGTGCGCTAATTACGCGTACTCCTCGGAGAAGCTGAAGCTGCAAGGGAAGAAAGAGAAGTTGAAGAAGCTAGTGGAGATAATACGAATTATTTTGTAGTACAAAATATTTGAACCTTTGAGCTAACAAATTTGCATATGTGAAGGCACCGAAACCTCCTCCGCCTTTGTGCGACTTTGTGCAGTGAATAGATACGGAGACCCGTCCAGAGGACGCAGAGTTTCTTTGCAGGTCATAGAAATGGCACAGGGAGCGCCTCGAACGTCTTTAGGGGTAGAGGCAGAGTGGGAGGCTGAGCAGAAGAGGAAGGAGGAGAAGGAGCGGCAGGAGCAGGAACCCCGTGAGGCAGACAGTGAGAGAAAGTGGGAGAAGGCACTACGTGCAAAGTAAGCTGGGCTGGAGGTGATGAGAAAGGGAAAGTACCCATGCTGCACACAGTAGTTGTATATTTAGTCGGATGCCCGATTAAAATACCCTAAGGCATGTAATAACGATAACTAGAAACGTTTCATGTGCCATTTGTACTTGTTGGATGGATAATTTTATTAGGTTTGTAAGCAATTAACGTGTGCTTGGTCATCATCGCTCGGAATCTACTTTCGCGGTAAAGTTAAAACTCGAAAATTCACAGTTTTTGATCAGTTTCATCAAAAACGTAGACCGTAAGGAGTAAATTGTTTGATCGACGAGCGTAAACGAAGTAAAGAGATTTCTGCAGTAAACGTAGGATTAATAAAACATGACGTACAAAAAATATAACATATGTATAATAGGCTAACAACTACTGGTACAACGTACTACGGGCCCTGGCTGTGACCTCTAGTCCTCTTTGTCCTCCTACCCTACGCTCGCACGTGGCCTTAAGAGTAGGTCACCCGGTTTGGTGGTATGGCACAGCCAGCGTGGCTCGCCTGCACGGGTATGGCAGCTGGTGGGTCCTGTGTCTGCGGTGGCAGAGCTCTTCAAAGCTGCGAGAAACCTAATACCTCCTGGATCTCCGTGTCCTCTAAGTTATCGCCCTTGAAAGGATCCGGTGCCCAACCGCTGCCATGTGCACGTTGCACGGAGGAGCCAACGCCAGCAAACATCCCCAGCGGTGTAGAGTGGAACTCTGTGCAAAAAATTGTTGATAATTGCAAACTAGAATTTTTCAAGGCAAAAGTAAACTTTGCATTGTGCATCTAACCTGAAGGACCTCCTGTGGTGGCCCTGGGGGCACTGGTTATGCCCTGCTGCGCGTGCGGTCGTGTGTGGTACGCTCCCTGCATGGACATGCCAGCTCCAAAGGGATCTAGGTATGGTGTAGCGAAAGCTGCACGGAAGCATATTGATGTAAAACGGTGCATTTCGTAGAAGGAAACATGGTATGAACCGATGGTTAACATAATTTACCTCTAGAAGGACCAGCTAGCTGACTGGAACCCTGCTAGTGCACTCCTGCTCCTGTGGGCCGTGGATGGTGCTGAGGTATAGCTACGGGAGGTACCGCGTTGACCGCACGACAAGTGAGCGCACGAATCACTGTATGCATCGACCAATGGATCCTCCCGAAAGTCGTTCTCTGCTCCTCCACAGTCAGCACGATCCCAACGTCCAACCGTCCGAACGCCGCATCCATATTAGCCAAAACCTGTCGCGCTGCGTCGGCCTATTTCAAATGTGACGTAAATATGTGTTAGAACCGTGGACACCTACAAAGGGACTAGCAAAGTGCAAAGAGAACGTGACTTACCGCGCGGAAGTAGTCCTGGTCACGGTGTGTAGGATACAAGTCAGTCACAGCGGCGATGTGTGGCCGTGGATCAGCTAGGGTGAACGTTACACATGTGCGGGTGCGGGGCTGGTACCACCTAAGGTATCCTAGGTAGGCGGCCTCAATGTGTGGACGGACCTTGTCGATGACCTTCTCCGTCGCCAACAACTAGTCGTCCACGTACCTCTGCAGTCGGGGAACCCACTGAGTGCCGCTGGCCTGTCCCCTACGAGTATACCTAGTTGTAGAGTGTGTATTAGATTTCATAAAGGAGTTGTAGTACTCAACGAAGATCGCAACTATACTAACCGGTGCACGTCGTGTGGGACAACCAGCTCCACGGGCATAGGGAAGAGCTGACATAGGCCAAACTGTCACATCACGCGCTGCGGATAGTAGGGCTCAATGAAGATGTCAAACACCATCGGCACTGTCGTCATCCAATACGCCTGGTCGCGTATGTAAAGAGCCGAGAGTCCAAGCGATGCACGGGCCACGATGGCCTGCGGACTGTACGGCTCCTAGACGACGTCGCTGGGCTATAGGCGGTCGAACTCTATCACGAAGTCAGAGTAGGCCCTCCTAACTTGCGCGTGGGCGTAACGACGTTGCAAAATAGGACAAAGAGAACACATCAGTGATTGCACATAAGTGGTAAACCTAGAATTTCACGTTACGTACCTCACGTCTATACCATACTGTCCCCATAGTCAGACGGTACTCGGCCGACTACCCGTACAAGCCTCCAAGGCTGCCTTCGTAGGGAGAGTGCTGAATCAGAGGGCAGTCTATCACGAACCGCTCGGCCACCCATAGCTGGAGAAGGAGAGGGCAACCGGCGATAATTGCACCTAGATCAGTCTTTGTGCACGCGTCACAAGGACCACGGTACGTTGTCGCTAGCACAGTAGATCCCCAGGTCCACTGCGGTACGCAACCATCCTCGTTGTCGGCGATCGCACGAGCATAGTGGATCAGTCCCTTGTCCACCGCGTGCCCCATCGTGCTGGTGAACATCTCCCACCCGAACAACCACAGCAGGTACGCCTCCAAGCTCTACAGCACTGAGTAGTCGTCGGCGTCAGGGTGTAGCTGATCAGGCTGGAAAGCAAGATTATTGTCAGTTCCACTGTTGCTTTATAGATAGGGCAACTATGAATCAAAGGAATACGCGACTTACGGTGAACTGTAGCAGCCACGCCTGCGAGGGGCCGCTCGTGGTGTAAGCCGATAGCGAACCCGGTGCACCAAGTCTAGGCTGGCGGTGCACAATCGCGAACCGAACAGTGATGTCCTGTGACCAACCATGTGCCTTGTCAACCGGACCCACTGCGTCCCCTGCGAGGGGAAGTCCCAGCAGGTAGGAGACATGTCCTGGAGTGTGGGAGTCATCTTGCTGCACGGTAGGTGGAACGTGTGCGTCTCAGGTCTCTAGCAATCCACCAGTGTTGCTAGAAGTGACTGGTCAGCGTCCCACCGCCTGACGGGGTCCCTCTCGTCCGGTGCGGGATCAACTAGCCTGCATAGCGGAAGAAGTCCAGACTCACGTAACCTGCAGAATATAGCACTGTAGTCAATATTGGGAAACATAGATATGTAAAAATATTAGGAATAAATGTTGGTACAACTCTTACCTCTCACGGAACCGGGGGTCTATCCGCTGGAGGTGATGTGAAGGCCGTGGACAGAAGGTGCTCAGCTCGGCACCCTCAATGGCTGACAAGTAAGACCGGTTGGACCGGTCAAGGTCCTGGTTGAGCAGCTCCAGTGTCTGGTACGCCATACCTGCATGCAAATAGAGAGTTAGCGTAATTTTTATTATTAAAGTAACAAGTAAAAGTAAGTTTGCAATGTTAATTAAACAACCATATTAAAAATTATTGTTAAGATTCATAGCATTATTACATGACAATAAAAGACAACAATATGGTACATATTATTCTATAACAAAGATCAAGCACGCAATAAAACAGGAGAACTTAAGTTATAGAATCTCTATTACATCGATACATGGACTAACACTACACCGCACCACCACCAAATGCTCGAGAACATCTAGGACAGGGTCGCCTTGATGTTGTGCCTTCACCCGGGGGACAACTGCCATTAGCGCTTGAACCCGACGGTACAGCATCCGCTACACTTGGACTGGTTGCATCCTTCGAACATTTCTTGTAGGTATGGCCTTTTTGGTCGCACTTTGAATAACGTTTACACCTTCCACCCGCTTCTGACTCATCCATATCATTATGAATGCGTCTTGTCTTGTGGCAACCTGCTTTGCCCCTCAATTTTGTTGGGTCAGGAATGTAGATAACTTGGGGATGCTCGGTAGTAAATGTTCACGCAATACCGAAGCCGTATATCTCGCCACTCCTAGAACTATAGATTGCTTCTTTCCTGAAATAAGGTGAGACAAAATGACATGCTTCTATCCCACACTCAGCGCTCGCGGCAATAACGTGAGAACACGGCTTGTGGAGCAGAGTAGGCTTTCGGCACGAGCACTTGCAGGTCCCGTCTTCCTTTAGCATGCACTCCTGTACAACTCTTTTACGGTATATTCCACGTATGCCCCTGTCGACACATAATATTTCAAACCTGTGCTCTTGTGTACCTTGAGGTATAGCTCAATGTCTTCGGGCCTTATTTCTTTTATCTTGCATGTACTTAGTCAGTAGTGTGCCAAAGAAAAGATTATTGTCTCCCATGGAGGGGCCAGCTACTCTTAACCGATCTTTGAAGTATGTGCATATGCCATACAAGATAAATTCAACAATGCCAATAAGTGGGAGCCATCAAACACTACGCATCATCTAGTTGTAAATCTCTGCCAAATTTATGGTCATTATGTCAAATCGAGAACCATCTTTGTCAAAAAATAAGGCCTATTTCTCCTTTGGCTCATTGTCAATCCACTCCGAAAATTTCCTAATCGACGATGCTGACCTTCTTCTCATACGAGATCCGTCACTTGGTAGAGGTCCAAGAGCTTGTGAAGCCTCATCCCCTACAAGGGTAGCCCTCCTAGACTGCTCCTCTGTTTGTTTAGACGTCAGCTCATCCAACCTCCTCCAAAGCTCATTGAATTTCTTCTCTTGATTCTAGGCGCACAACCTCTTGAAAAAATCTATAAGATGTTTGTTCTTAAACTGCCTATAGAAATTAGTACCCATATGACGCATGCATAATCTACTTTGAACATCGGACCACCTTGATGGGTACCCTTATCAGCACATCCATCCCTCAATTCCTCAATTGCCCATAGCAAGCCGGCGTGACGGTCATGTATTAGGCATACATCTGGCCTCATCCGTACAACTGCAGACTTAACCCGTTCTAGGAACCAGTACCAGCTATCAGTGTTCTCGTTCTCAACAAAAGCAAAAGCCACCAGTAGAAGTTGGTTGTTCCTATCAACTCCAATTGCTGTCAATATCTATCCTCTGTACTTTCTGGTCAGGAATGTCCCATCAATGTAGAGGATGGGACGACAATGCACAAAGGCCTGAATGCAAACACTTAATGCAAAGAATACCCGTTGCAACACACTTTGATTACCATGGTCAATTGATGGAAAAGCTTTCAGGTTGTAGTAAGTCTACAGATTCCTCTGAAGGATGCAGGCTAAAAGACGAGGCAAATTATCATACGATACTTCAAATGTACCAAACCTCATCTCTACAACCTTCTGTTTCACCCTCCATGCTTTCACATAGCTAATTGTGTACTTGAATTTCTCCTCAATATGTTTAATGATTGATCTTAGTTCGTACCCCAGGTTGTTCACAATGTGGGAGTATATTTCTGTTGCAACAAATACAGATGTCATATTTCTATGGTATATTTCGACACCTTGTAAGTGACATGAATGCTCAGTCACGATTGAAACTTGCCAATAATCCTTCCATTTACCCTTGAACGCGTGCACCCGCCATGGATACCTATCCTTCACGCACTTCACTTCATACACCGTCTTGCTTGACTTCATGACCGAGAACTTCCTCTGAAGTGATACCACCCATTGTTTCACTGCTTCCTTTAAATTCTCTATGTATGCATACTTAGCCCCTTGGATGACCTCATTCTCCTTGTACTCCCATGGCACATGACGCCGCTCGGAGATAACAAGCCCGAAAAAGTCCTCGTTGGTCCATTTTACAGGCATTACATTGTCCTCAATTGACGAATCATCATCCTCTGCATGCTCGTTTTCAGCATCTTCCCTAGCCATTTCCTCAACGATGGTGTCGATTAGTTCTCCCTTGTCTGTCATACCTGTTGGCTGCCTATCTTCTTGTCGATGTTTTACACCGGCAATACGAATATAGGGCTACTCGTCGGATCAAAACTCGGTGGACTGCAAAGGAACACAAAGAGTTTATACTGGTTCAGGCCCTCGAGGTGAGGTAATACCCTATGTCCAGTTGTGGTGTATTTCCTTTGAGGATGTATGATGTTGATTCTGGTGAACCTCCGATCTTCTGCTTCTGCCCTCAGGAGGTGCTCTGCCTCCCCTTATATACTGGGGGACAGGGTTACAAAGTAGGAGTCCCAGTCGGACTACGACCAAGAGATCTCCTTCTAGAGATATAACGTTTCCAACTAGCACTGTATTTTCCCTGTCGTACAAGGCTGAGTCTGCCAAGTTCTATCATATCCCTAATTACAAGGCTAGCCCCATCCTCTATCCGAGTGGCCCATATGCTTGTTATGAGGTACCCGGGGCCCATGGTCTCCACAGCAGCCCCTGAGACCTTCATAGTTGAGTCACAGCTGATACCGAGTGCTCATCCTCCACGGTGAAGTTTTCCCGAGTGCATTGCTCCCGAGTACTCTTTTTCCGAGTGCTCTTCTCCCGAGTCCTGTTTCATGTCAGCTGGCAGCGAGGCTATGAAGCGCTCCATGTAGAAATATGAATAGTGTGCACCAAATAGGCGCACCTATTAGGTGTAGCCCCCCCAACTTTGTGCTTAATTGTGAAACCATTAAACATAAAGTCAAAGATCTTTAACCCTGTAGTCTTTCCCGAGTAGTGTACTACTGGTATATGAGACTTTTCAGCATCATGTCAGCTGGAATATTTTTAAATCTTTCCTGAGTAGTATATCACTCGGAAGTTAGACTCTTCAGCTTCATGTCAGCTGGAAAAAATTTTTTGCTCATGGCAATTGTTGGCCAATCATGTAGGCCTAGTACCACTTTATGGATTTTAATCTAATATGTGGTCAGGTGCACTTGAGAGATACCTGCATCCCCAATTTCAATGGAGACCAGTCGTTGATCCTTATAAGGATATATCCTCAATACCTGGTAAATAATGCAGATACCCGAATGTAGACATTTGGCTGTAGGCTTAGCATGAAGCATATCTAATTATTTGATTGGTTTCTGTGAGTAGCACCAGCATTGTGATTTTAACACAGCTAGCGAGCGGCCCAAATAGAGCATGTTACTATAGAAACTCATATCTTGTGGCCCAGTACCGAATTTGTAGGCCTAAGCCCACTTATCAGCACAGGCTCTATAAAGGCGGGGAGAGAAAGAAAAGATTCCCTCATCTTCTCCAATCCACCAATCGCTTCGTCTTCCAACTTCCGCGCCGAAATTTCGCACCTTGCCTTGCTAGGATTCGCCATTGCTAGCTCTTCCTTCTCGAAACTCGGGCGATCCTGCTCCTCTGCATCCATTCCGAACCCCCAATAGCATTTCCCCCAAATCTCCTCGCCTCCAGCCATGCCGAGAGCTTCGGAAATCACGAAAGTGTTTGCTGAGACCTGGCCGACGTCGGATTGCGGCTCGACGAAGTTGAAGTATCTGGAGAAACTACTAAGATTGCAGAGCCGTGAAGTCATCCATTGGTGTCCAGCTGAAGGGGAATTGATTCTAGCGCCCCAATCCGGTGAGATTGTAGTCTTCACCTCTTTCTTTGACCGGGGTCTTGCTCTTCCTTTTTCGGATTTTCTGCGCCAACTTCTTTCCTTCTACCAGCTAGAGTTGGTGAATCTGAATCCCAACTCCATCTTGCAAATCTCTATCTTTGCAACTCTATGTGAATGCTTTCTGGGTGTGCAGTCCCATTTCAATCTATTTTGATATCTGTTCCACATCAAACCTCAGCCCTCCAAAAACAAAGTCCAGGTGATAGGGGGAGTCGGTCTTCAACTTAGGAATGAAATGAAAAAGATTTATCTTCATCCTCTAAAAACTTCCCTTAAGGGCTGGCATAAAGAATGGCTCTATTGCTCTGATCTTGAACCTTGTCTGCCCCTCTTTACTGGTTTGTCTCCGGAGGTCTTGCCTAGCTGGTCATCTGTGCCAAGTTTCAAGGAAATGGGCCAAGTGTATCTGTTGATTGATAAAATTGACAAGTTGAAGAGCTCTGGATTGACTAGTCCCTGGGTGGCCAGATGTTTCTTGAATCACCGCATCAAGCCATTGAAGCTAAGAAGCCACTTCGGCTGGGATTATAAGGGAAAACATGATCTCAACTGAGAATACTCAGATCTGACTGACAAGCACAAGGTGACTGATGTCTTGCTCAGCTATTTCGCCAACAGGGTGATTGAGACTGAAGACGCAGAGCGCACCACCGCGGCTTACAGCCAAAAAAGGCCTCGTCCAGAGGTAATATTGAAATATTGATTGTGGAATTGCTGTCCATCCGCGATGAATGTCAGTAGATGTGTATCCTAGATTGCTCTGCAATGTATGATGTATGTTGCCTGAATCAGTTGCAGGAATGTGAGTAGTTTGATGATGACTCCTAAACGTTGTCGGCCACCACATCGAAGAAGAGGCCATTGAGTCCTTCTGCTGCTCAGCCTAGCTCCAAGAGAGCTGCGAAGAAACCTATCGAAGACCCGGGCAAGAAGAGAGCTAGCAAGCCCAGTACTGCAGCCGGGAGCCTGAAGATAAAAGATACCACCAGCGTAGCTCCTAGGCCGCCGAGTCCAAGGCCATCTCCTCCAAGCTCAAGACCAACACCACCAGGCTCAGCAACATCGAGCCCAAGGCTGGTGCCGCCGAGTACGAGATCAGCAATATCAAGCCAAAGAGCGGCGCCACCGAGTACTTCGATGCCACAGTTGGCTGTACCAGAGACTGGGCTGACCAAGAGCAAATCGCCACCGCCGACTACCGCGCCGATGAGCCCGACAGCTAGCAGCTCTCCACTACCGACATTTGGAGCCCCCTCGTGGAAGTTCAAGTCCTCCAAAGAGGTAAGCAATCTTGATTCTTCTGAAAATCTTGATCAGCATAATAGTGTCTTGATATTTGACTCATTGTACAGGAGGCGAGTGGACATAGATATGAAGAAGACTATGCCGACTGCTCCTGTTGCCGAGCTAGCCCCAGCCGAGTCAACACCAACAAGCTCATCTGCTGAGCCGATGACTGCCTCAATTGTAGAAACTGGAGCTGTCCCGACAGCAGGACCGCTAGTGCCAGCTGACCAAGGGGCGAGTACTAAAGCCGTTGCGTCAGCCCCTGAGCGAGTCCCTAAAGCCCCAGCAGCTGCTGAGTCAGGATCCAGGACCTCGTCGCCATCCATGTCGTCATCGTCTTTAGAAGTGGATCTCCCCAGACTTGAGGCCTCTCCCCACGGGTTCTCGAGAACATTTCACTGGGTATCCCCTGAGGGAGTTGCAAAAAGCTATGAGCATGATGAGGAGGCAGCGGAGAGGGAGTGCGAAGTTCTTCTTCATGCCGCAATCGCCGCGTCTCGGGGAGTCCAGGTATGACTCTCGCCATAGTGAGTTCTTGATAGTCTTCCTTGTAGTGTTCTCTGCTTCTTGACTCTGTTTTGTTCCGTTTTTGCTCCAAGCAGAAGATAGTCGACCGCTCAGAGAAAGCGAACAAGGTCTTGACCCAGCTTGTCCCCCATCTCCAACGATTGGGCCAGCTCCAAGCTACCAAGACTGACCTGGAACGGTCTAGTAAGGAGAGGGAGACTTAGCTAAGGGGAGCAGTTGACCAGCTTAGGGATGAGAAGTGGGTTCTAGCTGAGAAGATCAGAACTATGTCTCCTGTATCTGTCTTCCCGAAGAAATCCCAAGTGTATTTCTCCAGCTTTGTTGTTTCCCGACTGCCCAGTTGAGTCCTGATTGTAATCTCGAGTTCTTGATTATTCTAATGTATAGCCCTCGAAGCCAAGTTGAAGACCCAGACAGAGGAGAAAAAACAACAGAAATTTGAGCTGAAGAAAGTTGAAATGGCTGAAACTGAACTGGAGAAGGCCGAAGCCAAAGTAGAGGCCGACTATGAAAGTAAGCCTTCCCTCTGACAATAATCTTAACTAATCCTCTTGCTACTCCGACTATAGTTTTGGCTAATAAGTATACTTGTCAATGAATCTGAGCAGCTTCGAGAGCCAATGCCCAAACCCAATTCCAAGCCTTTGCAGCGGAGATTGAAGTCATCAAGGAATCACGGGAGATTCTTGCCGAATCTGTGAAATTGCTCCTTGACATTATGGATCCTCACCACGTTGGGACCAGCTCCAATACAATCTCCCAGGTGCAGACGGACCTTAGCCAAGCCCCGAGTATCTTGAAAAAGTACTCGGATGAGCGTGTGATTGTCAGCGTGGCCCAGACCCTTGCCATGACCAAGTCGATCTACCCTAGGGTAGACCTCGAGGCCATCGGTGAGGGGTTTGCCGAAGAGACAACACCTGAGGAAGCACTGGAGTTGATTACCCAGGCGAGGCCAACTACAGAGGCGATCACAAAGGACCTGGGAATGTAAGAACAAACCATTATGCAGTCGGTGTATATAAAACTTTTGTAAAGACATGTGTAAATATATGTACAATGCCGCTGAGTTCTTGGTTTTACTTAGTTATCATTAGCTTTATCCAACTATATAGTCTACGCCGAGTTGGTCAATAGGAACTTAATAAAATCGTTCACCTCAGAAAGCTATACTTGGGCAAACATAACATAGTTGTTGTAAAACTTCATAACTTAGATAAAACAAGTTTGTATGTTGTTGACAAAGCACATATAATACATGTAGCCCCCGACTCACTACTTGGTTGAAACAAGTGACGTAGTGAGTCAGAGAAAAAACTTTATACATATGTATGTGAGAAAGTACATAACTCGGGTATACAAAGGACGTAGCTGTTCTATATTCCATGAGTTACTGACTAGGGCACTGTCTTGAGTCTTCAGTCGGTAGGCGCCTAGCCGAGTAACCTCAGTGATAATGAACGACCCTTCCCACAGGGGGGATAGTTTATGCCTGTCTTTGGTGGTTTGTATTTTTCTCAAGATGAGATTGCCGACCAAAAAGGCGCGGCCACGGGCATGTCAACTATGATAACGACGCAGGCCTTGAAGATACCGTGCCGACTGGATGATTGTGATGTCCGTAGTTTCCTCCAACTGATTGAGTTGAACTAGCCGGTTTTCGTTGGATATGTCTTCTGAGTAGGCCCGAATTCGCGGAGAGCCGAACTCTAACTCAGTTGGTAACATAGCCTCAATACCATGGACCAAAAAGAAAGGGTATTGCCATGTTGCCCGATTAACCGTGGTTCTTAGAGACCAGAGAACGGATGGGAGTTCTTGTACCCACTGCCCTGCATATGGTTGTAGTCGGTCGAATATCCTGGCCTTGATACCTTGTAAGACCATGCCATTAGCATGCTCGACCTACCCATTGCTCTGCGGGTGTGCCACAGAAGCATAACAGATCTTGATGCTGAAGTCGTCACAGAAATCTTGAAAAATGCCGCCTGTGAACTGAGTACCGTTGTCCGTTATGATGCGGTTAGGAACCCCGAATCAGTATAGTATACTCATGATGAAGTCCTTTGCTCGTGCCGCTGTTATGGCAGCAACGGGTTTTGCCTCAATCCACTTTGTGAATTTATCCACTGCGACGAACAAGTGTGTGAACCCTCCTGGTGCTTTCTTGAAAGGCCTGACCATGTCAAGCCCCCATACTGCAAAGGGCCAAGAGATTGGGATGGTTTGAAGTTCTTGGGCTAGAAGATTTGTTTGTCACACATAGAATTGACAACCCTCGTATGTGCGAACTATGTCTTTAGCATCTGTTACTGCTATTGGCCAGAAAAATCCCTGCCTGTAAGCCTTTCCGACTAACATCTTAGATGCGGCATGGTTGCCACATATGCCCGAGTGGATCGATTGCAGAATCTGTTTGCCCTCCTCAGGTGTGACGCAGTGCATGAGGACTCCAGATGCACTTCTTCGGTAGAGGTCTTCTCCGATTACAAGGAAACATTTGCTTCGACATTTGATTCATTCAGCTTCGCTGCGATCTTCTGGGAGTTCATCATCCAAGAGGAATTTGAGAACAGGAGTCCACCAATCTTGAGATATGATCAATACTTCATCTGTTGCCGGGGTAGGTTCAGCTCCTGACTGCTTTGGTACTGGTTTCTTCTTGACTGATGGCTCCAGTAGTTGCTCAACGAAAATCCCAGTTGGGACTACTTCTCTCTTGGGTCCCATGTTAGCCAATTCATCTGTAGCGTCGTTGTATTGTCGTAATACATGAGTTATCTCCAGCCTATCGAACTTGTTTTCCAGCTTTCTGACCTCCTGACAGTACGCCGCCATAGTATCATCGAGGCATGTCTAGTCTTTCATGACTTGGTTAACCACGAGTTGCGAATCCCCACATACAACCAGTCGGCGGATGTCAAGTGATATAGCAATGCGGAGCCCATGGACAAGTGCCTCGTACTCAGCGACATTGTGGGAAGCCGGGAAGTGAATCTGGAGAACGTACTTAAGTTTTTCGCCGGTGGGTGACGTCAGTACGACGCTGGCCCCAGCGCCTCCGATCTATAGAGAACCGTTGAAGTACATTGTCCAGCACTCTAGCTTGTCTATTGTTGTGGTCGTCTGAACTTCTGTCCACTAGGCCAAGAAGTCAGCTAGAGCTTGAGATTTGATTGCCGTCCGTGGCTGGAAGGTGATGTCGAATGCCATCAACTCGAGCGCCCATTTAGCGATTCGGCCGATGGCCTCTCGGTTGTGTAGGATGTCGCCGAGTGGATACAATGTGACCACCGTGACTTGATGTGACTGGAAATAGTGCACTAGCTTCCGACAGTGATGAGTAGGCCATATAGCAGCTTCTAGACCTAACGGATATCTCATCTTTGAGTCGACTAGGACCTCGCTGACAAGTAGACTGCCATTGATTTTCTGTATATGACCCGACTCGATCGCTCGACCACCAACACCGTGCTGACTACCTGAGTGGTTACTGCCAGATATAGCATTAGTGGCTCTTGGGGAATAGGTGATGCCAACACTGGTGGTGATGTGAGAAATTTTTTAAAGTCTTCGAAGGCTTGTTGGGCTTTGGGAGTCCATTGAAAATTGTCCGCTTTCTTTAGTAGTTTGAAAAGGGCATACCTCGTTCGCCTAGTCGGGAGAACAAATCGGCTGAGTGCCGCTGCAGCTTGTCAGATTTTGGACATCCTTTTGGCTAGTCAGGGGTGCCATGTTCATGATTGCATTGACTTCTCTGGATTGGCCTCGATGCCACGATGCGATATGAATGAAGCCGAGTAGCTTGCCGGATGGCACACCGAAGGCGCACTTTTCTGGGTTCAACTTCATGTTGAATCTTCGAAGATTTTGGAAGGTTTACTCCAAGTCGCGATAGGTCTTCTTTGGACTTTGTCTTGATCACCACATCATCAACATACGCCTCTACGTTGCGCCCGATCTGAGTGTGTAAATACCGCTGAATTGCTCGTTGATACGTTGCTCCAGCATTTTTCAAACCGAACGGCATAGTGATGCGCAGTATGCCAAACGGCGTGATAAAAGAAGTCTTCAGGCAGTCCTCCTCCATCAGGCTATTTGATGGTATCCTGAGTAACAGTCGAGAAAACTGAGAAGTTCACACCCGCAGTTGAGTCCACCACCTGATCTATTCTGGGTAGACCAAATGGATTTGTGGGCACGCCTTGTTCGAGTCGGTGTAGTCGAACGCACATGCCTTGGACTAGGGGTTTGCCATCCGGGTTGTCCTTTGATGAACCCGGCTGTTGGTTATCTCCTGGCATCTTTACGGAAGGCGACGATCTTGACACGTATGTTGGAGGTTTCCAAGTAAAAATTCCCTGGCGAGTCTGGTCCTGACTAGAGCAGTCTTGGAGGGGTCGGAAGGGTCGGGGGATCTTCTTCATGTCAGAGTCTGCTGAAATTCCGGACTTTGCTGCTTTTTTCGCTGGAACTTGGTCGTCCTTGATTTCGGTTGCAGCAGCTTACGAATGCTGTTGCGTCTGACTATCCGCTTCTTGAGACTGAGCCAACTCGCAGCTCTCTTTATCATAGGTGAAGGCTTGCTTGACGTCGCTGCGAAGGGAGAAAACTCCGCTGGCCCAGGCATCTTGAGCACCATGTAGGTATAGTGCGGTATCGCCATGAATCTGGCTAGCGCAGGCCGTCTGAGTATCGCGTGGTACGTAGTCTTGAAGTCGGCCACATCGAAGCAGATAATTTCTGTGTGGAAGTTATCCCGCGTGACGAAGGTGACCGGCAAAGTTATCTGCCCGAGGGTGTTGAAGACAGCCAGGATTATCCCTTGGAAGGGCGCCGTACTCGGCCGCAGTTCTGAACGAGGATTTTCATCTCATCCAGGGTCTTGGCGAAGAGGATGATTGAGCGTGCTACCTCCGTCTATGAGAACCTTCTTCAACTTGATATTTTTGACAACCGGGTCTAGGACGAGTGGGTAGCGTCCCGGGTGTGAACCCGATCTAGATGGTCTGCGCGATCAAACATGATGGGCGTTTCGACCAGCGCAGAAATTGGGGGGTGTCTGCTGTGGAGACTGAGTTGACGTCGTGTGTTGTTAGTTTTTGCTTTCTCTTGGACTCGTATGCAGACGGCCCTCCGAAGATATGGTTGAGCTCAGCCTAGAGATCTTGATAATCGCCGGCTGCACCCGGATCTGGCTTGTCTTTGTCCTTGTCGGCGCCAGATGTTGAAGCTTGCTTGGAGGCAAACTTCTTGAGCATGAAGCAGTCTTTGGCCACATGTTTACCCTTGGGATGAAAGGGGAAAGGCCCGTTCATCACGTTCTGGTACTCGTTGTTCCTTGGGGGTCGCGATCGAGTTCGCTACACATTGGCCACCACGTTTTCCGACTTCCGCTTGTGGCTGCCAGATTTGTTCTGTGCTGGCTCGTTGTCGGCTTTTGCCTTTTGGCCCTTTTGCTGGGACTCTTTCTTTCTGTCGAGGGCCTCATCAACCGCCTCGGCCAAGTCAGCACACTTGTTTGCCATATCGAAGAGAGCCCTGACAGAGGCTGGAGGCTTCCGAGTGAACTTGGCGATGAACGGGGCGTCTTTGACTCCCTTGCGGAAGGCGGCGATGACGACCTCGTCCTTGATCATTGGGATCGAGTTGTGCTTTTCGGAAATGTGGAGGCCATGGGCCCCGGGTACCTCATTACCAGTACATGGGCCACCCGGATAGAGGATGGGCTAGACCATGTAAGTAGAGATAAGATAGCACCCGGCAGGCTGTGCCTTGTATAATAAGGAAACATAGTCTTAGTCGGATAGGATTCTATCTCTAAGAAGGAAATCCCTTGGTCGTATCCGACTGGGATCCTTATCATGTATCCCTGTCCCCTAGTATATAAAGGGAGGCAAGGTGCCCCTTAGGGGAGGAGAACAAGAGCAACCAGATCATCGATCTACATACACCTCAGAGGAATAACACCTCAACTGGACGTAGGGTATTACCTCATCTTGAGGGCCTGAACCAGTATAATTCTTTTGTGTTCCTCTGCAGTCCATCGAATTCACCCTCGCCGAGTAGCCCCATAGTTTTATTGCCGGTGCAAAGCATCGACAGTTGGCGCGCCAGGTAGGGGTTCTGGCGAATTCCTCATCTGAAGATTCGATGGATTCAACCAACGGAGTCGACAGCAACGAGTTCTTCCCCGGAGATGCAATTACCTTCGGAAGCTTAAACTTCATCGCCGATCAATTCAGCAATCTCACCCTGGCTGAAGTAGATCCAATCTTGCCAGCCGGGGAACCAGCCGACGTTGCGCCAGTCGGCATGCAGGACACCGCCATCTCCTTCAGCGACTTCCTGCGGCAGTCCTTCACATCGCCGAACATCGGGACAACCCTCTCCTTCGGCGTCCGGCTTGCGCTAGGCCTTGAGCCAGCCCGAGTTGGGCCGAGAAGGGGAGAGGTCGTCAATTTCCTGAACAATTCCGGCGACGCTGCGCATCTTTACCCTGCGCAGCAAACCCGATCTCCAGCGATTCAGTTTGGACACGGCCAAGCGCCGTTTCAGATTGGATCTAGAGAGGTCGGAGTCGTTCTCACTCCGATAAACTATTCGGAGTCCGACACCAAGTCGGACAGCGGTTCGAGCGCTAGCTCGGACTTTAATTCGGCAAGCTTCCCCCTCTCCCGCGAGATCTTCATGGCCTCAACACCACCTTCCGAGGTACGCCGACTACAAGAGGAGCGACAAGAGGAGGCGCGCCGGCTACAACAAGAGGAGGCCATTCGCGAAGCCCGTAACGACGAGCTGCGCCAGGCTGGGGAAATCGCTCAGCAACAGATCCTCCAAACCAAGATCGGCGACCACGACGTCTTTGTCACGCCACAACAGAACGTTGTGGCCACAGCGACTCTGCTGGACACACTCCAGCTCGGGGCCGATCACCAGGCCACCCCGACTATCGCCAAGATCAAGGCGATGATCACAGCTGCTGCCTGTCAGCAGCAACAGCAGTCGGGCGACACCGCTATACCGACCAACCGGTCGGGCTCTCCGGCGGCAGGCTCATCTGCATCAACACGACGCTGGGCGGCCGGCTCCAGTCGGCAACGCGAAGAGTCCTGGCAAACAATGCTCGGCAATACCAATAATGACAACCGGCGGCGTCGCCGATACGACCGCCGACCCAATCAGGACCTCCGAGTTCGACTGCACCGGGACCTCCGCCACACCCTAAATGCCTAATGCGAACAACGCGAAGAAGATGAACGCCGCCGACTGGAAGACGAAAACGAGCGCTTCGGCCTCCACCACGAGCGGCTACATCACCAAGATCGGAGTCGGAGCCCTCACGAAGACGAAGGCATCCCAGCCTTCACTCGGGAGCTACAGGACGTCTTGTGGCCGACTGGCTTTAAGCCCACCGGGATAGAAAAGTACGACGGCAAGACAAACCCCGAGTCCTGGCTCACCGTCTACACCCTAGCAGTTCGCGCTGCTGGGGGCGACAGCAGAGTCATGGCTAACTACCTCCCAGTCGCGCTAGCCGACTCGGCGAGGACATGGCTGACAGGCCTCCCAAGGCGGTCGATTGGTTCCTGGGGACAACTCAGGGAGCAGTTCATCGCTAACTTCCAGGGGACCTATGACAGACCCGCTTCGGAGCATGATCTCTATCAACTGCACCAGAAGAAAAACGAGTCTTTGCGCGAATTCATCAAGAGGTTCTCCGAGAAGCGCAACCAAATCCCAACGGTCAAAGACGAAGCCATCATCGCCTCCTTTCGTAAAGGGGTAAAAGACGCTCCGCTTATCGCAAAATTCACTCGGAAGCCACCATCTACAGTCCGGGCGCTCTTCGACATGGCCAATAAATACACCGACTCGGCCGAAGCGGTCGCCGAGGCCCTTGACGAGAAGAAAGAGCCCCAACAGAAAGAACAGAAGGCGAAAGCCGACAACGAGCCACCTCAAAACAAGTCCGGCAGCCGTAAACGGAAGTCGGACAACGAGGTGGCCAACATGGAGCGCAGCCGGTCACGGCCCCAGCGGAACAACGACTACCAGAAAGTCATGAGCGGGCCATGCCCCTTTCACCCCAAGGGAAAGCACGCGGCCAAAGACTGCTATATGCTTAAAAAGTTTGCCGCCGAGCAGACTTCATCATCTGGCGCCGACAAGGACAAAGACAAGCCAGACTCGGGTCCGGCCGACGACTTCCAAGATCCTCAAGCCGAGCTCAACCATATCTTTGGGGGACCACTCGCATACGAATCCAAGCGCAAACAGAAGCTTTCAGCACGCGACATCAACACGGTCTCTACGGCCGACACCCCCCAATACCTGCGCTGGTCAGAGATGGCCATCACCTTCAATCGCGCAGATCACCCAGATCGGGTTTCCCACCCGGGACGCTATCCACTCGTCCTGGACCCGGTCGTCAAAAATATCAGGCTGAAGAAAACCCTCATAGACGGAGGCAGCGCGCTCAACATCTTGTTCGCCAAAACTTTGGACGAGATGAAAATCCCTCGTTCAGAACTACGGCCGAGCACTGCACCCTTCCACGGGATAATTCCCGGCCTGTCATCAACTCCACTCGGGCAGATAACTTTGCCGGTAACCTTCGGCACACGGGATAATTTCCGCATAGAAACTGTCTGCTTCGAGGTCGCCGACTTCGAGACCGTGTACCACGCGATACTCGGACGACCGGCACTCGCCAAATTTATGGCGATACCGCACTATACATACATGGTGCTGAAGATGCCCAGACCAGCAGGAGTCCTCTCCCTCCACAGCGACGTCAAGCAAGCCTTCACCTGCGACAAGGAGAGCTGCAAACTGGCCCAATTACAAGAGGCGGCAGTCGGACGCGACAACATTCGGCAAGCCGTCACAACTGAAGTTGAGCAAGATCAAGTTCCGGCTAAAAAAGCAGCGAAGTCGGGAATTTCAGCGGACTCTGACACGAAGAAGATCCCCCTAGACCCTTCCGACCCCTCCAAGACTGCTCTAGTCGGGACCGGACTCGACCCCAAATAGGAAGACGCGCTCGTCACCTTCCTCCAAGCCAACAAGGATATCTTCGCATGGAAACCGTCCGACATGCCGGGCGTACCAAGGGAGGTGATCGAGCACGCCCTAAACGTGAAGACAGACGCCAAGCTAGTCAAACAACGGCTACGGCGCTTCGCTCAAGACCGCAAAGATGCTATCCGGGAGGAAATTACGAAACTCCTCGCAGCCGGGTTCATCAAAGAGGTCTACCACCCGGACTGGTTGGCAAACCCAGTTCTGGTCCGGAAGAAAAACGGTAAATGGCGCATGTGCGTCGATTACACCGACCTCAACAAAGCATGCCCCAAGGACCCATTTGGTCTTCCTCGGATAGATCTGGTGGTTGACTCCACGGCAGGGTGCGACCTACTCAGTTTTCTCGACTGCTACTCGGGATACCATCAAATCAGCCTGAGGGAAGAAGACTACTTGAAGACATCTTTCATCACACCGTTCGGAGCGTATTGCTATATCACAATGCCGTTCGGTCTGAAGAACGCGGGCGCAACCTATCAAAGGGCTATTCAGCGGTGTCTGCATACTCAGATCGGACGCAACGTGGAAGCCTACGTCGACGATGTGGTGATCAAGACCAAGTCTAAAGAAGACCTCATCGCTGACTTGGAAGAAACCTTCCAAAACCTTCGAAGATTCAAGATGAAGTTGAACCCGGAAAAATGCGCCTTCGGCGTTCCATCCGGAAAGTTACTCGGCTTCATTGTCTCGCACCGCGGCATTGAGGCCAACCCGGAGAAAGTCAACGCCATCAGGCACATGGCACCCCCGACTACCCTCAAAGACGTTCAGAAGCTGACAGGCTGCATGGCGGCACTCAGCCGGTTTATCTCCCGACTGGGCGAACGGGGCATGCCCTTCTTCAAGCTACTCAAAAAGACCGACAATTTCCAATGGACTCCGGAAGCCCAGCGAGCCTTCGAAGACTTCAAACAGTTCCTTACATCACCCCCCGTGTTGGCGTCACCTCTGCCCTAGGAACCGCTAATGCTATATCTGGCGGCAACGGCACAGGTAGTCAGCACGGTGCTGGTGGTTGAACGATCCGAACAGGGTCATATTCAAAAAATACAACGGCCAGTCTACTTCGTCAGCGAGGTCCTTGCCGACTCCAAAACGAGATATCCGCAAGTCCAGAAGCTGCTATATGGCCTACTTATCACAGTCCGGAAGCTAGTGCATTATTTCCAAGCACACCAAGTCATGGTGGTCACAGCATTTCCACTCGGGGATGTCCTTCATAATCGCGAGGCCACTGGCCGAATCGCTAAATGGGCACTCGAGCTGATGGCATTTGACATCACCTTTCAGCCACGGACAGCAATCAAATCTCAAGCTCGAGCCGACTTCTTGGCCGAGTGGACAGAAGTCCAACTGCCTACACCAACAGCAAAGCTAGAATACTGGACAATGTACTTCGACGGTTCTCTACGGATCGGGGGCGCCGGGGCCGGAGTCATATTGACATCCCCCACTGGCGAAAAATTGAAGTACGTTCTACAAATCCACTTCCCGGCTTCCCACAACGTCGCCTAGTACGAGGCACTCGTCCACAGGCTCCGCATCGCTATATCACTCGGCATACGTCGACTGGTTGTGCGCGGCGACTCTCAACTCGTGGTAAACCAAGTCATGAAAGACTGGACCTGCCTCGACGACACCATGGCGGCATACTGTCAGGAGGTCCGCAAGCTGGAAAACAAGTTCGACGGGCTGGAAATCACACATGTCCTGCGCCAATACAACGACGCGGCAGACGAGCTGGCCAACATGGGATCCAAGCGAGAAGCAGTTCCAACCGGAATCTTTGTCGACCAACTCATGGAACCATCAGTCAAGAAGAAACCGGCACCAGATCAGTCGGGAGGCGAGCCTACCCCGACCACAGATGAGGTGTTGCACATATGTCAAGACTGGAGGACTCCTGTTGTCAAATTTCTCATGGACAACGAACTCCCAGAAGATCGCAGTCAAGCCGAGCAGATAAAGCGTCGGAGCAAAAGCTTCCTGCTAGTCGGAGAAGACCTGTACCGAAGGAGCGCATCCGGTGTCCTCATGCGCTGCGTCACCACAGAGGAGGGCAAGCAGATTCTGCACTCGATCCACTCGGGCATATGTGGCAACCATGCCGCATCCAGGACGTTAGTCGGAAAGGCTTACCGACAGGGATTTTTCTGGCCCACAGCAGTAACAGACGCCAAAGACATCGTTCGCAAGTGTGAAAGCTGCCAGTTCTTCGCAAGACAAACAAATCTCCCAGCCCAGGAACTCCAAACTATCCCCATCTCCTGGCCATTTGCAGTATGGGGGCTCGACATGGTCGGGCCTTTCAAGAAAGCGCCAGGGGGGTTCACACATCTATTCGTCGCGGTGGATAAGTTCACCAAGTGGATTGAGGCTAAACCCGTCGCAACAATTACAGCGGCACGAGCAAAGGACTTCATCATGAGTATATTATACCGGTTCGGAGTCCCTAACCGCATCATCACCGACAACGGTACTCAGTTCGCGGCGGGCCTATTCCAAGATTTCTGCGACGATTTCGGCATCAAGATCTGCTATGCGTCTGTGGCACGCCCGCGGAGCAACGGGCAGGTTGAGCCAGCCAACGGTATGGTCTTACAAGGCATCAAGGCCAGGATATTCGACCGACTACAACCATATGCGGGCCGGTGGGTACAAGAACTCCCATCTGTTCTTTGGTCTCTCAGAACCACGGTAAGTCTGGCAACAGGGCAATCCCCTTTCTTTCTGGTCTACGGTGCCGAGGCTATGCTACCTACCGAGTTACAGTTCGGCTCTCCATGAGTCCGGACCTACTCAGAAGACGACTCCAACAATACCCGACTGGTCGAACTAGATCAGCTGGAAGAAGCAAGAGACACCGCAACTATCCAGTCGGCAAGGTATCTTCAAGGCCTACGCCGCTACCACAATCGCAATGTCTGTGGCCGCGCCTTTTTGGTCGGGGATCTCGTTCTACGGAAAATACAAACCACCAAAGACAGGCATAAACTATCCCCAATCTGGGAAGGGCCGTTCATTATAGCCGAGGTTACGCGGCCAGGCACCTACGGACTGAAGACCAAAGACGGCGCTCTCATCAGCAACTCATGGAACATAGAACAGCTACGTCCTTTCTATACCTGAGTCCTATAATTTTCATGTGTACAGTTTCTCTGACTCACTACGCCGCTTGTATCAACCGAGTAGTGAGTCAGGGGCTGCATGTTTATATGTGCATTGTCAATAACATACGAGCTTATTTCACTTCGGTTTGAAGCCTTACTATGACTGTCACGTTTGCCCGAGTACAGCTTCTTACTTTGAACATTTTTATTAAGTTCTGACAGGCTAACTCGGTGCATACTACACGTTCAAGTAAAGCTAATGACAACCGAAAAATAAGCTTGGCGGCATTGCACACATATTTACACATACTTGTTTACACAAGTTTACATATTCCGGCTACACAAACATGTTGCCCTTACAGACCCAGGTCTCGGGTAATTATCTCTGCAGTCGGCTTCGCCCGGGCGATCAGCTCCAGCGCCTCCTCTGGCGTCGTCTCTTCGGCAAACCCCTCCCCGATGGCTTCAATATCCACCCTAGGGTATAAGGATTTGGTCATCGCCAGGGTATGGGCCACGCCGGTGACAACATGCTCATCCGAGTACCTTTTCAAGGCACTCGGGGCATCCTCGAGACGCCCCACTATCTAAGGGATCCTGCTGCAGCTGGTTCCCACCGGGCGGGGGTCTATAAGGTCAAGGAGCCCTCTCACGGACCCGGCGAGGGCCTCCCGTGACTCCCTGATCAACCTTATCTCCTCCGTGTAGAACTGATACTGGGCCCGGACATTAGTTCTCATGTCTGCCCAGATCAGCCGGCAAGTAAGCTTGTCAAATTCGGCTGCACGCAGGATAGCTAATTGATTGGCTGAGATCACAGTTGGGTTGAGGACTTACTTTCGTAGTCGGCCTCCCACCCGGCCATAGTCTTCTCCAGTTCAGCCTTCTCCTTACCGAGCTTGACGACGGCCTTTTCCAACTCGGACTTCTCCCGGTCAAGCTCGGTGTTGGCCTTTGTCAGGTCGGCCTTGACCTTCTCAAGCTCGGCCTTGGCTTCTTCGGCCTCCTTCAGCTGCGATTCCCTCTCTGTTCGGGTCTTTAACTCCGCTTCGAGGTCTGCACCACAGATTAACCAAGAGCTCAACCGTGCAGTCGTGACACAACTGGGCAGTCGGGAACAACGCGGCTGGATGAATACATCAACGGTTCAGTTGGGAAGATATACTCGAGGATTTTACCTCTGATCTTTCTGGCCAGGGCCCATGTCTCCGCCCTGAGCTGACCGGCGCCGCTCCTCAGCCAGGCCTCCCTCCCCGCATGACGCTCCTCCATCTCGGCCTTTAAGGCCCGGAGCTGTTCCAACTCGGCGAGGTGGGGAGCTACTTCGACCAAGATTTCCACCATCGCCTCGTTGCGGTCGACAAGCTTCTGTTTGGAATAAAATATGGATCGAAGACGGAGTCAAGCTTCAAAACAAGAAGATTGCTGGAGCTCTACTACAAGAATCATACTGCGACCCCTTCGGACCCGCTGATGGCGGCGCGAAGCAGGCTTTCGCGCTCCCTCCTTGCAACGACCTCGTCGAGCCTGAAGCTTTTCACAGTACCGTCGCGAGTTGTCCACGTAAAGGTCCGGGGCATCGCACGTGGAGGAGCTTCGATCCGAGGCAGGTGTGGGATCTCCGGCGGCGGTGGCGGTGGCGATGGTGACGACGAGAACCACGACGGCGACGGGGTCCTGGCCTCGGCACCGCCCTCCCCCACAACTTCGGGGACCGGCTCAGGGGCTCCGACCGTGGCTTCCGTGACGTGCGGCGCCTCGGGGGCCGGGGCCTCAGTTTCAGCAACCACCGCTCGGTCGGGTGGCGGCAGCGGCCCTGGAGTCGGAGCCGCCTCGGTCTCAGTAACCGGGTCGGCCGCCGGCTCGACAGGTGTGTTCGCGGCTGCTGGCTCGGCTGGGGCAGGCTCATCAAGTGGAGCAGACGGGTCGACCTCCTTGAGATCAATATCGGCCCGTTTCCTGCACGACGAACCAAGACATCAAGACATTACTTCAACACGCAAAGACTACAGAAGACCCGGAGCAGCACACCTCTTGGAGAACCTCAGCTTCTTGCCGGGCGGCCCGCCCCCCGGCGGAGCGCTAGTTCCGGCAGTCGGCCTGGTCGGCGCCATCGTCGGCGGAGGCATATCAGCCTGAGTCGGCCCCAACCCTGGTATGGTCGGCTCGAGCGCCTTCGCCCCAGGCGGCCTCTGCTCTAGCCGGCCCCTTGGTGCCGCCGCCGCCGGGCTCGGCAACGTTGGGCTCGAACCCACGGGTCTCAGCCTGGGACTTGACCGCGTGGGCGTTGCGGCAGCGGCGTCCTTTATTTTCAAGCTGCCGCTCATGGCGCGCGCCGTCATGGCCCCCTCGCCCCGATATAAAATCGGTTTCTTCCCCACTCTCTTAGAGTCGGGTTGGGCAGCAGAGGGACTCCTCGGCCTCTTCTTCGACGCGACGGCCGACAATGGACGGGAGTCTTCATCAAATTCTTCATGCCACTATAAGTGAGTCAACCGAATGCGTCATGATAGGCTGAACAACTACGGTTTCATGGGCATTCGTCACAAAGGAAAGTTAAAGGTTACCTTGGTCTGAGGCCGAATGAAGCTATAAGCCGCAACCCGGCGCTTGTCATCCTCGGTCGCGATCACCCCTTCAGAGAAATAGCCGAACAGGGTCGCGGTCACCTCCTTCTTGTCCGCCGACTCGTTGCTCACTCGGTCAGGATCATTTTTGCCTTTGAAGGCCCAGCCGAATGAGCTCCTAAGCTTCAGCGGCTGAACGCGCCTTGTCAGGAAGCGACGAGCCACCCAAGGACCTGTCAAGCCGGCCCTCTTGAGGTCATCTATCTTCGTCAACAATATATGTGCCTGGCCCAGTTCTTCAAAGGTCGGCTCCGCGGACCAGCTTGGCAACACCGTCGGCGGCATACCAGTAAACGAGGGCAAGGAAGGAGCCAGATTGGCGCAATAAAACCACTCCTTGTGCCAGCCCTTCAGAGAAGATTTCAAGGGCAAATCGATATACGTTTTCTTCCCATCGCTCCTCAGTTGAAGACCAGCCCCTCCAATCACATTGATATTGCTCTTGGAAGGTTGGGGCTTGATGTGGAATAGGTGTCGGAAGAGGATGAAATGGGGTTCAACGCCCAAGAAGCACTCGCAAA
Source organism: Oryza meyeriana var. granulata (assembly GCA_003991445.1). NCBI lineage: Eukaryota > Viridiplantae > Streptophyta > Magnoliopsida > Poales > Poaceae > Oryza > Oryza meyeriana. Next base: position 177,216 of record RYFJ01002615.1, read on the forward strand.
GAGTAACAAATATAGAAATCTGAAGAATAGAGTTGGGGTTCAGATGCACCAACTCTAGCTCGTAAAAGTCGAGGATATGGCGGAAGAAATCAGAAGACGGGAGACACAAGCCTTGATCGAAAAAAGAGGCAAAGACTACCGTTTCTCCGGGTCGGGGATTTGGGCTCGACTCATCCCTTGCCAGCCGCCAGCGAATCACCTCCTGGCTGGGCAACTTCAGTTCACTCTCCAGCCGCTTCAGCTTCACCGAGCCACAATCCGACACCGGCCAAGAACTTCCCGGCGCTCCCGCAAGATCCGAAGCCTTCGGCATGACTGGAGGCGATGAGATTTGGGGAAAAGCAAATTGGGGGCTTGGAGCAAACGGGGAGGATTGAAATCACCCGAGTTCGGGTGGGGAATAGCAGTGGCTAACCCTAGCCGGGCGGGAGGCGAAACGTTGGGCGCGAAGGTGGAAGATGAAGAGATTGGCTGATTTGGGGAAGATGACGGAATCTTTTTCTCTCTCCCTGTCTTTTTATAGAGCCGATGCCGACTAAATGGGCTTGGGCCTACACCGTCTGCACTGGGCCAATAAGATATGAGTTTCTACAGTAGCATGCTCCATGTGGGCCTTCCGCAGGCTGAGTTGAAATTATAGTGCTGGTGCTGCTAACAGGAGCCGATGAGATAAACAGGTACGCTTCATGAGAGCCTTATTGCTAAACATATATATTTGGGTATCTGTTTTATCCATCAAGTTTCGAGGATATATCCTTATAAGGATCGCAAGCTGGTCTTCATTAAAATTGGAGACGCAGGTATCTTTCTCGAGTACACCTGACCACGCCATGGATTTATTTTCATTAAGTGGTACTCGGCCTACATGCGTGGCCACCAGTTGCCATGAGCAACATTATTCCAGCCGACATGACGCTGAAGAGTCTAACTTTCGAGTAGTGCACTACTCGGGAGAGACTATAAATCTTCGTTCCCGCTGACACGATGCGGAAGAGTCTAATTTTCTAGTGGGACGCCACTCGGAAAAGACTATAAACTCGTATTCCGACTGACATGAAGTCGAAGGGTCCTACATACGAGTAGTCTTCTACTCGGCAAGACTACAAGGTTTGTTCCGGTCGACATGATACCGAAGAGTCGCAAAAACCCATAGTAATCTACTCGGGAAAGACTTTCAGGTTAAAGATCTTTGACTTTATGTTTAATTGTCTTTGCAATTAAGCACAAAGTCGGGGGCTACACCTAATAGGTGCGCCTATTCGGCGCACACTATTCATATATATACATGAAGCCCTTCATAGCCTCGCTGCCAGCTGACATGAAGCAGGACTCGGGAGAAGACTTACTCGGACAAAGAGTACTCGGGCGCACCGCACTCGGGCAACCTTCACCGTGGAGGACGAGCACTCGGCATCAGCTGTGACTCAACTATAAAGGTCTCAGGGGCTACTGTGGAGGCCATGGGCCCCGGGTACCTCATTACCAGTACATGGGCCACCCGGATAGAGGATGGGCTAGACCATGTAATTAGAGATAAGATAGCACCCGGCAGGCTGTGCCTTGTATAATAAGGAAACATAGTCTTAGTCGGATAGGATTCTATCTCTAAGAAGGAAATCCCTTGGTCGTATCCGACTGGGATCCTTATCATGTATCCCTGTCCCCTAGTATATAAAGGGAGGCAGGGTGCCCCTCAAGGGAGGAGAACAAGAGCAACCAGATCATCGATCTACATACACCTCAGAGGAATAACACATCAACTGGACGTAGGGTATTACCTCATCTTGAGGGCCTGAACCAGTATAATTCTTTTGTGTTCCTCTGCAGTCCATCGAATTCACCCTCGCCGAGTAGCCCCATAGTTTTATTGCCGGTGCAAAGCATCGACAGGAAAACCTTTTGATGAACTCGTGAAGAGACTCGTTCTTCCTCTGGTGCAGCTGGTAGAGATCGTGTTCGGAAGATAGTCTTTCGTAAGTCCCCTAGAAATTGGCTATGAAGCGTTCCCAGAGTTCTCCCAGGAGCTGATTGATTGTTTTGGGAGCCCTGTTAGCCATGTCCTCGCCGAGTCGGCTAGGGTGACCAGGAGGTAGTTAGCCATGGCTTTGTGGTCACCTCCGGCAGCTCGGATTGCCAGAGTGTATACGGTGAGCCAGGACTCGAGATTGGTCTTGCCATCGTATTTTTTGATTCCCGTGGGCATAAAGCCCGATGGCCAGTCGACCTCTTGTAGCTCCTGGGTGAAGGCGGGTACGCTTTTGTCTGCGTGAGGGCTCTGGTGGCGGCGGTGGAATTGCTCGTGGTGGAGACCGAAGCGCTCATACTCGTCCTCTAGTCAGCGGCGCTCGTCGTCTTCGCGTTGGCAGTGCTGAACGTTGATATCTTGGCGGAGATTGCGTTGCAAACGGACTCGGAGATCTTGGTTGAACTGGTGATCATCTTGGGGACGCTGCCGATTGTTGTTGTTTGGGTTGCCGAGAGATGTTTGGCGTGAATCCGTGTGCGGCTGACTTGAACCAGCCGCCCGGCGTCGTGCTGATGCAGACAAGACCGCCATTGGGGAACCCGACTGGTTGGTCGGTATAAGTGTGTCGCCCGACTGCTGGTGTTGCTAACAAGCCACAGCTGTGATCATGGCTTTGATCCTCACTATAGTCTGGGTGGCCTGGTGATCAGGCCCGAGCTGGAGTGTGTCCAGTAGGGTTGCAGCGGCCACGACATTCTGTTGTGGCGTGACAAAGACATCGTGGTCACCGACTCTAGTCTGGAGGATTTGTTGCTAAGTGGTTCGTCCAGCCCTGCATAGCTTGTCGTTGCGAGCCTCGCGTTCGGCCTCCTCTTGTTGTCGCAGTCGGTGGGCCTCCTCTTCTTGTTGCTCTTGTATTCGGCGCACCTCCTGTGGGGGGTTGAAGCCATAAAGATTTCTCGGGGCAGAAGAAAGCTTGCCAGACTGGTGTCCAAACTGGTGTTCGAACTGTTGTCCGACTTGGAGTCAGAATCTGAGTAGTTCATCGGGGTGATGACGACTCCGACCTCCCTAGATCCAATCTCGAACGGCTCTGGGCCATGTCTGAATTGAACAGTAGAGGATCGGGTCTGCCACGTGGGATGTAGATTGTAGGTATCCGCAGCGCCTCCGAGTCTGCACGGGAGATTGATGATCTCCCCCCTTCCTAGCCCGACTCCGGTTGGCTCAAGACCGAGTACGAGTCGAACGCCGAAGGGGAGAGTTGTCCCGAGACCCGGACAAGTGGAAGATCGCCGCAGCGAGTCGACAAGGGTTGCTGCAGCGTCATGTGGTCCGACCGGCGCAGAGTCGGCTGATTCCCCGGCAGATTGGATCGAATCCGAGTCGGCCAGGGTGAGTTTGCCGAGCTTGTCGGTGACGAAGTCGAGGCTTCCAAACGTGATCGTGTCTCCAAGGGAGAATTTGCTGCCGTCGACTCCGGTTGTCGAATCCATCGAGCTTGTTGAGGTTGATCTCGCCGAAGCCCCTACCTGGCGAGCCAACTGTTGATGTTTTACACCGGTAATATGAATACAAGGCTACTCGTTGGATCGAAACTCGGTGGACTGCAAAGGAACACAAGAGGTTTATACTGGTTCAGGCCCTCGATGTGAGGTAATACCCTACGTCCAGTTGTGGTGTATTCCTTTGAGAATGTATGATTGCTTATGCCCTCAGGGGGCGCCCTGCCTCCCCTTATATACTGGGGGACGGGGTTACAAAGTAGGAGTCCCAGCTAGACTACGGCCAAGGGATCTCCTCTCAGATATATAACCTGCCCGACTAGGATCGTATATTCCTTATTGTACAAGGCTAAGTCTGCCGAGCTCTATCATATCTCTAATTACAAGGCTAGGCCCATCCTCTGTCCGAGTGGCCCATATGCGTGTCATGATGTACCCGGGGCCCATGGCCTCCACAGCTATCTCCTCCCGAATAGCATCTTTGCAGTCTTGTACGAAGCGCCATTGGCGTTGCTTGACTGGTTTGGCGTCCGGCTTGACGTTGAGGGAATGCTCGATCACCTCCCTTAGTACACCAGGCATGTCAGAAGGTTTCCAAGCAAATATATCCCTGTTCGCCTGGAGGAAGGTGACGAGAGCGTCTTCCTGGAGGCACTGCCATGAATTTGGCTAGTGCAGGCCGTCCGAGTGTGGTGTGGTACGCGGTCTCGAAGTCAGAAATCTCGAAGCAGATGTTCTCGGTGCGGAAATTCTCCCACGTGCTAAAAGTAACTAGCAGAGTGATCTGTCTAAGTGGACTAGAAGAGAGGCCGAGGATTACCCCATGGAAGGAAGCTGTGCTCGGCCACAGCTTGGATGGAGGGATCTTCATCTCGTCGAGCATCTTGGCAAACAAGATGTTAAGAGGGCTTCCTCCATCACTTAGAACCTTCTTCAATTTGACGCTTCTGATGACCAGATCCGGGACGAGTGGATAACGTCCCGAATGAGTTACTCGATCGGGGTGATCCGTGAGGTCAAAAGTGATTGCTGTCTCTGACCAACGAAGGTATTGAGGGGCATCTGACGAGACCGAGTTGACCTCTTAGGCCATTAGCTTCTGTTTTAGCTTGGATTCGTACGCAGATGGCCCTTCGAATATGTGATTGAGCTTAGCCTGGGGATCTTGATATCGATGTTTTACACCGGCAATAAGAATATAGGGCTACTCATGAGACTTAAACTTGATGGATTGCAAAGGAACATGAAACGATTTATCCTGGTTCAGTTCCTCAAGGTGAGGTAATACCCTACTTCTAGCTGTTGTGTATTGCCTTTGAGGTTTCTCTGCTGAGATTGTATGAGTTGTTGTTCTTCTTCTGTCCTCAGGGGGCTCCCCGTCTCCCCTTATATACTGAGGAGGCAGGGTTACAAGGTAGGAATCCCAGTCGGACTCCGGCCAAGGGATTTTCTTTTAGAGATACAACGTGCCCAACTAAGACTATATCCTTTCCTTGTCGTATAAGGTAAAGTATGCCGAGTCCTATTGTATCCCTAATTACAAGATTAGGCCCATCCTCGGTCCGAGTGGCCTTAATGCTTCTCATGAGGTACCCGGGGCCCATGGCCTCTCTAAGACCTTCATAGTTGAGTCACAGTTGATGCCGAGTGCTCATTCTCCTTGGTGAAAACTTCCCCGAGTGCTTTGCTCCCGAGTACTTATTGTCCGAGTGCTTCTTCTCCAAGTCCTGCGTCATATCAGCTGGCAACGAGGCTATGAAGGGCTTCATAAGAGAATATGAATAGTGTGCACCGAATTGGCGCACCTATTAAGTGTAGCCCCTGACTTTGTGCTTAATTGTGAAACAATTAAACATAAAGTCAAAGATCTTTAACCTTTTAGTCTTTCCCGAGTAATATACTACTCAGAAATTATACTCTTCAGCATCATGTCAGCTGGAAGTATTTTTGCTCAGGGCAATTGTTGGCTAAGCATGTAAGCCAAGTACCACTTCATGGATTTTAACCCAATATATTGTCAGGTGTACTTGAGAGATACCTGTATCCCCAATTTTAATGGAGACCAGTTGTTGATCCTTATAAGGATATATCCTCAATAGCTAGTAAATAATTCAGATATCTGAACACATGTGTCCAACAATTGGGCTTTCATGAAGCATATCTGATTATTTAATCGGTTTCTGTAGAATAGCATATGTATTGTGATTTTAACATAGTCAGCGATCGACCCAATAGGGCATGCCATTTAGAAACTCATATCTTATGGCTCAGTACTGAATTAGTCGGCCTAGGCCCACTTATCAGCACAGGCCTTATAAAGCAGGGAGAGAGAAAAAAGATTCCCCCTTCTTCTCTAGTCCGTCAAATCGTTTCGCCTTCCAGCTCCGTGCCCAAATTTTACACTCTCCGCCTCGCTAGGGTTTGCTGTAGCTTGCACCCCCGCTCGAGACTCGCCAGAATCTGCTCCGCCGCATTTGTTCCCAATCTCCACAAGCCATTCCACCAAATTTCTCGCCTCCGACAATGCCGAGGGCTCCATTGAGATCCCCAATAGGACTACCGGAGTCTGGCCAATGTCAGACTACAGCTCGGTGAAGCTAAAGTTGCTGGAGAAGCGGATGATTCTGCAGCAACAAGATGTCATCCACTGGCGCACCACGGAGGGGGAGTCTATGCCAGCGCCCAAATCTAGTGAGACCGTCGTCTTCACTTCGTTTTTCGACCGCGGTCTTGCCCTCTCCTCCTCGGATTTCCTTCGCCAGCTCTTGTCTTTCTACCAAATAGAGTTGGTGAATTTGAATCCCAACTCTATTCTCCATATTTCGATCTTCGCTACCTTATGCGAAGCTTTTCTAGGGGTCAAGCCCCACTTCAATCTCTTCCGGTACCTATTCCATATCAAGCCCCAGCCATTCAAAAATAAAATCCAAACCATCGGAGGGGCCGGACTTCAGCCTAGGAACAAAATGAAGAAGGCCTATCTCAATGTTTCTCTAAAGACATCACTCAAGGGTTGGCACAGAGAGTGGTTTTACTGCTCAAACCTTGAACCCACTCTACCCCCTTTCTCTGGTGCTCCACCAACCGTCCTGGCAAGCTGGTCATCAGTGCCAACCTATGAAGAAATGGGGCAAGTATACCAGCTGATGGAGATGATCGACCATCTGAAGAGCACGGGGCTGACTAGTCCCTGGGTGGCAAGGTGCTTCCTCAATCGCCGCACCAGACCACTGAAGGCCAGGAGCCATTTCGGTTGGGACTACCAAGGCAAAGATGACCCCAACCGAGAATACCCCGATGTAGCCGACAAGAATAAGGTCACTGATACCTTACTCGGCTTGTTTGTCAATGGGGTGGTGGAGACCGAGGACGAGGAGCGCACCCCCAAGCCCTACTTGAAGATATTGATGCTACCTTGTTATTCACCTGTGATGAATATTTGTTGATATTTATCCTGGCTTGTTTTGCAATGCGTGACACATATATTAATGAAATACTTACAGGACTGTGAGGAGTTCGATAATGACTCCCAAGATCAGCCGGCCACAAAATCGAAGAAGCGGCCAGCTAGCCCTTCTGCCGCCCAGCCTAGCCCCAAGAGGGCTGGGAAAAGACCAATTGAAGACCCGGGCAAGAAGAAGAGCATGCCGAGTGTAGCGCCAAGGAGCCTGAAGATCAAAGATCTTATTAGTTTAGCCCTCAGGCCGCCAAGTCCGAGACCGGTGCCACCAAGCCCAAGACCAGCGCCGCCGAGTGCCCTGGCTCCGCAGTCGACTGCTTTAGGCACCGAGCCAGCCGCAGCCAACTCGCCACCGCTGACTACCACGCCGACTAGCCCAACAATTGGCAGCTCGCCGCCACCGAACAAACTCTTGAGCCCCTCGCCTCAGGAGCACCTCTAAGGAAATTCAAGACTTCCAAGAGGTAATAAAAAAATCTTCAATGTTCTATGAATCTTGAATGATGTGGTAGTGTCTTGATATTTGATATGTTGTGCAGGAAGCGAATTGACATAGATCCCAAGGGGGCTATGCCACTAACTCCTACCACTGAGCCCATCCCAGTCGAGCTAGAGCCAATAAGGCTACCTACCAAGCCAGAGGCTACCCCAGCTGCTGAAGCTAAAGCAGTCCTAACAGCAGAGCTACCAGCGCTGGCCAACTAGGGAGTGGATGCTAAAGTTGCAGCTCCAGCACCTGAACCAATCCCTGAAGCCCCTGCAGCTGTTGACCTAAGGGCCAGGACCCTATCACCAACAGTATCGACGTCTTCTGATGAAGGAAATCTCCCTAGGCTCGAAGCCCCTTTATGCAATTTGCCAAGGACATTTTACTGGGTCACCCCCGAGGGGGTAGCGAAGAGCTTCGAGCATGACGAGCAGGCAGCACTGAGAGAGCAAAGGAACCTAATGTATGCTACAATTGTCGTGTCGAAGGGAGTCCAGGTATTCTGTGAATCTTGCCATGTTGAATGATTGATAACTTCTGTAGATCTGATATTCTACCTACTAACCCCGATTACCCCTGGTTGGTGCTGAGCAGAAGATCATCGATAGCTCGAAAAAGATGAGCAAAGTCTTGACTAAGCTCGCCCCTTAGCTACAACAACTGCACTAGCTCTAGGTAGCCAAGGACGACCTGGAGCTAACCAGCCAAGAGAGGGAGACGTGGCTGAGGGGGTCGGTAGACAAGCTCAGGGATGAAAACTGGGCCCAAGCTGAAAAGATCAGAAGTAAGTCTTCTGTGTTATCCTCTCTAGTGAATCCCGAGTAGTTTTCCCTAGCATTATTGATTCCCGACTGCCTTGTTGAGTTTTTACTGCAATCTTGAGTTCTTGACTGTTTTGCATTGCAGCCCTCGAAGCGGAGCTGAAAGCCCAGACAAAGGAGAGGGAAAAGCCGGACAAAGAGCTGAAGAAGTTGGAGAAGGCCAAAGCCAAGGTGGAGGCCGACTATGCCAGTGAGTCTCCTGCTTGACCATGATCTTGCCCCTACTGCTTGTTGCTCCGACTACTTGTCTTGGTTAACTAATATTTTTGTCGATGCATCTGAACAGCTTCGAAAGCCAACACCCAAATTCAGTTTGGCGCCTTTGCGGAAGAGATTAAGATGATCAAAGGACCGCGGGAAGTCATTGTTGAATCCGTGAAGGCGCTCCTGGACATCATGCAGCCTCATTATCCTAGGACCAGCTCCAGTTCCGTCACCCAAGTGGCCGAACGCCACAGCGAAGCCCCGAGTATCTTGAAGAAGTACTCGGATGAGCTTGTAGTGTCGGCGTCGCTCAAGCTCTCACAATGACCAAATCGATCTATCCTAGGGTAGACATCGAGGCCATTGGTGAGGGTTTTGCCGAGTGGATAACTCCTGAAGAGGCGTCAGAGCTAATCAGCCAGGTGAGGGCAACCGCGGAGGCAATAGCCAGGGACCTGCGCATGTAAAAATAGAACAATTATGCAATCGGTATGTATGGCTTTTGTAAAGACTTTTGTGAATGTCTATAAAATGCTGCCGAGTACATGCTTATTCTGAGTCGTCATTAGCTTTACCCGACTACGTAGTCTGCGCCGAGCAGATCGAGATAAACTTAGGGAAAAACGTTCACCTCGCAGAGCTATACTCGGGCAAACTTAGCATAATCATTGTAGAACTTCGTGAGTTAGATAAAACAAGCTCGGATTTTATTAACAAGGCATATAATACATGCAGCCCCCGACTCACTACTTGGTTGGGACAAGCGATATAGTGAGTCAGAGTAAAGAACTTTATTCATGCATAAAAATATAATACAGGACTCAGGTATAGAAAGGACGTAGCTGTTCTATATTCCATGAGTTGTTGACTAGGGCCACGTCTTCTATCTTTAGTCGGTAGGCGCCCGGACGTGTTACCTCGGCGATAATGAACGGCCCTTCCCATAAAGGGGATAGTTTATGCCTGTCTTTGGTGGTTTGTATTTTTCTCAAGACGAGATCTCTTACCAAAAAGGCACGGCCACAAACATTTCGACTGTGATAACAACGTAAAACTTGAAGATACCTTGCCGACTGAATAGTTGCGATGTCCCTTGCTTCTTCCAACTGATTGAGTTCGACCAGTCGGTCTTTGTTTGATTTATCTTTTGAGTGGGCCCGAACTCGTGGTGAGCCGAACTCCAACTCAGTTGGTAACATAGCCTCAACACCATAGACTAGGAAGAAAGGGGATTACCCTATTGCCCGACTAACCGTGGTTCTTAGAGACCAAAGAACAATGGGAGTTCTTGTACCCACCGCCCTGCATATGGTTGTAGTTGATCGAATACCCTAGCCTTGATACCTTGTAAGACCATGCCATTGGCATGCTCGACCTGCCCATTACTTCGTGGGTGTGCCACAGAAGCATAACAGATATTGATGCCAAAGTTGTCACAGAAATCATGAAAAACGTCACTAGTGAACTGAGTGCCGTTGTCCGTTATGATACGGTTGGAAACTTCAAATCGGTATAAAATACTCATGATGAAGTCCTTTGCTCGTGCCGCTGTTATGGTAGCAACAGGTTTGTCTATATCCACTTTGTGAATTTATCCACTGTGACAAACAAGTGTGTGTGAACCCTCCTGACGCTTTTTTGAACGGCCCGACCATGTCAAGCTCCCAAACTACAAAGGGCCAAGAGATTGGAATTGTTTGAAGTTCTTGAGCTAGAAGATGTGTTTGCCTTGCAAAGAATTGGCATCCCTCGCATGTGCAAACTATGTCTTTAGCGTCTGTTACCGCAGTCGGCCAGAAAAAACCCTGCCTATAAGCCTTTCTGACTACCGTCCTGGATGCAAAATGGTTGCCACAAATGCCCAAGTGGATCGACTGCAGAATCTGCTTGCCCTCCTCGGATGTGACGCAGCGCATGAGGACTCTGGATGCGCTTTGACGGTAAAGGATTTCTCTGACTACAAGAAAATATTTGCTTCGATGTTTAATTCGTTCGATTCGCTGCGATCTTCTGGGAGTTCATCGTCCAAGAGGAATTTGAAAATTGGAGTTTGCCAGTCTTCAGAGATAAGTAGTACTTCGCTTGTTGCCGGGGTAGGTTCAGCCCCCGACTGCTCGTCCACTATTTTTTTCTTGACTGATGGCTCCAACAGTTGTTCGACGAAAACCCCAGTTAGGACCACTTCTCGTTTGGATCCCATCTTAGCCAATTCATCTGCAGCTTCATTGTATTGTCATAATACATGAGTTATCTCCAGCCCGTTGAACTTGTTTACCAACTTTCGTACCTCCTGACAATATGCCGTCATATTATCGTCGAGACATGTTCAGTCTTTCATGACTTGGTTGACCATGAGTTGAGAATCTCTGCGTACGACCAGTCGATGGATGCCGAGTGATATGGCAATGCAGAGCCCGTGGATGAGTGCCTCATACTCGGCAACATTGTGGGAAGCCGGAAAGTGAATCTGGAGAACATACTTCAATTTTTCGCCAGTAGATGACGTTAGCACGACGACAGTCCCTGCACCACCGATCCATAGAGAACCATCAAAGTACATCGTCCAGTACTCTAGCTTTTCTGTGTTTGTAGTTATCTGGACTTCTGTCCACTCAGCCGCAAAGTCGGCAAGAACTTGAGACTTGATTGCTGTCCGAGGTTGAAAGATGATGTCAAACGCCATCAACTCAAGCGCCCATTTAGCGATTCTGCCAGTGGCCTCGCGGTTGTGTAGGATGTCCCTGAGTGGATACGATATGACAACAGTTACTTGATGCGACTGAAAATAGTGCACCAACTTCCAGACAGTGATGAGCAGGCCGTACAACAGCTTCTGGACTTGGCTGCTTTTTTTGCTAGAACTTGATCGTCCTCGTTTGTAGTTGCGGCTGCGAGTCAGATGTTGTTACACCTGACTGCCACTTCATATGGCTGGCCTAGCTCGCAGCTCTCCTTTTCACAGGTAAAGCCTTGCTTGACATCACTACGTAGGGAAAGTACTCCAGCTAGTCCTGGCATCTTGAGCATCATGTAAGTGTAATGCGGCACTTCCATGAATTTGGCTAGTGCTGGCCGTCCTAGTATGGTGTGATACGCGGTCTCAAAGTTGGCAACCTCAAAGCAGATGTTCTCTGTACGGAAGTTCTCCCGCGTGCCAAATGTAACTGTCCAAGTGGAGTGGAAGATAGGCCGGGGATTACCCCGTGGAAGGGCATTATACTTGGCCGTAGCTCGGTGTTGATGTTTTGTATCGGCAATAATAATATGGGGCTACTCGTGAAACCTAAACATGATGGATTGCAAAGGAACACGAAACAATTTATACTGGTTCAAGCACTCGAGATAAGGTAATACCCTACGTCCAGTTGTTGTGTATTGCTTTTGAGGTTTCTCTGGTGAGATTGCGCTATGATTCTAACCTGCCCTCAGAGGGCGCCCTGCCTCCCCTTATATACCGGGGGACAAGGTTACAGGGTAGGAATCCAGTCGGACTCTGACCAAGGGATTTCTTTCTAGGAATATAATGTGCCCGACTAAAACTATATCCTTTCCTTGTCGTGCAAGGTAATGTATGCCGAGTCCTACTGTATCCCTAATTACAAGGTTAGGCTCATCCTCTGTCCGAGTGGCCCAACTGCTTCTCATGAGGTACCCGGGGGCCATGGCCTCCACAGCAGCCCCCGAGACCTTCATAGTTGAGTCACAACTGATGCCGAGTGCTCATCCTCCATAATGAAGAATTCCCGAGTGCACTCTTTGTCCAAGTGCTTGTTCTCCCGAGTCCTGCTTCATGTCAGCTGCCAACGAGGCTATGAAGGGCTTCATGGAAAAATATGAATAGTGTGTGCCGAATAGGCGCACCTATTAGGTGTAGCCCCCAATTTTGTGCTTAATTATGAAACAATTAAATATAAAGTCAAAGATCTTTAACCTTTCAGCCTTTCCCGAGTAGAATACTACATAGAAATTAGACTCTTCAGCATCATGTTAGCGGGAAGAATTTTTGCTCAGGGCAATTTTTGGCTAAGCATGTAAGCCGAGTACCACTTCATGGATTTTAACCCAATATGTGGTTATGTCGATGCTTTGCACCGGCAATAATATTATGGGGCTACTCGGCGACCTGGAATTCGGTGGATTGCAGAGGAACACAAGAGAATTATACTGGTTCAGGCCCTCGATGTGAGGTAATACCCTACGTCCAGTTGAGGTGTTATTCCTCTGAGGTGGTCTTGTGATCAATGATCTTGCGTGCCCTCATGGGGCGCCCTGTCTCCCTTTATATACTAAGGGACAGGGGTACATGACAAGGATCCCAGTCGGATACGACCAAGGGATTTCCTTCTTAGAGATAGAAACCTATCCGACTAAGACTATGTTTCCTTATTATACAAGGCAAGGCTTGCCAGACGCTGTCTTATCTCTAATTACATGGTCCAGCCCATCCTCTATCCGAGTGGCCCATGTACTGGTAATGAGGTACCCGGGGCCCATGGCCTCCACAGTAGCCCCTGAGACCTTCATAGTTGAGTCACAGCTGATGCCGAGTGCTCATCCTCCACGGTGAAGGTTACCTGAGTGCGATGCTCCCGAGTACTCTTTGTCCGAGTAAGTCTTCCCGAGTCCTGCTTCATGTCAGCTGGCAGCGAGGTTATGAAGGGCTTCATGTAGATATATGAATATTGTGCGCCGAATAGGTGCACCTATTAGGTGTAGCCCCCGACTTTGTGCTTAATTGTGAAGACAATTAAACATAAAGTCAAAGATTTTTAACCTGGAAGTCCTTCCCGTGTAGATAACTACTGGTACATAAGGCTCTTCGGTATCATGTCAACCGGAATAAATTTTATAGTCTGACCGAGTAAGATACTACTCACGTATGCAACTCTTCGACTTTGTGTCAGTCAGAATATGTGTTTATAGTCTTACCGAGTAGGATGCTACTCGTATGTGGGACTCTTCAGCTTCATGTCAGCTGGAAAAGGGGGGTTTATAGTCTTTTTCGAGTGGCGTCCCACCTAGAAGTTAGACTCCTCCGCGTCATGTCAGCGGGAATAGATATTTATAGTCTCTCCCGAGTAGTGCACTACTCGAAAGTTAGACTCTTCCGCATCATGTCAGCGGGTAAAATGTTGCTCATGGCAACCATTAGCCACGCATGTAGGCCGAGTACCACTTTTATGAAAATAATCCATAATCGTGGTCAGGTGTACTCGAGAAAGATACCTGCATCCTTAATTTTAGTGAAGACCAGCTTGTGATCCTTGTAAGGATATATCCTCGAGACCTATGAGATAAACAGATACCAAACATATACGTTTAGCAATAAGGCTCTCATGAAGCGTATCCGTTTACCTCATCGGTTCCTGTTGGTAGCACCAGCGCTATAATTTCAACTCAGCCTGCAGGTGGCCCACATGGAGCATGCTACTGTAGGAACTCATATCTTGTCGGCCCAATACCGACTGTGCAGGCCTGGGCCCATCTAGTCGGTACAGGCTATAAAAAGACGGGGAGAGAGAAAAAGATTCCGTCGTCTTCCCCAAATCAGCCAATCTCTTCGTCTTCCACCTTCGCGCCTAACTTTTCGCCTCCCGCCCGGCTAGGGTTAGCAGCCGCTGTTCCCCACCCGGACTCGGGCGATTTCAATTCTCCTCGTTTATTCCAAGCCCCCGATTTGCTTTCCCCCAAATCTCACCACCTCCAGTCATGCCGAAGGCGGCGAATCCTGCGGGTGCGCCAGGGAGTTCTTAGCCAATCTCAGATTGTGGCTCGATGAAGCTGAGACGGATGGAGAACGAGCTGAAGCTGCCCAGCCAAGAAGAGATCCGGTGGCGGTCGGCAAGGGATGAGTCGATCCCCAACCCCCGGCCTGGTGAAACGGTAGTTTTCGCCTCTTTCTTTGATCGGGGCTTGTGTCTTCCGTCTTCTGATTTCTTCCGCCGCATCCTTGATTTCTATGGGCTGGAGTTGGTGCATTTAAATCCCAACTCAATCCTTCAGATCTCCATATTTGTTACTCTTTGCGAGTGCTTTCTGGGTGTTGAACCCCATTTCATCCTCTTCCGACACCTGTTCCATATCAAGCCCCAACCTTCCAAGAGTAATATCAATGTGATTGGAGGGGCTGGTCTTCAACTGAGGAGCGATGGGAAGAAAACGTATATCGATTTGCCCTTGAAATCTTCTCTGAAGGGCTGGCACAAGGAGTGGTTTTATTGCGCCGATCTAGCTCCTTCCTTGCGCCCGTTTACTGGTATGCCACCAGCGGTATTGCCAAGCTGGTCCGCGGAACCGACCTTTGAAGAACTGGGCCAAGCACATATATTGTTGACGAAGATAGATGACCTCAAGAGGGCCGGCTTGACGGGGCCTTGGGTGGCTCGTCGGTTTCTGACGAGGCGCGTCCAGCCGCTAAAGCTGAGAAGCGCATTTGGCTGGGCCTTCAAAGGCAAACACGATCCCGACCGAGTGAGCAGCGAGACGGCGGACAAGGGGGCAGTGACCGATACCTTGTTCGGCTACTTCTCCGAAGGGGTGGTTGCCACCGAAGATGATAACCGTCGAGTTGCTGCCTATAGCTTCATCCGGCCGCGGACCAAGGTAACCTTTGTCGATGCTTTGCACCGGCAATAATATTATGGGGCTACTCAGCGACCTGGAATTCGGTGGATTGCAAAGGAACACGAGAGAATTATACTGGTTCAGGCCCTCAATGTGAGGTAATACCCTACGTCCAGTTGAGGTGTTATTCCTCTGAGGTGGTCTTGTGATCAATGATCTTGCGTGCCCTCATGGGGCGCCCTGCCTCCCTTTATATACTAGGGGACAGGGGTACATGGTAAGGATCCCAGTCGGATACGACCAAGGGATTTCCTTCTTAGAGATAGAATCCTATCCGACTAAGGCTATGTTTCCTTATTATACAAGGCACAGCCTGCCGGGTGCTATCTTATCTCTAATTACATGGTCTGGCCCATCCTCTATCCGAGTGGCCCATGTACTGGTAATGAGGTACCCGGGGCCCATGACCTCCACAACCTTCTACTTTCTTCTGTGGTGAACGCCTGTGGAACGGTGATTGTTCAGCCTTGCGTGATGGTATCTCGTCGACTTGCTTGTAGTGGCATGAGGAATTTGATGAAGACTCCCGTCCATTGTCGGCTGTCGCGTCAAAGAAGAGGCCGAGGAGTCCCTCTGCTGCCCAACCCGACTCTAAGAGAGCGGGGAAGAAACCGATTTTATATCGGGGCGAGGGGGCCATGACGGCGCGCGCCGTGAGCGGCAGCTTGAAAATAAAGGACGCCGCTGCTACAACGCCCACGCGGTCGAGTCCCAGGCTGAGACCTGCAGGTTCGGGCCCAACATTGTCGTGCTCAGCAGCGGCGCCACCAAGGGGCCGGCTAGAGCAGAGGCTGCTTGGGGCGAAGGAACCTGAGCCAACCATACCAGAGTTGGGGCCGACTCGGGCTGATACGCCTCTGCCGTCGATGATGCCGACCGGGCCGACTGCCGACGCTAGCGCTCCACCGGGGGGAGGGCCGCCCGGCAAGAAGCTGAGGTTCTCCAAGAGGTGCGCTACTCCGGGTCCTCTGTAGTCTTTGTGTGTTGAAGTAATGTCCTGATGTCTTGCTTCGTCGTGCAGGAAGCGGGCCGATATCAATCTCAAGGAGATTGACCCGTCTGCTCCACTTGATGAGCCTGCCCCAGCCGAGCCAGCGGCGGTGAACACACCTGTTGAGCTGGTGGCCAGCCCGGTTGCTGAGACCGAGGTGGCTCCGACTACAGGGCCGCTGCCGCCACCCGACCGAGAGGTGGCTGCTGAAACTGAGGCCCTAGCCCCCGAGGTGCCGTACGTTGCGGAAGCCGCGGACGGAGCCCCTAAGCCGGTCCCCGAAGTCGTAGGGGAAGGCGGTGCTGAGGCCAGGACCCCGTCGCCGTCGTGGTTATCGTCATCGCCATCGCCGCCGCCGCCGCTGCCACCACCGGAGATCCCACATCTGCCTCGGATCGAAGCTCCCCCACGTGTGATGCCCCGGACCTTTACGTGGACAACTCGCGACGGTACTGTGAAAAGCTTCAGGCTCGATGAAGTCGTTGCAAGGAGAGAGCGCGAAAGCCTGCTTCGCGCCGCCATCAACGGGTCCCAAGGGGTCGCGGTATGATTCTTGTAGTAAAGCTCTAGCAATCTTCTTGTTTTGATGTTTGACTCTGTCGTCGGTTTGTTCCTTGTCCCGAGCAGAAGCTCGTCGACCGCAACGAGGCGATGACGGAGGTCTTGGTCGAGATGGCTCCCCACCTTGCGGAATTGCAGCAACTCCGGGCATTGAAGGCCGAGATGGAGGCGCATCACGCGGGGAGGGAGGCCTGGCTGAAGAGTAGCTCCGATCAGCTCAGGGCGGAGACATGGGCCCTAGCCGGAAAGATCAGAGGTAAAATCCTCGAGTATATCTTCCCGACTGAACCGTTGATGTAATCATCCAGCCGCGTTGTTCCCGACTGCCCGGTTATGTCATGACTGCACGGTTGAGCTCTTGGCTAATCTGTGGTGCAGACCTCGAAGCGGAGTTAAAGACCCGAGCAGAGAGGGAATCGCAGCTGAAGGAGGCTGAAGAAGCCAAGGCCGAGCTTGAGAAGGTCAAGGCCGACCTGACGAAGGCCAACACCGAGCTTGACCGGGAGAGGTCCGAGTTGGAGAAGGCCGTCGTCAAGCTCGGTAAGGAGAAGGCTAAACTGGAGAAGACCGTGGCCGGGTGGGAGGCCGACTACGAAAGTAAGTCCCCAACCCGACTGTGATCTCAGCCAATCCATTAGTTATCCTGTGTGTAGCCGAATTTGACAAGCTTACTTGCCGGCCGATCTGGGCAGACATGAGAGCTAACGTCCGGGCCCACTATCGGTTCTACACGGAGGAGATAAGGTTGATCAGGGAGTCACGGGAGGCCCTCGTCGGGTCCGTGAAAGGGCTCCTTGACCTTGTAGATCCCCGCCCAGTGGGAACCAGTTGCAGCAGAATCCCTCAGATAATGGGGCGTCTCGAGGACGCACCGAGTGCCTTGAAAAGGTACTCGGATGAGCGGGTTGTCGCCGGCGTGGCCCAGACCCTAGCGATGACCAAGTCCATCTACCCGAGGGCGGACATTGAGGCCATCGGGGAGGGATTTTCCGAAGAGACGACGCCCGAGGAAGCGCTGGAGCTGATCGCCCAGGCGAAGCCGACTGCTGAAGTAATTACCCGAGACCTAGGTCTGTAGAGGCAATACATTATGTAGTTGGTATGTATAAGCTTTTATACATGGTCATGTGTAAATATGTGTGTCGTGCCGCCAAGCTTATCACTCGGTTGTCATTAGCTTTACCCGACCATGTAGCATGCACCGAGTTAGTCTGATAGAACTTGATAAAAATGTTCAGAGTAAGATGCTATACTCGGGCGAACGCGTCAGTCGTGGCAAGGCTTCATAACCAGGGTGAAATAAGCTCGTATGTTATTGACAGAACACATATATATATGCAGCCCCCGACTCACTACTCGGTTGAAACAAGCGGCGTAGTGAGTCAGAAAAAACTGTACACATGGAAAATGTAAAACTCAGGTATAGAAAGGACGTAGCTGTTCTATGTTCCATGAGTTGGTGATGAGGACGCCGTCTTTGGTCTTCAGTCGGTAGGCGCCTGGCCGCGTGACCTCGGCTATGATGAACGGCCCTTCCCAGATGGGGGATAATTTGTGCCTGTCTGTGGGTGCCATGGGCCCTGGGTACCTCATGACAAGCATATGGGCCACTCGGATAGAGGATGGGCCTAGCCTTGTAATTAGAGATATAGCTAGATTCGGCAGACTTCACCTTGTATAGAAAGGAATATACAGTCCTAGTCGGGTGCGTTATATCTCTAAGGGGAGATCTCCTAGTCGTAATCCGATGGGGACTCCTACCTTGTAACCCTGTCCCCCAGTATATAAGGGGAGGCAGGGCGCCCCATGAGGGCAGAAGAGCACTCATAAGCTCAAGGTGCACATAAGTTCATCAGAACCACCACCGTATATCCTCAAAGGAATACATATAAACTGGACGTAGGGTATTACCTCACATCGAGGGCCTGAACCAGTATAAAATCTCCCTGTGTTCCTTTGCAATCCACCGAGTTTCCATCCGCCGAGTAGCCCCATATATTTATTGCCGGTGTAAAACATCGACACTGTCCTTGGTGGTTTGTATCTTCCTTAGAACGAGATCCCCGACCAAAAAGGCGCGGCTTTGGACATTGCGATTGTGGTAGCGACGTAGGCCTTGAAGATACCTTGCCGACTGGATTGTTGCGGCGTCTGTTGCTTCTTCCAGCTGATCTAATTCGATCAGTCGGGTGTTGTTGGAGTCGTCTTCGGAGTAAGCCCGGACTCGCGGAGAGTCGAACTGTATCTCTGTCGGTAGCATGGCCTCGGTACCGTAGACCAGGAAGAAAGGGGAGTGCCCTGTTGCCCGACTAACCGTGGTTCTGAGAGACCAGAGAACGGATGGGAGTTCTTGTACCCACCGGCCCGCGTATGGTTGTAATCGGTCGAATATCCTGGCCTTGATGCCTTGTAAGACCATTCCGTTGGCTCGTTCGACCTGTCCGTTGCTTCGTGGGTGTGCCACAGATGCATAGCAGATCTTGATGCCGAAGTCGTCGCAGAAGTTTTGGAATACGCCAGCCGCGAACTGAGTGCCCTTGTTGTCGATGTTTTACACCGGCAATAAATATATCGGGCTACTCGGTGGATGGAAACTCGGTGGATTGCAAAGGAACACAGAGAGATTTTATACTGGTTCAGGCCCTCAATGTGAGGTAATACCCTACGTCCAGTTTATATGTATTCCTTTGAGGATATACGGTGGTGGTTCTGATGAACTTGTGTGCACCTATGAGCTTATGAGTGCTCTTCTGCCCTCATGGGGCGCCCTGCCTCCCCTTATATACTGGGGTACAGGGTTACAAGGTAGGAGTCCCCATCGGATTACGACTAGGAGATCTCCCCTTAGAGATATAACGCACCCGACTAGGACTGTATATTCCTTTCTATACAAGGTGAAGTCTGCCGAATCTAGCTATATCTCTAATTATAAGGCTAGGCCCATCCTCTATCCGAGTGGCCCATATGCTTGTCATGAGGTACCCGGGGCCCATGGCACCCACAGTAGCCCCCGAGACCTTCATAGTTGAGTCACAGCTGATGCCGAGTGCTCATCCTCCATGGTGAAGTATTCCCGAGTGCATTGCTCTCGAGTACTCTTTGTCCGAGTGCTTCTTCTCCCAAGTCCTGCTTCATGTCAGCTGGCAGCAAGGCTATGAAGGGCTCCATGTAGATGTAGGAATAGTGTGCGCCGAATAGGCGCACCTATTAGGTGTAGCCCCCGACTTTGTGCTTAATTGTGAAGACAATTAAACATAAAGTCAAAGATCTTTAACCTTGTAGTCTTTCCCGAGTAGTATACTACTGGTATATGGGACTCTTCGGTATCGTGTCAACCGGAATATAATTTATAGTCTTGCCGAGTAAGGAACTACTCGTATGTGGGACTCTTCGATTTCATGTCAGTCGGAATGTGTGTTTGTAGTCTTGCCGAGTAGGATGCTACTCGTATATGAGACTCTTCAGCGTCATGTCAGCTGGAAAGGGGCTGTTTATAGTCTTTCCCGAGTAGTATATTACTCGAAAATTAGACTCGTCGGCATCATGTCAGCCAGGATGATTATTTATAGTCTTTTCCAAGTAATATATTACTCGAAAATTAGACTCGTCAGCTTCATGTCAGCTGGAAAAGGTGTTTATAGTCTTTCCCGAGCGGCGTCCCTTTCGGAAGTTAGACTCTTCAGCTCGTCAGCTGGAAGAATGTTTATAGTCTTTCCCGAGTAGTATACTACTCGAAAGTTAGACTCCTCCGCATCATGTCAGCGGGAATGAGAAATTTATAGTCTCTCCCGAGTAGTGCACTACTCGAAAGTTAGACTCTTCCACATCATGTCAGTGGGAATAATGTTGCTCATGGCAACTGATGGCCACGCATGTAGGCCGAGTACCACTTTATGAAAATAAATCCACGGCGTGGTCAGGTGTACCCGAGAAAGATACCTGCATCCCCAATTTTAATGAAGACCAGCTTGTGATCCTTGTAAGGATATGTCGATGCTTTGCACCGGCAATAATACTATGGGGGTACTCGGCGAATTGGAATTCGGTGGATTGCAGAGGAACACAAGGGAATTATACTGGTTCAGGCCCTCAAGGTGAGGTAATACCCTACGTCCAGTTGAGGTGTTATTCCTCTGAAGTGGATTTGTGATCAATGATCTCGGGTTGCCCTCATGGGGCGCCCTGCTTCCCTTTATATACTAGGGGACAGGGGTACATGGTAAGGATCCCAGTCGGATACGACCAAGGGATTTCCTTCTTAGAGATAGAATCCTATCCGACTAAGGCTATGTTTCCTTATTGTACAAGGCATAGCCTGCCGGGTGCTATCTTATCTCTAATTACATGATCTGGCCCATCCTCTATCCGAGTGGCCCATGTGCTTGTAATGAGGTACCCGGGGCCCATGGCTCCCACAGTAGCCCCTGAGACCTTCATAGTTGAGTCACAGCTGATGCCGAGTGCTCATCCTCCACGGTGAAGGTTACCCGAGTGCGATGCTCCCGGGTACTCTTTGTCCGAGTAAGTCTTCCCGAGTCCTGCTTCATGTCAGCTGGCAGCGAGGCTACGAAGGGCTTCATGTAGATGTATGAATAGTGTGCGCCGAATAGGCGCACCTATTAGGTGTAGCCCCCGACTTTGTGCTTAATTGTGCAGACAATTAAACATAAAGTCAAAGATCTTTAACCTAGAAGTCTTTCCCGAGTAGATTACTCTGGGTATTTGCGACTCTTCGGTATCATGTCAACCGGAATAAACTTTATAGTCTTGCTGAGTAGGAAACTACTCGTATATAGGACTCTTCGACTTCATGTCAGTCGGACTATGAGTTTATAGTCTTTTCCGAGTGGCGTCCCACCCAGAAGTTAGACTCCTCCGCGTCATGTCAGCGGGAATGAGAAATTTATAGTCTCTCCCGAGTAGTGCACTACTCGAAAGTTAGACTCTTCAGCGTCATGTCGGCTGGAATAATGTTGCTCATGGCAACTGATGGCTACACATGTAGGCCGAGTACCACTTTATGAAGATAAATTCATTATGTGGTCAGGTGTTCCCGAGAAAGATACCTGCATCCCCAATTTTAATGAAGACCAGCTTGTGATCCTTGTAAGGATATATCCTCGAGACCTGGTGGATAAAACAGATACCCAAACATATATGTTTAGCAGTAAGGCTTTCATGAAGCATATCTGTTTACCTCATCGATTCCTGTGAGTAGCACCAGCACTATAATTTCAACTCAGCCTGCGGGCGGCCCACATGGAGCATGCTACTGTAGGAATTCATGTCTTGTCAGCCCAATACCAACTGTGTAAGCCTGGGCCCATTTAGTCGGTACAGGCCATAAAGGATGGGGAGAGAGAAAAAGATTCCATCGTCTTCCCCATAGCAGCCAATCTCTTCGTCTTCCACCTTCGCGCCTAGCTTTTCGCCTCTCGCCCGGCTAGGGTTATCAACAGCTGTTCCCCACCCGGACTCGGGCGATTTCAATCCTCTTCGTTTAATCCAAGCCCCCGATTTGCTTTCCCCCAAATCTCACCATCTCCAGTCATGCCGAAGGCGACGAATCCTGCGGGTGCATCAGGGAGTTCTTGGCCGATCTCGGATTGCGGCTCGGTGAAGCTGAGACGGCTGGAGAGCGAGCTGAAGTTGCCCAGCCAAGAAGTGATCCGTTGGCGGTCGGCGAGGGATGAGTCGAGCCCCAACCCCCGGCCTGGTGAAACGGTAGTTTTCGCCTCTTTGTTTGATCGGGGCTTGTGTCTTCCGTCGTCTGATTTCTTCCGCCGCATCCTTGATTTCTACGGGCTGGAGTTGGTGCATTTAAATCCCAACTCGATCCTTCAGATCTCCATATTCGTTACTCTTTGCGAGTGCTTTCTGGGTGTTGAGCCCCATTTCATCCTCTTCCGACACTTGTTCCATGTCAAGCCCCAGCCTTCCAAGAGTAACATCAGTGTGATTGGGGGGGCTGGTCTTCAACTAAGGAGTGATGGAAAGAAGACATATATCGACGTGCCCTTGAAATCTTCTCTGAAGGGCTGGCACAAGGAGTGGTTTTACTGTGCCGATCTAGCTCCTTCCTTGCGCCCGTTTACTGGTATGCCGCCGGCGGTGTTGCCAAGCTGGTCTTCGGAGCCAACCTTTGAAGAACTGGGCCAGGCACACATTTTGCTGACGAAGATAGATGACCTCAAGAGGGCCGGCTTGACAGGGCCCTGGGTGGCTCATCGTTTCCTGACGAGGCGCGTCCAGCCGCTGAAGCTGAGAAGCGCTTTCGGCTGGGCCTTCAGAGGTAAACACGATCCCGACTGGGTGAGCAGCGAGACAGCGGACAAGGGGGCAGTAACCGATACCTTGTTTGGCTACTTCTCTGAAGGGGTCGTTGCCACCGAAGATGATAACCGCCGAGTTGCTGCCTATAGCTTCATCCGGCCGCGGACCAAGGTAACCTTCTACTCTCTTCTGTGGTGAACGCCTGTGGAACGGTGATTATACAACCTTGTGTGATGGTATCTTGTCGACTTGCTTGTAGTGGCATGAAGAATTTGATGAAGATTCTTGCCCACTGTCTGCGGTCGCGTCGAGGAAGAGACCGAGGAGTCCCTCTGATGCCCAACCCGACTCCAAGCGAGCGGGGAAGAAGCTGATTTTATATCGGGGCGAGGGGGCCATGACAGCGCGCGCCGTGAGCGGCGGCTTGAAGATAAAGGACACCGTTGCCACAACGCCCACGCGGTCGAGTCCCAGGCTAAGATCAGCAGGCTTGGGCTCGACGTTGTCGTACTCTGCAACAGCGCCACCGAGAGGCCGACCAGAGCGGAGGCCGATTGGGGCGAAGGAACCCGAACCAACCATACCAGAGTCGAGGCCGGTCCAGGCCGATATGCCTCCGCCATCGATGACACCGACCGGGGCGAGTGCCGATGCTAGCGCTTCGCCGGGGAGCGGGCAGGGTGGCAGGAAGCTGAAGTTCTCCAAGAGGTGCGCTGCTCCAGGCCTTCTGTAGTTGTTGTATGTTAAAATGCAGTCCTGATGTCTTGCTTCGTTGTGTAGGAAGCGGGCCGATATCGACCTCAAAAAGGTTGACCCATCTGCTCCACTTGATGAGTCTGCCCCAGCCGAGCCAGCGGCAGTGGACACGCCTGCTGAGCCGGTGGCCAGCTCGGTCGCAGAGACCGAGGTAGCTCCAACAACAGGGCCACTACCGCCCCTCGACCGGGGGGTGACTGTTGAAACTGAGGCCCCAGCCCCCGAGGCACCGTGCGTCGCGGACGCGGGGGACGGAACCCCCGAGCCGGTCCCCGATGTTGTAGGGGAAGGCGGTGCCGAGGCCAGGACCCCGTCGCCGTCATGGTTATCGTCGTCGCCGTCATCGCCGTTGCCGCCGCCACCGGAGATCCCGCATTTGCCTCGGATCGAAGCTCCTCCACGGGTGATGCCCCGGACCTTCACGTGGACCACTCGCGACGGTACTATGAAAAGCTTCAGGCTCGATGAAGTCGTCGCAAGGAGAGAGCGCGAGAGCCTGCTTCGTGCCGCCATCAACGGGTCCCAAGGGGTCTCGGTATGATTCTTGTAGTGAAGCTTCAGCAATCTTCTTGTCTTGATGTTTGACTCTGTCGTCGGTTTGTTCCTTGTCCCGAGCAGAAGCTCGTCGACCGCAACGAGGCGATGACCGAGATCCTGGTCGAGATGGCTCCCCACCTCGCGGAATTACAACAGCTCCGGGCATTGAAGGCCGAGATGGAGACGCGTCACACGAGGAGGGAGGCCTGGCTGAAGAGCGGCGCTGATCAGCTCAGGGCTGAGACATGGGCCCTAGCCGAGAAGATTAGAGGTAAAATCCTCGAGCATATCTCCCCGACTGGACCGTTGGTGTAATCATCCAACTACGTCGATCCGACTGCTTGGTGGTGTTATGACTGCGTGATTGAGCTCTTGGCTAATCTATGGTGCAGACCTCGAAGCGGAGAGGGAGTCGCAGCTGAAGGAGGCCGAAGAAGCCAAGGCCGAGCTTGAAAAGGTCAAGGCCGACCTGACAAAGGCCAACACCGAGCTTGACCGGGAGAAGTCCGAGTTGGAGAAGGCCGTCGTCGAGCTCGGTAAGGAGAAGGCCGAACTGGAGAAGACCGTGGCCGGGTGGGAGGCTGACTACGAAAGTAAGTCCTCAACCCGACTGTGATCTTAGCCAATACATTAGTCACCCTGTGTGTGGCCGAACCTGACAAGCTTACTTGCCGGCCGATCTGGGCAGGCATGAGAACCAACGTCCAGGCCCAGTACCGGTTCTACACGGAGGAGATAAAGTCAATCAGGGAGTCACGGGAGGCCCTCGTCGGGTCCGTGAAGGGGCTCCTTGACCTCGTGGATCCCCGCTCAGTGGGGACCAGCTGTAGCAGAATTCCTCAAATAATGGGGCGTCTCGAGGACGCGCCGAGTGCCCTGAAAAGGTACTCAGACGAGCGGGTTGCCGCCGGCGTGGCCCAGACCCTAGCAATGACCAAGTCCATCTACCCGAGGGCGGACATTGAGGCCATCGGGGAGGGATTTTCCGAGGAGACGACGCCCGAGGAAGCGCTGGAGCTGATCTCACAGGCGAAGCCGACTGCTGAAGTGATTACCCGAGACCTGGGTCTGTAAGGGCAATATATTTTGTAGTCGGTGTATACATATGCTTTCATATACGATCATGTGTGAATATATGTGTCGTGCCGCCAAACTTATTATTCGGTTGTCATTAGCTTTACCCGACCATGTAGCATGCACCGAGTTAGTTCAATAGAACTTGATAAAAATCGTTCAGAGGAAGATGCTATACTCGGGCGAACGCATCAGTCGTGGCAAGGCTTCATAACCGAGGTGAGATAAGCTTGTATGTTATTGACAGAACACATATATACATGCAGCCCCCGACTCACTACTCGATTGGAACAAGCGGCGTAGTGAGTCAGGAAAAACTGTACACATGGAAAAAGTAAGACTCAGGTATAGAAAGGACGTAGCTGTTCGATATTCCATGAGTTGGTGATGAGGACGCCGTCTTTGGTCTTCAGTCGGTAGGCGCCTGGCCGCGTGACCTCGGCTATAATGAACGGCCCTTCCCAGATGGGGGATAGTTTATGCCTGTCCTTGGTGGTTTGTATCTTCCGTAGAACGAGATCCCCGACCAAAAAGGCGCGGCCACGGACATTGCGATTGTGGTAGCGACGCAGGCCTTGAAGATACCTTGCCGACTGGATTGTTGCGGCGTCTCTTGCTTCTTCCAGCTGATCTAATTCGATCAGTCGGGTGCTGTTGGAATCGTCTTCGGAGTAAGCCCGGACTCGCGGAGAGCCGAACTGTATCTCGGTTGGTAGCATGGCCTCAGTACCGTAGACCAGGAAGAAAGGGGATTGCCCTGTTGCCCGACTAACCGTGGTTCTGAGAGACCAGAGAACGGATGGTAGTTCTTGTACCCACCGACCCACGTATGGTTGTAGTCGGTCGTATATCCTGGCCTTGATGCCTTGTAAGACCATGCCGTTGGCTCGCTCAACCTGCCCGTTGCTCCGTGGGTGTGCCACAGACGCGTAGCAGATCTTGATGCCGAAGTCGTCGCAGAAATCTTGGAATAGGCCTGCCGCGAACTGAGTGCCGTTGTCGGTTATGATGCGGTTAGGGACCCCAAACCGGTATAGTATACTCAAGATGAAGTCCTTTGCTCGTGCCGCTGTGATTGTTGCGACAGGTTTAGCCTCAATCCACTTGGTGAATTTATCCACTGCGACGAATAAATGTGTGAACCCTCCTGGCGCTTTCTTGAACGGCCCGACCATGTCGAGCCCCCATACTGCGAATGGCCAAGAGATAGGGATAGTCTGGAGTTCCTGGGCGGGAAGATTTGTCTGTCTTGCGAAGAACTGGCAGCCCTCGCACTTGCGAATGATATCTTTGGCGTCTGTGACTGCGGTGGGCCAGAAGAATCCCTGCCGGTAAGCTTTTCTGACTAACGTCCTGGATGCAGCGTGATTGCCACATATGCCCGAGTGGATTGAATGCAGGATCTGCTTGCCTTCCTCGGTGGTGACACAGCGCATGAGGACACCGGATGTGCTCCTTCGGTACAGGTCTTCTCCGACTAGCAGGAAGCTTTTGCTTCGACGCCTGATTTGCTCGGCTTGATTGCGATCTTCTGGGAGTTCATCGTCCAGGAGGAATTTGAGAACAGGACCCCTCCAGTCTTGACATATGTGCAGCACTTCGTCGGTGGTCGGGGTAGGCTCGCCTCCCGACTGCTCTTGTGCCGGTTTCTTCTTGACTGATGGCTCCATAAGTTGCTCGACAAAGATTCCGGTCGGAACCGCTTCTCGCTTGGATCCCATGTTTGCCAGCTCATCGGCCGCGTCGTTGTATTGACGCAGGACGTGTGTGATTTCCAGCCCGTCGAACTTGTTTTCCAGCTTGCGGACCTCCTGACAGTATGCCGCCATTGTGTCGTCGAGACAGGTCCAGTCTTTCATGACTTGGTTGACCACGAGTTGGGAGTCTCCGCGCACAACCAGTCGACGTATGCCGAGTGATATGGCGATGCGGAGCCCGTGGACAAGAGCCTCGTACTCGGCGACGTTGTGGGAAGCCGGGAAGTGGATTTGTAGTACGTACTTCAACTTTTCGCCAGTGGGGGATGTCAGTAAGACTCCAGCCCCGGCACCGCCGATCCGTAGGGAACCGTCGAAGTACATTGTCCAGTACTCTAGCTTTGTTGTTGGTGTTGGGAGTTGAACTTCTGTCCACTCGGCCACGAAGTCGGCTAGAGCTTGAGATTTGATACCTCGAAGGAGATGTTTTCTGTGCGGAAGTTGTCCCGCGTGCCGAAGGTCACCGGCAAGGTTATCTGCCCGAGTGGGGTTGATGACAAGCCGGGGATTATCCCATGGAAGGGCGCGGTGCTCGGCCGTAGTTCTGAACGAGGAATTCTCATCTCGTCCAAAGTCTTGGCGAACAGGATGTTGAGCGCACTGCCTCCGTCGATGAGGGTTTTCTTCAGCCTAATATTTTTGACAACCGGGTCTAGGACGAGTGGGTATCGTCCCGGGTGGGAAACCCGATCTGGGTGATCCGCGCGGTTGAAGGTGATAGCCATCTCGGACCAGCGCAGGTATTGAGGGGCATCCGTTGTGGAGACCGTGTTAATATCCCGCGCTGATAGCTTCTGCTTGCGCTTGGATTCGTACGCGAGTGGCCCCCCGAAGATGTGGTTGAGTTCGGCTTGGGGATCCTGGAAGTCATCAGCCGGACCCGAGTCTGGCTTGTCCTTGTCCTTGTCGCCGACGGCAGATGATGAAGCCTGCTCGGAGGCAAACTTCTTGAGCATGTGGCAGTCTTTGGCTGCGTGCCGGCCCTTGGGGTGAAAAGGGCAAGGCCCGCTCATGACTTTCTGGTAGTCGTTGTTCCGCTGGGGCCGCGACCGACTGCGCTCCATGTTAGCCACCTCATTGTCTGACTTCCGCTTGCGGCTGCCAGGCTTGTTCTGAGGCGGCTCGTTGTCGGCTTTTGCCCTGTTGTCTTTTTGTCGGGGCTCCTTCTTCTCGTCGAAGGCCTCTGCAACGGCCTCAGCCGAGTCGGCGTATTTGTTGGCCATGTCGAAGAGAGTCCGGACAGTGGATGGTGGCTTCCGAGTGAACTTCGCGATGAGCGGGGCGTCTTTTACTCCCTTGCGGAAGGCGGCGATGACGACCTCGTCTTTGATGCTTGGGATTTGATTGCGCTTCTCGGAAAACCTTTTGATGAATTCCCGTAGAGACTCGTTCTTTTTCTGATGCAGCTGGTAGAGGTCGTGCTCGGAAGCCGGTCTCTCGTAGGTCCCCTGGAAGTTAGCGATGAATCGCTCCCTGAGTTGTCCCCAGGAACCGATCGACCGCCTTGGGAGGCCTGTCAGCCATGTCCTCGCCGAGTCGGATAGCGCGACTGGGAGGTAGTTAGCCATGGCTCTGCTGTCGCCCCCAGCAGCTTGAACTGCTAGGACGTAAACGGTGAGCCAGGACTCTGGGTTGGTCTTGCCGTCGTACTTTTCAATTCCGGTAGGCTTAAAGCCGACTGGCCATCGGACGTCCTGTAACTCCCGAGTAAAGGCTGGAATGCCTTCATTATCGTGAGGACTTGGGCTTCGGTTTTGGCGGTGTAGCCGCTCGTAGTGGAGACCGAAGCGCTCGTGTTCATCTTCCAGCCGGCGGCGTTCGTCTTCTTCGCGTTCTTCGCGCCGGGCCCTTAGGGTGTGGCGGAGATCGCGTTGTAACCGCAATCGGAGGTCTTGATTGGGTCGGCGGTCGTACTGGTGACGCCGCCGGTTGTCGTAGTTGGTATTGCCGAGTGTTGTTTGGCGGGATTCTTCATGCTGCCGGGTGGAGCCGGCTGCCCGTCGTCATGCGGATGCAGATGACTCCGCCGCTGGAGAGCCCGTCCGACGGGTCGGTATGTGAGTGTTGCCTGACTGTTCTTGTTGCTGGCAGGCGGCGGCAGTAATCATCGCCTTGATCTTGGCGATGGTTGGTGTGGCCTGATGGTCCGGCCCAAACTGGAGCGTGTCCAGCAGAGTTGCGGCGGCCACGACGTTCTGTTGTGGCGTGACGAAGACATCGTGGTCGCCGACTTTGGTTCGGAGGATCTGCTGCTGGGCGGCTCACCCAGCTTGTCGAAGCCCGTCATTGCGAGCTTGTCGGTTGGCCTCCTCTTGTTGTTGTATTCGGCGCGCCTCCTCATGCTGCTCCTCTTGCAGTCGGCGCACCTCGGAAGGTGGCGTTGAAGCCATGAAGATCTCGCGGGGGAGGAGGAAGCTTGCCAAGGTGGAGTCCGAGTTGATGCTCGAACCACCATCCGACTTAGTGTCGGACTCCGAGTAGTCTATTGGAGTTAGGATGACTCCGACCTCCCTAGATCCAATCTGAAACGGTTCATGACCGTGTCCAAACTGAATCGCTGGAGGTCGGGTCTGTTGCGCGGGTTGTAGATGCACAGCGTCGCCGAAACCGTACGGGAGATTGACGATCTCTCCCCCTCTTGGCCTAACCCGTGCTGGCTCAAGGCCTAGCGCGAGTCGGACGCCGAAGGAGAGAGTTGTCCCGATGTCCGGCGATGTGAGGGACTGTCGTAGTAGATCGTCGAAGGAGATGGTGACGTCCCTGGGGCCGACTGGCGCAATGCCGGCTGGCTCCTCGGCTGGCAAGATCGGATCTGCCTCAGCCAAAGAAAGGTTGCCGAGTTGATCGGCGATGAAATCAAGGCTCCCGAAGGTGATGGTGTCTCCGTTGGAGAACTTGTCGCTCCTGACTCCGTTGATGGGATCCATCGAATCTGTTGATGAAGAACTCGCCGGTCCCCTACCTGGCGCGCCAACTGTCGATGCTTTGCACCGGCAATAATACTATGGGGGTACTCGGCGAATTGGAATTCGGTGGATTGCAGAGGAACACAAGGGAATTATACTGGTTCAGGCCCTCAAGGTGAGGTAATACCCTACGTCCAGTTGAGGTGTTATTCCTCTGAAGTGGATTTGTGATCAATGATCTCGGGTTGCCCTCATGGGGCGCCCTGCTTCCCTTTATATACTAGGGGACAGGGGTACATGGTAAGGATCCCAGTCGGATACGACCAAGGGATTTCCTTCTTAGAGATAGAATCCTATCCGACTAAGGCTATGTTTCCTTATTGTACAAGGCATAGCCTGCCGGGTGCTATCTTATCTCTAATTACATGATCTGGCCCATCCTCTATCCGAGTGGCCCATGTGCTTGTAATGAGGTACCCGGGGCCCATGGCTCCCACAGGATATATCCTCGAGACCTGGTGGATAAAACAGATACCCAAACATATATGTTTAGCAATAAGGCTCTCATGAAGCATATCTGTTTACCTCATCGGCTCCTGTTGGTAGCACCAGCTCTATAATTTCAACTCAGCCTGCGGGTGGCCCACATGGAGCATGCTACTGTAGGAACTCATATCTTGGTAGCCCGTTACCGAGTACGCCGGTCTAAACTGACCCACCCAATGTAGGCTCTATAAAATCACCATCCCTCGCATGTCAGGATGAGTTTTTGGTGTGGGTAACCGCAATCAGCCAGAGAAATCCTTATTCGCAAGCCTTTCCGACTTACGTTCCGAATGCAACCTAGTTGCCACAGAAGTCTGAGTAGGTATATTGCAGGATCCGCTTGCCCTCCTCAAGTGTGACGCGGTGCATGAGAACTCCGGATGCGCTTTGACGATGTAAGTCTTCTATGACTTCAGGAGAGCCGAGCAGGGTACCCGAACCTTGCATTAGCATAGGATTCAGCTAGCGACCCTCATGGGGCATACCCTACCCAACAGAGTTATAGCCAAGCGAGGTACCCGAACCTTGCATTAGCATAAGATTCGGCTAGTGACCCTCATGGGGCGTACCTCACCCAGCCGAGTGATATACGACCCCCGACTAGTGCCAGAAGTCGGTTGTCAGCTCACATGAAGCGTAGCCGAGGAAGATGACGTCCCGACTGGCGCAAGTACTCAGTAAGTAGCCCTCATGGAGCATCCCGAGTGTATTTTGGCAGACTTGTCCAGCCCCCGAGCATAGGAGATAGGCTCGCAGCCCTGAGTTCCTGTCACGCGTATCCGGAGCTGGGCCTGCAATATAAAGATATCGGATGAGTAGCATCTGATGATGGAAATAATCACCCGAATAAAATGTATTTTACAATATATGTAAATACGAGTTTTTCCTCTTTTTGATATTAATTTCCCCGAGTAGTTGACCCCTTACGTTTAAACACTCTGCCCGACTAGTCATAGCCCCCTAGCGTCGGGAGTTGGCTCATGGCTCTTTCCCAGACACGCGTTTTGGGTGACTTGAGTTCGTCTTTCATGGAGCAAAGTTTCACGGATCAGGATTTATGCTACTCGAGTACTTTTGCAATCATTTAAGAGCAAAAAACAGAGAAGAGTGCAGCTTGTGCACCTATTAGGTGTAAGCGGCATTGGCAAGGCCGAGTGAAGAAATATTTATCAGGAAGCGACTTAGCTGTTCGGTATTTTGGAGTGGGGACGCCATCCTTTCGTTTGAGCTTGTGAGCCCCCAAGCATGTCACTTGTTGTTCTGATAATCTTCAGTTGTTGAAAATCGAAGACGATTGTGACTGACTGCCACAATGGAGCCGTCTGACTTGCGTTTGCGATTCCCGGCTTTAGTCGGGACCGCGTCGTTGGTGCCCTCCCGCTTCTTCTGTCAGGATGCCTTTTTATCTTCAAGGGCCTCAGCAACAGTGTGGGCTGAGTCGGCGTATTTGTTCGCCATGTCGAATATAGTCTTGACAGAGTTGGGAGGCTTCCGTGTGAATTTGTCGATGAACGAGCTGTCTTTGACTCCTTTTCGAAAGGTGGCGATGACGACCTCATCCTTGACGTTAGGGATTGAGTTCTTCTTCTCAGAAAACCTCTTAATGAAGTCACGAAGAGACTCGTTCTTCCTTTGATACAACTGATATAAGTCGTACTTGGAAGATGGTCTCTCGTATGTTCCCTGGAAGTTGGCGATGAAGCGTTCCCGGAGTTCTCCCCAGGAGCTGATGGATTGCCTGGGAAGTCCTGTTAGCCATGTCCTCGCTGAGTCAGCTAGAGCGACTGGGAGGAAGTTAGCCATGACTTTGTGATTTCCTCCAGCTGCTTGGATCGCCAGGGTGTAGACCGTGAGCCAGGACTCGGGATTGGTCTTGCCGTCGTATTTTTCGATTCCCGTAGGCTTGAAACCCGACGGCCAGTCGAACTGTTGTAGCTCGTGGGTGAAGGCCGGTACTCCTTCATATTGATGAGGACTCCAACTCCGACGACGACGGCGAAACCACTCGTGGTGGAGGCCGAAGCGCTCGTTCTCGTCTTCCAGTTGGCGTTGCTCGTCTTCCTCTTGTTTGCGGTGCCGAGCGTTGATATCTTGCTGAAGGTTACGCCGTGGTTGGCCTCGGAGCCGCCGGTTGTTGTTGAGATTGCCGAGTGACGTTTGGCGCGACTCAGTGTGCTGCCGACTAGAGCCGGCCGCTCGGCGTCGCTTTGAGGTGGACGAGACTGCCGTTGGGGATGCCGACCGGTTGGTCGGTATGAGGGTATCACCCGATTGTTGGTGCTGTTGACATGCAGCAGCAGTAAGCATGGCTTTTATCCTTGCGATCGTCGGGGTGGCCTGGTGATCAGGCCCGAATTGGAGTGTATCCAGTAGAGTCGCAGCGGCCACGATGTTCTGTTGGGGAGTAACGAAGACATCGTGGTCGCCGACTCGGGTTTGGAGGATTTGCTGCTGAGCAGTTCGCCCAGCCTTGCGTAGATCGTCGTTGCGGGCGTGCAGGTGTCTTGCTTCTTCCTCCTGTTGTTCTTGCAGTCGGCAGGCCTCCTCCTCTTGTGGCTCGTGTAGTCGGCGTGATTCCTGAGTAGGAGTAGAGCCTCTAGATGCCATGAAAATTTCTCGCGGCAGAGTAAAGCTTGCCGAGCTGGTGTCCGACTTGGAGTCGGAATCCGACTGAGAGTCGTAGTCCGACTGAGAGTTATAGTCGGAATAGTTGATGGGGGTGATTATAACTCCAACCTCCCTAGATCCGATCTTGAGTGGCTCGAGGCCGTATCCGAGTCGAACTCAAGGAGATCGAGTTTGCCGCGTTGGATGTTGTCTCAAGATATCCGCGGCGTTGTCGAGTCTATACGGGAAATTGACGATCTCTTCCCTTCTTAGCTCGATCTTGGCTGGCTCAAGGCCGAGTCCGAGTCGAACATCAGAGGGAAAAGTTGTCCCGAGACCCAGACAAGATGAAGATTGCCACAGCAAGTCAATGAGGGTTGCTGCAGCGTCGTGTGGACCGACTGGCGCAGAGTCGGCCGGTTCCCTGGCAGATCGGATCGAGTCCGAGTCGGCCAAGGTGAGATTGCCGATTTGGTCGGTGGTGAAGTCGAGGCTTCTGAATGCAATTGTATCTCCGGGGGAGAGTTTGCCGCCGTTGACTCCGGTTGCTGGATCCATCGAGCTTGTAGATGTAGATCACGCCGAGTCCCCTACCTGGCGCGCCAACTGTCGATGTTTTACACCGGCAATAAATATATGGGGCTACTCGGTGGATGGAAACTCGGTGGATTGCAAAGGAACACAGAGAGATTTTATACTGGTTCAGGCCCTCAATGTGAGGTAATACCCTACGTCCAGTTTATATGTATTCCTTTGAGGATATACGGTGGTGGTTCTGATGAACTTGTGTGCACCTATGAGCTTATGAGTGCTCTTCTGCCCTCATGGGGCGCCCTGCCTCCCCTTATATACTGGGGGACAGGGTTACAAGGTAGGAGTCCCCATCGGATTACGACTAGGAGATCTCCCCTTAGAGATATAACGCACCCAACTAGGACTGTATATTCCTTTCTATACAAGGCGAAGTCTGCCGAATCTAGCTATATCTCTAATTATAAGGCTAGGCCCATCCTCTATCCGAGTGGCCCATATGCTTGTCATGAGGTACCCGGGGCCCATGGCACCCACAGTTGTCGGTTATGATGCGGTTAGGGACCTCGAACCGGTATAGTATACTTGTGATGAAGTCCTTTGCTCGTGCCGCTGTGATTGTTGCAACGGGTTTAGCCTCAATCCACTTGGTGAATTTGTCCACTGCGACGAATAGATGTGTGAACCCTCCTGGCGCTTTCTTGAATGGCCCGACCATGTCGAGCCCCCATACTGCGAATGGCCAGGAGATAGGGATAGTTTGGAGTTCCTGGGCTGGGAGATTTGTTTGCCTTGCGAAGAACTGGCAACCTTCGCACTTGCGAACGATGTCTTTGGCGTCTGTGACTGCTGTGGGCCAGAAGAATCCCTGCCGGTAGGCCTTTCCGACTAACGTCCTGGATGCAGCATG
The DNA here is from genome assembly GCA_003991445.1 of Oryza meyeriana var. granulata. Taxonomy (NCBI): domain Eukaryota; kingdom Viridiplantae; phylum Streptophyta; class Magnoliopsida; order Poales; family Poaceae; genus Oryza; species Oryza meyeriana. The sequence continues at coordinate 211,732 of RYFJ01002615.1, forward strand.
GTTGCCACATATGCCCGAGTGGATTGAATGCAGGATCTGCTTGCCTTCCTCGGTGGTGACGCAGCGCATGAGGACGCCGGATGCGCTCCTTCGGTACAGGTCTTCTCCGACTAGCAGGAAGCTTTTGCTCCGACGCTTGACCTGCTCGGCTTGACTGCGATCTTCTGGGAGTTCATCATCCAGGAGGAATTTGACAACAGGACTCCTCCAGTCTTGACATATGTGCAGCGCTTCGTCGGTAGCCAGGGTAGGTTCGCCTCCCGACTCCCCTTGTGTCAGTTTCTTCTTGACTGACGGCTCCATAAGTTGCTCGACAAAGATTCCAGTCGGAACTGCTTCTCGCTTGGATCCCATGTTTGCCAGCTCATCTGCCGCGTCGTTGTATTGGCGGAGGACGTGTGTGATTTCCAGCCCGTCGAACTTATTTTCCAGCTTGCGGACCTCTTGACAGTATGCCACCATTGTATCGTCGAGACAGGTCCAGTCTTTCATGACTTGGTTTACCACGAGTTGGGAATCTCCGCGCACAACCAATCGACGTATGCCGAGTGATATGGCGATGTGGAGTCCGTGAACAAGTGCCTCGTACTCGGCGACGTTGTGGGAAGCCGGGAAGTGGATTTGTAGAACGTACTTCAATTTTTCGCCAGTGGGGGATGTCAATATGACTCCAGCCTCGGCGCTGTCGATCCGCAGGGAACCGTCGAAGTACATTGTCCAGTACTCTAGCTTTGCTGTTGGTATTGGGAGTTGAACTTCTGTCCACTCAGCCACGAAGTCGGCTAGAGCTTGAGATTTGATAGCTGTCCGTGGCTGGAAGGTGATGTCGAACGCCATCAGCTCGAGTGCCCATTTAGCGATCCGGCCAGTGGCCTCGCGATTATGAAGGACATCCCCGAGTGGAAACGCTGTGACCACCGTGACTTGATGTGCTTGAAAGTAGTGCACCAGCTTTCGGACTGTGATGAGTAGGCCGTATAGCAGCTTCTGGACCTGCGGGTATCTCGTTTTGGAGTCGGCAAGGACCTCGCTGACAAAATAGATTGGCCGTTGTATTTTCTGAATATGACCCTGTTCGGATCGCTCCACTACCAGCACCGTGCTGACTACGTGAGTGGTTGCCGCCAGATATAGCATTAGCGGTTCCTGGGGTAAGGCTGGACACGCCTCGTCAGAAACCGACGAGCCACCCAAGGCCCCGTCAAGCCGGCCCTCTTGAGGTCATCTATCTTCGTCAACAATATATGTGCTTGGCCCAGTTCTTCAAAGGTCGGTTCCGCGGACCAGCTTGGCAATACCGCTGGTGGCATACCAGTAAACGGGCGCAAGGAAGGAGCCAGATCGGCGCAATAAAACCACTCCTTGTGCCAGCCCTTCAGAGAAGATTTCAAGGGCAAATCGATATACGTTTTCTTCCCATCGCTCCTCAGTTGAAGACCAGCCCCTCCAATCACATTGATATTACTCTTGGAAGGTTGGGGCTTGATATGGAACAGGTGTCGGAAGAGGATGAAATGGGGTTCAACACCCAGAAAGCACTCGCAAAGAGTAACAAATATGGAGATCTGAAGGATTGAGTTGGGATTTAAATGCACCAACTCCAGCCCATAGAAATCAAGGATGCGGCGGAAGAAATCAGAAGACGGAAGACACAAGCCCCGATCAAAGAAAGAGGCGAAAACTACCGTTTCACCAGGCCGGGGGTTGGGGATCGACTCATCCCTTGCCGACCGCCACCGGATCACTTCTTGGCTGGGCAGCTTCAGCTCGTTCTCCATCCGTCTCAGCTTCACCGAGCCACAATCTGAGATCGGCCAAGAACTCCCTGGCGCACCCGCAGGATTCGTCGCCTTTGGCATGACTGGAGGTGGTGAGATTTAGGGGAAAGCAAATCGGGGGCTTGGAATAAACGAGGAGGATTGAAATCGCCCGAGTCCGGGTGGGGAACAGCGGCTGCTAACCCTAGCCGGGCGGGAGGCGAAAAGTTAGGTGCGAAGGTGGAAGACGAAGAGATTGGCCGATTTGGGGAAGACGACGGAATCTTTTTCTCTCTCCCCGTCTTTTTATAGCCTGTACCGACTAGATGGGCCCAGGCCTGCACAGTCGGTATTGGGCCGACAAGATATGAGTTCCTACAGTAGCATGCTCCATGTGGGCCGCCTGCAGGCTGAGTTGAAATTATAGCGCTGGTGCTACCAACAGGAACCGATGAGGTAAACGGATACGCTTCATGAGAGCCTTATTGCTAAACGTATATGTTTGGGTATCTGTTTATCTCACAGGTCTCGAGGATATATCCTTACAAGGATCACAAGCTGGTCTTCACTAAAATTGAGGATGCAGGTATCTTTCTCGAGTACACCTGACCACGATTATGGATTATTTTCATAAAAGTGGTACTCGGCCTACATGCGTGGCTAACGGTTGCCTTGAGCAACATTTTACCCGCTGACATGATGCGGAAGAGTCTAACTTTCAAGTAGTGCACTACTCGGGAGAGACTATAAATATCTATTCCCGCTGACATGACGCGGAGGAGTCTAACTTCTTGGTGGGACCCTACTCGGAAAAGACTATAAACCCCCCTTTTCCAGCTGACATGAAGCTGAAGAGTCCCACATACGAGTAGCATCCTACTCGGTAAGACTATAAACACATATTCCGACTGACACGAAGTCGAAGAGTTGCATACGTGAGTAGTATCTTACTCGGCCAGACTATAAAATTTATTCCGGTTGACATGATACCGAAGAGTCTTATGTACCAGTAGTTATCTACACAGGAAGGACTTCCAGGTTAAAAATCTTTGACTTTATGTTTAATTGTCTTCACAATTAAGCACAAAGTCGGGGGCTACACCTAATAGGTGCACCTATTCGGCGCACACTATTCATATATCTACATGAAGCCCTTCATAGCCTCGCTGCCAGCTGACATGAAGCAGGACTCGGGAAGACTTACTCGGACAAAGAGTACTCGGGAGCATCGCACTCGGGTAACCTTCACCGTGGAGGATGAGCACTTGGCATCAGCTGTGACTCAACTATGAAGGTCTCAGGGGCTACTATGGAGGCCATGGGCCCCGGGTACCTCATTACCAGTACATGGGCCACTCGGATAGAGGATGGGCCGGACCATGTAATTAGAGATAAGACAGCGTCTGGCAAGCCTTGCCTTGTATAATAAGGAAACATAGTCTTAGTTGGATAGGTTTCTATCTCTAAGAAGGAAATCCCTTAGTCGTATCCGACTGGGATCCTTGTCATGTACCCCTGTCCCCTAGTATATAAAGGGAGACAGGGCGCCCCATGAGGGCACGCAAGATCATTGATCACAAGACCACCTCAGAGGAATAACACCTCAACTGGACGTAGGGTATTACCTCACATTGAGGGCCTGAACCAGTATAATTCTCTTGTGTTCCTCTGCAATCCACCGAATTCCAGGTCGCCGAGTAGCCCCATAATATTATTGCCGGTGCAAAGCATCGACAGTATACTAATTGATGGAGAAAATCGATCTCCTAAAGAGCTCGGGGCTGACTGGACCCTGGGTGGCGAGGTGCTTTCTGAACCACCACACTAGGCCTCTGAAGGCCAAGAGCCACTTTGGCTAGGACTACCAGGGCAAGGATGATCCCAGCCATGAATACCCTGACATAGCCGAGAAGAACAAGGTTACTGATACCCTGCTCAGCTTCTTTGTCAATAGGGTAGTGGAGACTGAGGACACAGAATGTGCCCCCACGCCCTATAGCTGGAACAAGCCTCAGCCACAGGTAATCTTGAAAGATTGATATCGAATTGTTATCCTTCTGTGATGAATGTCTGTGGATTTCTGTCTTGGATTGTTCTGCAATGCATGATATATGTCGTCAAAATACTGACAGGACTGTGTGGAGTTTGACAAAGACTCCCAGAATCAGCCGGCCATCAAAACGAAGAAGAGGCCAGCCAGTCCTTCTGCTGCCCAACCCAGCTCCAAGAGGGCTGGGAAGAAACCATTTGAAGACCAGTGTCTCCAAACCCAAGGCTAGCACCGCCAAACCCAAGGCCATCAACATCGAGCCCAAGGCCAGCATCGCCGAGTGCCTCGACACCCCAGTCAGCTGCGTCAGGAACAGAGCCAACTAGGACCAAATCACCACCATCGACTACCACACTGACTGACCCGACAGCCGGCAGCTCTCCACCGCCGAGCAGGCTATCAGGCCCCTCACCGACATCTTCCGGAGCTCCTCAATGGAAATTCAAGACTTCCAAGAGGTAATAAAGAATATCTTCAATCTTCTGAGAATCTTGAATGATGTGGTAGATGTATTCACATCTGACACGTTATGCAGGAAGCAAATTGACATAGATCCCAAGGGGACTATGCCACCAGCTCCTGCTGCCGAGCCAATCCCAGCGGAGCCAGTACCAGTAACGTCACCTACCGAGCCAGAGGCGGCCCCAGCTGCTGACACTGAAGTAGTCCTGACAGCAGAGTTACCAATGCCAGCCAACCAGGGAATGGATGCTGAAGCTGCTGCCCCAACCCCCAAGCAGGTCACCGAAGCCCCAGCAGCTGCCGAGTTCAGGGCCAGGACCCTATCGCCATCAATATCGTCATCTTCTGATGAAGGAGATCTCCCCAGGCTTGAATCCCCTCCGCGCAACTTCCCAAGAACTTTTCATTGGGTTACCCCTGAGGGAGTCGTAGAGAGCTACGAGCACAACAAACGAGCAGCCTTGAGGGAGCATGAAAATCTCATACATGCTACAATCACTGCGTCCAGGGGAGTCCAGGTATGTAGTGAATCTTGTTATGTTGGGTTTTTGACAGTCTTCATTGATCTGGTACTCTGCCATTTGACTCTGTTTTTCTCTGTTTTGTTCTGAGTAGAAGATCATCGATCGCTCGGAGAAGATAAATAAGGTCCTGACCAAGCTCGCCCCCAGCTCCAACGACTGTGCCAGCTCTAGGTAGCCAAGGACGACCTAAAGTGGACTAGCCAAGAAAGGGAAACATGGCTGAGGGGATTGGTTGATAAGCTCAGGGACGAAAACTCGGCCCTAACCAAAAAGATCAGAAGTAAGTCTTCTGTGTTATCCTCCCGAGTGAATCCTGAGTAGATTTCTCCAGCATTGTTGATTCTCGACTGCCTTTTTGAGTTTTGACTGCAATCTTGAGTTCTTGACTGTTTTGATTTGCAGCCCTTGAAGCCGAGCTGAAAGCCCAGGCAAAGGAGAGGGAAAAACAAGATGAAAAGCTAAAGGAAGTGGAGAAGGCCAAAGCCAAGGTGGAGGCTGACTATGCCAGTAAGTCTTCCGCTTGACAATGATCTTGGCTCGTCTTCTTGTTGCTCCGACTGCATGTCTTGGCTAACAAATATTCTTGTTGATGCATCTGAACAGCTTCAAAAGCCAACGCCCAAATTCAATTTGGCGCCTTCGTGAAGGAAATCAACATAGTCAAGGAGTCACGGGAAATCCTTGTTGGATCCGTGAAAGGGCTCTTGGACATCATCCAGCCTCACCATCCCGGGACCAGCTCCAGCACCGTAACCCAAGTGCAGGCACTCCTAAGCGAAGCCTCGAGTATCTTGAAGAAGTATTCGGATGAGCATGTAGCTGTCGATGTCGCCCAAGCTTTTAACATGACCAAGTCAATATACCCTAGGGTAGACATTGAGGCCATTGGTGAGGGTTTTGCCGAGGGGAGAACTCCCGAAGAGGCACTGGAGCTAATTAGCTAGGTGAGGCCGACTGCGGAAGCTATAGCCAAGAACCTGGGTATGTAAAAACAGAACAATTATGCAGTCGATGACTATCAATGAGCATATATAACATTTTTAAAGACATTTGCAAATATCTATACAAATGCTGTCGAGTACTTGGTTATTCTAAGTCGTCATTACCTTTACCCGACTATGTAGTCTGCGCCGAGTAGATCGAGATAAACTTAGAAAAATACATTCATCTCGTAGAACTATACTCAGGCAAACTTAGCATAATCATTGTAGAACTTCATGACTTAGATAAAACAAGCTTGAATTGTATTAGCAAGTCACATAATACATGCAGCCCCTAACTCACTACTCGGTTGGGACAAGCGATGTAGTGAGTCAGAGAAAAAACTTTATTCAAAGGAAAATACAAGACTCAGGTATAGAAAAGACGTAGCTGTTTTATATTCCATGAGTTGCTGATGAGGGCACCGTCTTCAGTCTTTAGTCGGTAGGCGCCCGGACATGTTACCTCAGCGATAATGAACGACCCTTTCCATAAAGGGGATAGTTTATGCATGTCTTTAGTGGTTTGTACTTTTCTCAAGACGAGATCTCCCACCAAAAAGGTGCGGCCACGAACATTTCGACTGTGATAACGACATAGGCCTTGAAGATACCTTGCCGACTGGATAGTTGAGATGTCCCTTGCTTCCTCCAACTGATCGAGTTCAATCAGTCGTTCTTCGTTTGATTTATCTTCTGAGTAGGCCCAAACTTGCGGAGAGCCAAACCCCAACTTGGTTGGTAACACAGCCTCAGCACCATAGACTAGGAAGAAAGGGGATTGCCCTATTGCCCGACTAACCGTGGTTCTTAGAAACCAAAGAACAGATGGGAGTTCTTGTACCCACCGCCCTGCATATGGTTGTAGTCGATGAAACACCCTAGCCTTGATACCTTGTAAGACCATGCCATTGGCACGCTCGACCTGCCTATTACTTCGTGGGTGTACCACAGAAACATATAGATCTTGATGCCGAAGTCGTCACGGAAATCTTGAAACACGCCGCTAGTGAATTGAGTACCGTTGTCCGTTATGATGCGGTTAGGAACTCCAAATCAGTATAAAATACTCATGATGAAGTCCTTTGCTCGTGTTGCTGTTATGGTAGCAACGGGTTTTGCCTCAATCCACTTTGTGAATTAATCCACTGCGACGAACAAGTGTGTGAACCCTCCTGGCGTGTTTTTGAACGGCTCGACCATGTCAAGCCCCCAAACTGCAAAGGGCTAAGAGATTGGAATTGTTTGAAGTTCTTAAGCAGGAAGATGTGTTTGCCTTGCAAAGAATTGGCTTCCTTCGCATGTGTGAACTATGTCTTTAGCATCTGTTACCGCAGTCAGCTAGAAGAAACCTTGTCTGTAAGCCTTTCCGACTAATGTCCTGGATGCAACATGGTTGCCACAAATACCTGAGTGGATCAACTACAGAATCTGCTTGCTCTCCACGGGTGTAACGCAGCGCATGAGGACTCCGAATGCGCTTCAACGGTACAACTCTTCTCCGACTACAAGGAAACATTTGCTTCAACGTTTGATCCATTCGGCTTCACTATGATCTTCTGGGAGTTCGTCATCCAAGAGAAATCTGATTAGCGCTTCATTTGTTGCTACGGTAGGTTCAGCCCCCGACAGTTCAAGCACTAGTTTCTTCTTGACTGATGGCTCCAATAGTTGTTCGACAAAAATCCTAGTCAGAACCACTTCTCGTTTGGATCCTATGTTGGCCAATTCGTTTGCAGCTTTGTTGTATTGTTGTAATACATGAGTTATCTTCAGCCCATCGAACTTGTTTTCCAGCTTTCATACCTCCTGACAATACGCCACCATATTGTCGTCGAGACATGTCCAGTCTTTCATGACTTGGTTGACCACGAGTTGAGAATCCTAGCGTACGACCAGTCGGCGGATGCCAAATGATATGGCAATGCGGAGCTCGTGGATCAGCGCCTCGTACTCGGCAACATTGTGGGAAGCCAGAAAGTGAATCTGGAGAACGTACTTTAGCTTTTTGCCAGTAGGTTGTCACACCCCGAGTTTTTCCCCCTTAAATATAGCCACACAAAATATACCTAAGAAAATGTTCCAAGAAAAATAATTTAAATTGGCCAAAGGAATAAATTAAAGGTGTAAAATACAAAACAATAAATTATCATGGCTAGGAATATTTTTTTCTTATATTCCTCTTGCCGAAATACATTAACAGGATTTTTATTAGAATTTTTAGAGCACTGGAAATATTTTTAATAAATCAAAAACTCTTATCAGGATTAAAAGAGCATTGGAAATCCTTTTCCTTTTCTTTTCCTTCTCTTTTTCCTTTTTCTTTTCTTGTCCCTCCCGCTGGGCCACCGGCCCAATACTGTGCCGGCCTGCTTGCGCGGCCTACACGCCCCACGTCCCTCACCCTCTCTCACCACCAGCCGAGCCCCACCTGTCGGCCACCCTTCCCGTGCCACTCCCCTCACCCCTCTCGCTGACACATGGGCCCGGGGTCCCACATGTCAGCATCGTCCCCAACCTCCGGCCGACTCAGCCGGAGGGGATCGAGCCGCCCCGTCCGTCGGATTACGCCGTTCCCGCTCCCACGCGCCTCGGCCCTTGATTCAAACTCCACGGACCGAGTCCCTACCCATTTCCCCCACCTTCTCCACCCCTCTCGCCCACGACCGCGGTTGAATTGCGCCCACTAGCCATCGTGGCCGCCACCCTCAATCCCGTGAGATTGGGCCAACTCGGCCACAACCTCTCCAGCCCGAAACCATATAAACCCTCCCCGTGCCCCGCTCACACTTTCCCCTCAGTTGCCCACGCCTGCCGAGTATGCAAACCTCCTCTGCGCCAAGCTCCTAAATCACCGCCACGCTCCACCAACTCCAGTCGCACGTCACCGTCGCTACAGCCGTCGCCGACTACCGCACTCATGCTCGGTAGCTTCGCCGTACCCGGCTGCGTCCTATTCCGCAGTCGGCTGCCTCGGAACCTCACCGGAACTCCATTCTCTCCATCATCCCCTTTCGGTAAGCCTCTCCGCCGGCAATCGGCTGCGGATTTCCATCAACCCACTCAGTCTTTCTTTCTCCTAACACATTCAATGTCTTCCCCAGGTCCTCCCGTATCTCGTCCGCGCCCCGCCGCTCCTCTACGCCGCTAAAACCCAGTCGGTGTCGCCATCCCAAACCTCGGCCACCACCAACTTCATCTGTTCACCGTCGTTCGCCACACTCCGGTCACCGCGAGCCTTCGGTGAGCACTCAGCCACAATCCTCATCTCCTCCACAGCTCGCCGTTGCACTCCGCCACATCGGATGGTCACCAGCAGTGACCATCAAGCCGCGTGCGCCATTGCCGCACCGTGCACGCCGGCGGGTCTCGTTCTCGACTAGGTCTGCGTCATCCGATCTGTCTCGGCAGATCGGGGCCATTTGTGTACCTATGTCAGTGGTCGCCGCACGTGCGTGGACTGCGTCCACCGTGCACCGTCCTCTTTTGTGCCACTAACCCGTGGGTCCCACCTGTCGGCACCGGCACCCCGTCGTCTAGTGACGCCTTTAATTCCTTTAAGTTGCGCAATAAATAATTTAGTAATTAATTATACCAAGGAAATCACAGTGAAGCTTCCAAAATTCATAACTAATTCATTTGAGCTCTGATTAATTACATTCAAATCTCATTAAATCCAGAAAAATGCCAAGAATCCATTAAAAATACTTTCAGCTCTTGTTTGACTACCCACATGTACTATTTGTAATTGTTTGTGCGTTGTTTGCTTTAGAATACGATGCCATCGATTCTCCCGTGTACTATGAGGTCGTAGCCCAGTATGTCGAGCCGGAGCAAGGCAAGTCACACTGTAATCTTGATCATTTTGTACCTACTTTTGCTAAAATATTTTGTTTATTCAAATAAACATGCATGTTTTCAGTAATATGTGTGGTATGGATTATGACCCTTATATTGATAAGATTATGCCTTAGTTGTTGAACCTTGTTCCTTGTCACCGGGGTAACAACTTGATTAGAATGTTACTCTTAGGATGCTTAGCCATGCTTAGAAACTATTAGTTCACCTGGGAATTAAACATTATCATTTACATTCCTGTTTCGACTCTATGTCGGAAAAGGGCACTTTGGATATATTGATGTTGAATTACTAAAATTTGACCCAAATGGTGCGTTGTGGGTGCATGGTTTTGCTAGTCGCACCGATGGCAATTAAGGACAGGTTCGCGGGAATCCCTTGGGCAAATACTCGTACTTTCCACAAGCCAGCGTGGGCAATGGTTGGGCTTGTAGCGTCTCTTCTCCCTCTCCTAGGCACTGATGGTGAGGATGGGCGGATGGAGTTGGGTCGGCCCGGGGTAGGGTTGATTGGCTTCCGGATCCATTGTGGTGCAAGGGGGGTAGCCTGGCTAATATGGGGTGTCCTGTTGGCAGGTGCAACCTCAGCGTGGTGTGGATGGTTTGGGAGAAGTTGCGTGAATGGTCCTGTCACAGCCTCTCACGGGGTGTCATGGTGATACGCCGGCACACGGGAACGTGTCGATGTTTTACACCGGCAATAAATATATGGGGCTACTCGGTGGATTGCAAAGGAACACAAGGAGATTTTATACTGGTTCAGGCCCTCGATGTGAGGTAATACCCTACGTCCAGTTTATATGTATTCCTTTGAGGAATTATGGTGGCGATTCTGATGAACCGTATGGCCGTGAGCTTATGAGTGCTCTTCTGCCCTCATGGGGCGCCCTGCCTCCCCTTATATACTGGGGGACAGGGTTACAAGGTAGGAGTCCCCATCGGATTCCGACTAGGAGATCTCCTCTTAGAGATATAATATACCCGACTAAGACTGTATGTTCCTTATTGTACAAGGCAAGGTCTGCCGAGGGTTACCATATCTCTAATTACAAGGCTAGGCCCATCCTCTATCCGAGTGGCCCATATACTTGTTATGAGGTACCCGGGGCCCATGGCACCCACAGAACGTGTGTGGGGCTGTGTCTTGTGGGTACAGTTGTACACCTTTGATCAGAGTTAAACCTACTCGAATAGCCGCGTCCACGGATATGGGCGATTGGTCAAGACTCACCGTGATTAGTCGCATCCTTACTTAATTAACTTGACTTAATGTAACTGGTATAGTTCAGGTGGATGGTTGGGCCTGATTAACGTGGTGTAACATTAATCAGGGGATGATTAATAGGGTTCATGTAATCAACCTTTTTACTGTTTGCAACTGCTTTTAGGCAAATAAACCTCTAGCCTATCTTTGTGTCCCGTGCATTGTGCATATTTGCGGGTGTGGTTTGTTGAGTACTGTGGGTCGTACTCAGTCTTGCTCTATTTTCCCCCTCTCAGTGGTGGAGTACGTGTCCAACGAAGATCAGCATGAGGACTAGGCTGGCTCCGCCATCAAGATGCATGTGGAATGGAAGAGCTGTATATAGGCTTTGTTTATCTTTACCGCTGTATTTATGTAAGACTATTTTACTCTGTTTGTAAGACGCACTATGGCAACTTTGTTTTGTGTACCCTGGCTTTCCTGGACAGGGATTTAATACACATGAACATTCAAAATTTCGGTGGTGAAATTCCGAGCGTGACATAGGTGACGTCAGCACGACATCAGCCCCTGCACCGCTGATCCGTAGAGATCCGTCAAAGTACATTGTCTAGTACTCTAGCTTGTCTGTGTGTGTAGTCGTCTAGACTTCTGTCCACTCGGCCACAAAGTCGGCTAGAGCTTGAGATTTGATTGCTATCCATGGCTGAAAGATGATGTCAAACGCCATCAACTCGAACGCCCGTTTAGCGATTCTGCCAGTGGCCTTGCGGTTGTGTAGGACATCCCCTAGTGGATACGACGTGACAATAGTTACTTAATGCGACTGAAGATAGTGCACCAGCTTCCGGACAGTGATGAGTAGGCCATATAATAGCTTCTGAACTTGAGGATATCTCATCTTGGAGTCGGCTAGGACCTTGCTGACAAAGTAGACTGGCCTTTGTATTTTCTGTATATGACCTGGCTCTGCTCGCTCGACTACCAGCACCGTTCTGACTACCTGACTGGTTGCCGCCAAATATAATAGTAGTGGTTCCGAGGGAATGGGTGATGCCAGCACTGGCGGTGATGTGAGAAATTTTTTGAAGTCTTCGAAGGCTTGCTGGGCTTCTCAAGTGTCCATTGAAAATTGTCCACTTTCTTCAATAGTTTCAAAAAGGGCATGCCCCGTTCACCAAGTCGGGAGATGAATTGGTTGAGTGCCGCCATGCAGCCTGTTAGCTTTTGGACGTCCTTCTAGCTAGTTGGGGGTGCCATGTTCATGATAGCATTGATTTTTTCTGGATTGGCCTCGATGTCTCGATGTGATACGATGAAGCTGAGTAGCTTTCCGGACGGTACATCGAAGGCGCACTTTTTCGGATTCAACTTCATCTTGAACCTCCAAAGGCTTTGGAGAGTTTCCTCCAAGTCGGCGATGAGGTCTTCCTTGGATTTTGTCTTGATCACCACGTCATCAACATACACCTCCACGTTGCGCCTGAGTTGAGTGTGTAAGCACTGTTGAATTGCTCGTTAATACGTTGCTCCAGTGTTTTTCAACCCGAACGGCATAATGACATAACAATATGCTCCAAATGGTGTGATGAAAGAAGTCTTCAAGCAGTCCTCTTCCTTCAAGCTGATTTGATGATATCCATAATAACAGTCGAGAAAGCTGAGAAGTTCGCACCCCACAGTTGAATCCACCACCTGGTCTATTCTGGGTAGACCAAATGGGTCTTTGGGACACGTCTTGTTTAAGTCGGTGTAGTCGACGTACATGCATTGCCGAGTCCGAACAGGAGATTGACAATCTCCTCCTCTCTTAGCCCGCTCTCGGCCGGCTCGAGGCCGAGTCCGAGTCGAACACTAAAAAAAAAGAGTTGTCCCGATACTCGGGCATGTTGAAGATTGCCGCAGCATGTCGATGAGGATCGTTGTAGCGTCACGTAGGCCGACCGGCACGGAGTCGGCTTGGTTCTTGGCCGATTGGATAGGATCCGATTTGGACAGGATGAGGTTGCCAAACTTGTCGGCGACGAAGTCGAGGCTCTTGAAGGTGATTGTTTGCCCAGGGAAGAAATTGATGCCATCGACTCCGGTGGTTGAATCCATCAGGCTTGTCAGATGATCTCGCCGAAACCCCTACCTGGGGCGCCAACTGTCGATGTTTTGTATCAGCAATAATAATATGGGGCTACTCGTGAGACCTAAAATTGATGGATTGCAAAGGAACATGAAACAATTTATACTGGTTCAGGCTCTCGAGATGAGGTAATACCCTACGTCCAGTTGTTGTGTATTGCCTTTGAGGTTTCTTTGGTGAGATTGCGCTATGATTCTGATCTGCCCTCAGGGGGCGCCCTGCCTCCCCTTATATACCAGGGATAGGGTTATAGGATAGGAATCCCAGTCGAACTCTGACCAAGGGATTTCCTTCTAGTAATACAACATGCCCGACTAGAACTATATCATTTCCTTGTCATGCAAGATAATGTATGCCAAGTCCTACTGCATCCCTAATTACAAAGTTAGGTCCATCCACTGTCCGAGTGGCCCAAATGCTTCTCATGAGATACCCGGGGCCCATGGCCTCCACACTCGGATCGAGGGATCTTCATTTCATCGAGCGTCTTGGCGAACAGGATGTTGAGAGCGCTTCCTTCATCGATGAGAACCTTCTTCAATTTGATGCTCCTGATGACCGGGTCCAGGATGAGTGGATAGCGCCCTAGATGAGTGACCCGATCAGGGTGGTCTGCACAGTCAAACGTGATTGGTATTTCTGACCAACGCAAGTACTGGGGGGTGTCTGTGAAGACCAACTTAACTTCATGTGTTGTTAGCTTCTGCTTCCTCTTGGACTCATATGCAGTCAGCCCTCCAAAGATGTGGTTGAGCTCAGCCTGGGGATCTTGCTAGTTGCCGGCTACGCCCAAATCTGGCTTGTCCTTGTCTTTATTGCTGTCAGATGTTGAAGTCTGCTCGAAAGCAAACTTCTTGAGCATGAAGCAGTCCTTAGCCGCGTATTTGCCCTTTGGGTGGAAAGGGCATGACCCGTTCATCACTTTTTGGTACTCATCTGTCCTCGGGAGTCGCGGCCGAGTACGCTTCACAACAGCAACCATGATGTCCGACTTGCGCTTGTGGTTGCCGGACTTGTTCAATGCTAGCTCATCGTTGTCTTTTTTGTCCTTCTGTCAGGGCTCCTTCTTGTCGTCCAGGGCCTTGGCAACTGCGTCGACCGAGTCGGCGTATTTGTTGCGATGATGACCTCGTCGTTGATCTTCGGTATTGAATTCCTCTTCTCTGAAAACCTCTTGATGAAATCACGAAGAGACTCATTCTTTCTTTGATGGCAGTGATACAGGTCGTACTTAGAAGATGGCCTCTTGTAGTCCCTTGGAAATTGGCGATGAAGTGTTCCCCGAGTTCACCCTAGGAGCCGATTGATCTCTTAGGAAGTCCTGTTAGCCATGTCCTCGTCAAGTCGGCTAGAACGACTGGAAGGTAGTTAGCCATGGCCTTATGATTTCCTCCAGCTGCTCGGATTGCCAGAGTGTAAACTATGAGCCAGGACTCGGGGTTGGTCTTCCCATCATATTTTTCAATTCCAGTCGGCTTGAAGCCTGACGGCCAGTCAACTTGTTGCAGCTCGTGGGTGAAGGCTGGTACACCTTCATCTGTGTGAGGACTCCGACTCCAACTCCGACTACGGAGGTGAAACCGCTCATGGTGGAGGCCGAAGCGCTCGTTCTCGTCTTCTAGTCGGCGACGCACATCTTCCTCTTGTTCGCGGCATCGTGCGTTGGTGTCTTGCTGAAGATCACGTCGTAGTCGGCCTCAGACATCCTGATTATCCCGACGGCCGTCTTGATGTCAGCGCCGCCGATCGTTGTGGAGGCCATGGGCCTTGGGTACCTCATGAGAAGCATTTGGGCCACTCGGACAGAAGATGGGCCTAACCTTGTAATTAGGGATACAATAGGACTCGGCATACATAACCTTGTACGACAAGGAAAGGATATAGTCCTAGTCGGGCACGTTGTATTCCTAGAAGGAAATCCCTTGGTCGGAGTCTGACTGGGATTCCTACTCTGTAACCCTATCCCCCGGTATATAACGGGAGGCAGGGCGCCCCCTGAGGGCAAAAGAAAAATCTCACCAGAGAAACCTCAAAAGCAATACACCACAACTAGACGTAGGGTATTACCTCATCTCGAGAGCCTGAACCAGTATAACTTGTTTGTGTTCCTTTGCAATCCATCAAGTTTAGGTCTCACGAGTAGCCCCATATTATTATTGCCGATATAAAACATCGACAGTTGTTATTGTGGTTGTCGAGTGACGTTTAGCATGACTCCGTGTGCAGTTGACTAGAGCCGGCCGCTCGGTGTCGTGTTAAGGCAGATGAGTCCGCTGTTGGAGAAGCCAACCTATTGGACGGTATGAGAGTGTCACCCAACCGTTGACGCTGCTGGCATGTAGCAGCGGTGATCATGGCTTTAATCCTTGCTATCGTCAGGGTGGCCTGGTGATCAGGCCTAAATTGCAGTGTAATCAGTACAGTTGCAGCGGCCACAACGTTCTGTTGAGGGGTCACAAAGACGTCATGGTTGCCGACTCGGGTTTGGAGGATCTCCCATTGAGCAGTGCGCCCGGCCTTGCATAGATTGTCATTGCGAACATCACGCTCAACCTACAGGCGTCTTGCGTCTTCCTCCTGTTATTCACGTAGTCGGCGGGCTTCCTCTTCTTGCAAATCGCGTAGTTGGTGTGCCTCCTGAGTAGGAGTTGAGTGCTTGGATGTCATAAAGACTTCACGTGGTAGAGAAATGCTTGCCGAAGTGCTGTCCGACTGAGAGTCGGAGTCAGAATAGTTGAGGGGGATAATAACGACCCCGACCTCCCTAGATCCAATCTCGAGCGGCTCTGAGCCGTATCCGAGTTGAACTCCAGGGGATCGGGTCTGCCGTGTCAGATGTTCATTGAAGAAATCTACAGCGTCGCCTAGTCCGAACGGGAGATTGACGATCTCCTCCTTTCTTAGCCTGATTTCGGCTGGCTCGAGGCCAAGTCCAAGTCGAACACCAAAAGAAAGTGTTGTCCCTAGCCTCGGGCATGTTGGAGGTCGCCGCAGCATGTCACCAAAAATTGCTACAGCGTTGTATAGGCCAACCGGCGCGGAGTTGGCTTGGTCCCTGGCCAATCGGATCGGATCCGAGTGGGACAGGGTAAGGTTGCTGAATTTGTCGGCGACGAAGTCGAGGCTCCCGAAGCTGATTGTTTGCCCGGGGAAGAAGTTGATGCCATCGACTCCGGTGTTGGATCCATCAGGCTTGTTGAAGATAATCTCGCCGAAGCCCCTACCTGGCGCGCCAACTGTCGATGTATTACACCAGCAATAAGAATATGGGGCTACTCGTGAGACCTAAACTTGATAGATTGCAAAGGAACACAAGACGATTTATCCTGATTCATGCCCTCGAGGTGAGGTAATGCCCTACTTCCAGCTGTTGTGTATTGCCTTTGATATTTCTCTGTTGAGATTGTATGAGTTGTTCTTCTTCTACCCTCAGGGGGCTCCCCGCCTCCCCTTATATACCGAGGAGGCAGGGTTACACGGTAGGAATTTCAGTCGGACTCCGCCAAGTATTTCCTTTTAGAGATACAACGTGCCCAACTAAGACTATATCCTTTCCTTGTCATATAAGGTAAAGTATGCCGAGTCCTATTGTATCCCTAATTATAAGATTAGGCCTATTCTCTGTCCGAGTGGCCTTAATACTTCCCATGAGGTACCCGGGGCCCATAGCCTCCACACTTGATAATCGCCAGATGTGGATGTCTGAAGCAAACTTCTTGAGCATGAAGCAATTTTTAGTCACGTCCTTCCCCTTTGGGTGGAAAGGGCATGGCCCATTCATGACCTTCTGGTATTTGTCCGTCCTCGGGGGTCGCGGTCGGCTGCATTCAACGGCTGCCACAATGTTGTCCGACTTGCATTTGTGATTGTCGGACTTCGTCGGGCCGCTTCATCGGTGTCCTTCCGCTCCTTCTGTCAGGACTCCTTCTTGTCATCCAGGGCCTCAGCTACGGTGTCGGCCAAGTCGGCGTATTTGTTCGCCATATCGAATAGAGCCTTGATAGAGCTTGGAGGCTTCCGAGTTAACTTGGCTATGAACGCGCCAGGTAGGGGCCTTCGGCGAGATCTACATCAACAACCTCGATGGATCCAACAACAGGAGTCGACGGCAACAAATTCTCCCCCGAAGACACAATTTCGTTTGGAAGCCTTGACTTCGTCGCTGACAGGTTCGGCAACCTCGCCTTGGCCGACGCAAATCCAATTCAACCTGCCGAGGAACCAGCCGACTCTGCGCCAGTCAGCCCACAAGACGTCGCGGTCA
This sequence comes from Oryza meyeriana var. granulata, assembly GCA_003991445.1. Taxonomy (NCBI): domain Eukaryota; kingdom Viridiplantae; phylum Streptophyta; class Magnoliopsida; order Poales; family Poaceae; genus Oryza; species Oryza meyeriana. Next base: position 228,961 of record RYFJ01002615.1, read on the forward strand.
CCGTCACCGATCTACTGTGGCAAGCTTCTACTTCGTTAAGCCTTGGGACAACTCTCTCTGTTGATGTTTTACACCGGCAATATGGATATGGGGCTACTCAGCGGATGGAAACTCGATGGATTGCAAAGGAACACAAGGAGATTTTATACTGGTTCAGGCCCTCAATGTGAGGTAATACCCTATGTCTAGTTTGGGGTGTATTCCTTTGAGGAATTGTGGTGGCGATTCTGATGAACCAACTCAACCTGCCCTTATGGGGCGCCCTGCCTCCCCTTATATACTGGGGGACAGGGTTACAAGGTAGGAGTCCCAACCGGATTACGGCCAAGGGATCTCCTCTTAGAGATATAACGCACCCGACTAGGACTGTATATTCCTTTCTATACAAGGCAAAGTCTACCGAATCTAGCTATATTACTAATTACAAGGCTAGGCCCATCCTCTATCCGAGTGGCCCATATGCTTGTCATGAGGTACCCGAGGCCCATGGCACCCACAGTAGCCCCTGAGACCTTCATAGTTGAGTCACAGCTGATGCCGAGTGCTCATCCTCCACGGTGAAGTCTTCCCGAGTGCATTGCTCCCGAGTACTCTTTGTCCGAGTGCTACTTCTCCTGAGTCCTGCTTCATGTCAGCTGGCAGCGAGGCTATGAAGGGCTCCATGTAGAAGTATGAATAGTGTGCACCGAATAGGTGCACCTATTAGGTGTAGCCCCCGACTTTGTGCTTAATTGTGAAAACAACTAAACATGAAGTCAAAGATCTTTAACCTTGTAGTCTTTCCCGAGTAGATTACTACTGGTATATGAGACTCTTCGGTATCATGTCAACCGAAATAAACTTTATAGTCTTGCCGAGTAGGGAACTACTCATATGTAGGACTCTTCGACTTCATGTCAGTCGGAATGGGTATTTATAGTCTTGCCGAGTAGGATGCTACTCGTATATGGGACTCTTCAGCGTCATGTCAGCTGGAAAGAGGGGTTTATAGTCCTTCCCAAGTGGCGTCCCACCCAGAAGTTAGACTCTTCAGCGTCATATCAGCTGGAATGATGTTGCTCAAGGCAACTGATGGCCACGCATGTAGGCCGAGTACCACTTTATGAAAATAAATCCACGGCGTGGTCAGGTGTACTCGAGAAAGATACTTGCTGTCGGCGAAACAGGACAGGGGGTCCCACATACCCTAGGGACGCGTGGGTCTTTGGCCACGTCAGCTCCTCCGGGCCCACTTTGTGCTCCGGTGATGGCCGGCTATAGGCTTTTTCCCGCTAAGTACCTGAGCACGAGCACTGCCTCGCCCCGGGTGCACACTCCCAGTCGAGTCGCAACGACGGCTCGCAGCCATCTCCTTGGGCCCCACACCCCGGGGACCTCCCCGATCCCGAGACTCGCCCCCGGGCCCAGGAGCCTCCTCCCCGGTCCTAGGACTCGCCCCCGGGCCCGGGAGCCACCTTTCCGGGTCGCCACTCGCCCCCGGGCCCGGGAGCCCCCTCACCGGTCCCGGGACTCGCCCCCGGACCCGGGAGCCACCTTTCCGGGTACGCCCCCCGGTCCTGGGAACCACGGACTCCGCCCCCGGTCCTGGGTGCCGAGGCCGATTGCCGATAGCCCGGGTGCCGATTGCTCGGTCCCGAGGCCGATTGTCCGGGTGCCGATTGCCCGGTGCCGAGGCCGATTGTCCCGGTACCGATTGCCTTGCTCCCGGTGTTAACGCCAAAATTTGGTAAGGACCTGTGTCAAATTCGGTCAAGAGGACGGTTGCAGTCGGATAATGGAAATTGATCCAAGAAGCAGACCGAGTCTGAGAAGGAGCCGTGAAGACCGCGCGTGGCAGTTAATTACTATAGTTATTAGGAAAAGGTTTATCTCTTTTTAGGAAACCTGACCTCGTGTCCGGTCAGGGCTCGTTAGCGTTTTCTGTTATAGATAGGAAATCATATATCGTGTCCTATAAGGACTCATGTAACTCGGGGTATATATACGTATGCCCGGGGACCTTGTAAATCATCACAACGATCAATACAAATTTGGCGCATCGCCACCCCTTCGACGGGATCCTGCTTCTCGAGCCGGGCTGCATCGGTTAGGTCCGAACTCCTGCGAGAGGGTAAGTCTCGTCACACCGACTACCAATCGGCTAGGACTTCCTCGGTTAGGTCCGATATTCTAGTTGGTTTATGGTAGTCGGCTTACCACGATATATTTATTTTATCTATGGCTGCATCAGTTCAGTTTGATCTCATAGATTGATTAGGTATATCACATCACGTGTGCACAGACTGTATCGACTTACTGGGAGTGATTTATCATCAGTTCGTGCTGCATCGGTTAGGTCCGACCTACTGAACTGTTAGTGATAAGTCAATCCTGCTGGGCCGATGCGTTGTGTGCAGGCGTTTTATCGGAGTGCATAGCCGGTAAGTTATTTTCATCACGATCGCATTATATCTATCGGCTCATTGAGGCATTGTTATCATTGTCGGTCTGTGCTGCAACGGTTAGGTCCGATCTACTAGACTGACGATAATAGCTTTACTCTTAATAAGCCGATGGTGTTGTGCGATGGTGTTATCGGAGTGCTTAGCCGATAAGTTACATGTTAAAGCCGACTACATTTATTCATTGTTTTATCCTGTACTCTCTTTGTTAAGCAATCGGCTAGTTTACCAATTATTTATCATTTACGTTATTGCATATTTTATTATATGTTCTTGCCTGTATTATTGTCACAATCGGCTAAGGGCTAGCCGATGGGTTTATTCTGCCGATCCAAGCACAAGTACAAGCAGGTTCCCGGGCACGACCCCAGGTAAGGGCCCGGGCATGAGCCCGGGTAAGGACCAGTGTATGGGCCCGGACAGCGGACGAAGATCTTGGGAGCCGATATGAGCAAGGGCCCGGGTGCAGGCACACCTTCATAACAATACCAGTAACACTAGATCATGATCAGCTAGGATCTATTTGATTTATTTATGCATTATACTTGCCTATTTTATCTAGCTTATAGCCGGTTTTCGAATATCCCTTCGATGATCGGCTAGCATGATATTTGTTTATTGTTACATTGTTGTCCTTGCCGTCATCGGTCTTAAGCCGATGTGTAAGTGCTACAGTGTACATCGGCCATTGGCTGATGAAACGAGTCTAGATCGGCTTCCAGCCGATTGGCTCATTGATCTAACATTTTCCTCCTTGTCAATTACAGGGTCAAATTGACTGGCACGCCTACGAACCTCAAACTTTAGGACCTGCACTGGAGTAAAGCAAATCTCCCAGGCCTTCGCGTGTCACCCAGACGCCGAACCGGGACCCGGCGATTTTCGGCGTCCACACGCTTTTGGCACGCCTGGTGGGACACGAAGTTTTAAGCCAGAATTCCAACAAACATTGTTTCAATCAAGATTTCAACATGGCTAGAAAAGAAGTCAAGACGGACAACGTAATTCCGGTCACCATGGAAGATCTAACTGAAGAACAAAAACAGCAAGTTGAACAGACCATGACAAATTTCCAGAAGCTGTGTTTAGAATCCTTCAGTATGACAAGACAAGGGCCGATTCAGAAGTCTCAGTTTCCAAAACCAGTACTGGTGGGAGAATCGAGCCGCACACAACCTGAGAGTCCACCAATCAAGCCTTTACAGGAGATGGTCAACGAGGCTGTGCACCACGCACTCATCAATCAGTCAGGGGTCTTAGTAAATACATTGCATAACCTTATCAAGAAGACTGTTGATGGATCGATTGCCCAAGAGCCAACTCGGGGTCCTGTTTTTCTCCCACCGAAGATAGAGCCAGGCCAGGTTAATTACAACATTAGCAAGGATATACCAGAACACTTGTTCGCGCAAAACCAGGCCGGGGGGGCAACAGGATATCCCTCCTGGATATCACCGATCTATTTATTATGGGGCATACCAGCAGAACTATCCGGGAGGAGGAGCCGATCCAGGTACTTACCAGAGGGAGTATCACAGACAGAATCGGCAACCAACCCCGCCGATGCAGTATCAGCAGTATCAACAGGAGAATGCAAGAGAGGAAGATTTGTCGGCACGGGTTGAGGAAATAGTAAGGGAGCAGTTCGGGATCAAGCCCAAGGAACAAGCGTTCATGTATCGGCACCCATATCCTGAGTGGTTTGACAGGGTTCCGTTGCCACACCGATACAGGGTCCCGGATTTTTCCAAGTTTTCAGGGCAGGACAACACATCTACAGTAGAACATGTCAGCCGATTTCTGGCGCAGTGCGGGGAAGCATCGGCTGAAGAGGCCCTAAGGGTTAGGTTTTTCCCCTATCACTATCTGGATCGGCTTTTAACATGGTTCTCCTCGTTACCGCCGGGAATTCTGTTCGGGGTGGCCGATCTGGAGAAACAGTTTCACAAATATTTCTTCGCTGGATTCACGAGCTGAGATTGTCAGATTTGACATCGGTTAAGCAGCGGACCAGATGAAACAGTACCGGAATACATTCAGCGATTTCGGGATATCAGAAGCCGGTGTTATAAGTCTAAAACCTGAGCGATTGGGCATCTGGCCGATCTAGCTTTTCAGGGACTCTTGGCGCCAATTAGAGAAAGGTTTTCGTCTCAAGAGTTCGAATCTTTGTCGCACCTAGTACAAAAAGTATCGGCTCATGAAAGCCGATTTCAAGAGGCGAAAAAGGACAAGTACCAGAGGAGAGTTGCTCAGGTTCAGGTCTATTCAACAGATTCAGATGATGAGGAATCCGACGCTGAGGTTGGATTGGCAGAGTGGGGCCTAGGAACAAGAAGTCGGTATCATGCCATGGGTCAAAGATATCGGCAAAGAGGAACGATATGATTTCGATGTGAGCAAAGCCGATAAGATCTTTGATTTGTTGTTGCAGGAAAAGCAAATACAATTGCCGCCAAACCACGTGATTCCATCAGCCGAAGAACTAAAGAAGAAGAAGTATTGCAAATGGCACAACGCGATATCGCACCATACTAACGAGTGTAAGGTTTTTCGGCAACAAATTCAGCTGGCCGTTGAGCAAGGACGAATCAAGTTTGAAGATAAAAAGCCAATGAAGATAGATGGGCACCCGTTCCCCGTAAACATGGTCTATGCGGGGTCATCGTCCAGGACTCAGCCGATGAAGGAAAACGTCAGAAGTAAATCGAGGATTACTTCATCAGGTATGATAGAGAAGTACTCAAGGTACGATGAACAGGGGGATGGACCGGAACAATATATCCGCATTGGGACTGCCCGTTTTTTTTCGTTTCTGCTGGGTATCAAGGGATGAGATTGCCATCAGCTGAAAATTGCCCGCGAGTGCAGCGGTACAGGAAATCGGCATGATCGCCAGCAGGAGTGTTCGCGGGATCGGTCGCCTGGGAAAAGAACATCAGTTCATAGCCGATTGGGGCCGATCCATGAAGAGTTCTTTGAAGAAGATGAAGAAGGGGGCGCATGGGAAACAAGTCCAGAATCCTCAGTGGTGTCCTAGCGGCATATTCACGAAGAATCAGAAGAGAAAGGGCACAACGGCTACGACACCGGAGAACAGCAAAAGGAGCAATGCCAGGGTCAAGAGGAGGTTGATCATCGTCCCAAAAGACTAGGCAAGTTGGCAAGTGAAGAAGAAAGACGATGAGGACGTATCAGCACCGGTAAACATGGTGTTCTTTTTGCCTCGGGAGTATAAAGCGCTTTCATCAGATGAAAGAAGGAGATGAGGAGGTTTTCGCTCAACTAACGTTACAATCTGATCAAGCTATATTTGATAACCTGAGAAATCAGAGCATCGGCACTTGAAGCCGTTATACATCAAGGGATACGTAAATGGGAAGCCGATGACAAAGATGTTGGTTGATGGAGGAGCGGCTGTTAACCTCATGCCTCATGCTTACGTTCCGGAAATTGGGGAAGACTACCGAAGACCTGATCAAGACAAATATGGTGCTAAAAGACTTCGCGTTGGGAATTCATTAAAGCGAAAAGGCGTTATTGAACGTGGAGCTGACAGTAGGGAATAAGACATTACCCACCACGTTTTTTGTAATTGACGGAAAGGGGTCATATAGTTTGCTTCTCGCTAGGCAGGGACTGGATTCACAGCGAACTGTTGCGTGCCTTCGACAATGCATCAATGTCTAATACAGTGGCAGGGAGATCAAGTCGAGGTGGTGCAAGCAGATCGGTTCGACCAGTATTGCCATGACCGATCTACCAGTCTGGGAAGCCGATGGTGTTGACTGCCTATCCGGAAGAGTTTGGGAAGGAGATTACCTCAAGGTTACTAGCCAGGGGATACAGCCGATCCAGCAAGTCGGTTCTGAATTGTTACTCTGATGGGGCTCCATTGAAGACTTCGAGGGGAAATTGGGGCAAGGATTTACGTCGGCTGATGATTTGGAAGAGATTGGATATAGGACCAGGAGATAGACCAAGGCCGACGTATATAAGCAAAAAATTAAGTCCTGAGCTATGAGAAGAATTGATAGCATTGTTGAAGGAGTATCGGGATTGTTTCGCCTGGGAGTACCATGAGATGCCAGGATTAAGCCGATCGATTGTTGAACATCGGCTACCTATTAAACCAGGGTATCGGCCATTCAAGCAGGCTCCAAGGAGATTCAAGGCAGAATTATATGAGCCGATCAAGACGGAGATCACAAGGTTGTACGATGCCAAGTTCATAAGGCCGTGCCGATATGCTGAGTGGGTTTCTAATATCGTCCCGGTGGAGAAGAAAAATGGGAAATTGAGGATATGTATTGATTTCCGGGATCTAAATAAAGCTACCCCCAAGGATGAGTACCCGATGCCGATAGCGGATTTGTTGGTGGATGCAGCGTCAGGCCACAAGATTATCAGCTTTATGGACGGCAATGCAGGATACAATCAGATTTTCATGGCCGAAGAGGATATACACAAGACTGCGTTCCGATGTCCTGGAGCTATCGGTTTGTATGAGTGGGTAGTAATGACTTTTGGATTGAAAAGTGCCGGTGCGACCTATCAAAGAGCAATGAATTATATATTTCATGATCTCATCGGTTTGTTAGTGGAAATTTATATTGATGATGTGGTGGTTAAATCTAAAAGTGGGGAAAGCCATATAGCCGATTTACGAAGAGTGCTGGAGAGGGCCAAGAAATACGGACTAAGAATGAATCCCAATAAGTGTGCTTTTGGTGTATCGGCTGGGTAATTTTTGGGTTTTATGGTTCATGAGCGAGGGATTGAAGTTAGTCAGCGAAGTATCAGAGCCATTAAGACTACAGAGCCACCAAGCGATAAGACAGAGTTGCAATCGTTGATCGGCAAGATTAATTTTGTGAGGAGATTCATATCAAATTTATCAGGGAGAATCGAGTCTTTCACACCGTTATTGAAGTTGAAAGCCGATCAAGAATTTGTGTGGGGGGTAGCGCAGCAGAAGGCGTTTGACGAGATCAAGAATTATCTTAGTTCCCCGCCTGTTTTGATTCCGCCGCAGGAAGGAGTGCCGTTTAGATTATACTTGTCGGCCGATGAGAAGTCCATCGGTTCTGTTTTGATCCAAGAATTTGAAGTTAAAGAGCGAGTTGTGTTTTATCTAAGTAGGAGACTTTTGGATGCTGAGACGAGATATCCAGCGGTGGAGAAGTTATGCTTGTGTTTATATTTCTCGTGTACGAAGTTGAGGCATTACATCCTATCGGCTGAGTGTACAGTAGTTTGCCAGGCCGATGTGGTCAAATATATGTTGTCGGCTCCAGTCTTGAAAGGGCGAGTTGGCAAGTGGGTTTTTGCCTTGACAGAGTTTGACTTGAGGTACGAATCGGCTAAAGCAATCAAAGGACAAGCAGTGGCCGATTTTATTGTCCAGCACAGGGGGTCTCACGAGGACTATGTGGAGCCGATCCCGTGGGTCTTATTTTTTGATGGATCGGTTTGCAGGCATGGATCTGGTATCGGTTTGGTTATTGTGTCGCCTCGGGGGGCAAGTTTTGAGTTTGCTTTTACAATTAAGCCTTATCGGACTAACAATCAGGCGGAGTACGAGGCGGTGCTGAAAGGACTTCAACTATTAAAGGAGATCGGGGGCCGATATTATAGAGATTATTGGTGATTCTTGTTGGTGATCAAACAGTTATCTGGAGAATATGAGTGCAGGGATGATGTTTTGAGGTCATATTATGAAGAGTGCGTGGATTGTTGAAGGATTTCAAGATGGTGTCAATGAATCATATTCCCAGGGAGCAGAATTTTGGAAGCCAATGATCTTGCACAGATTGCTTCAGGATATCGGCTGAATAGGCAGGTTGAGGTGGAGATAGCCGATATTGATGTCCAAGAACAAGGCCGATGACTGGAGACAGGAGATAATTGATTATTTACGAAACCCGTCGCAGTCTGTTTCCAGGAAGATTCGGTATAAAGCTACTAAATATGTGCTACTTGATGAGGAGTTGTATTATCGGACGTTTGAGGGAGTTTTGCTTAGATGCCTGGATTTGGAAGAAGCCAAAGTGGTTATGTGTGAAGTGCACGAAGGCATTTGTGGGACTCATCAATCGGCTCATAAGATGAAGTGGTTGTTGAGAAGAGTAGGGTATTTTTGGCCGACAATGCTGGAAGATTGCTTTAGGTATTATAAAGGATGTCAAGATTGTCAGAAGTTTGGAAATATACAGCGGGCACCGGCATCGGCTATGAATCCTATCATCAAACCGTGGCCGTTCAGAGGATGGGGAATTGATATGATCGGCCAGATTTTTCCTCCATCAAGTAAGGGACATAAGTTTATATTGGCAGCAACAGATTATTTCACCAAGTGGGTAGAGGCAATTCCTTTGAAGAAGGTCACGTCCAAAGAAGCGATTGAATTTATCAAGGAGCATATCATTTATCGGTTTGGGATTCCTCAGACGATAACTACTGATCAGGGGTCTATTTTTGTTTCTGATGAGTTTCAACAGTTTGCTGCCAGTATGGGAATCAAGTTATTAAATTCATCGCCTTATTATGCTCAAGCCAATGGGCAAGCAGAAAGCTTCCAACAAGAGTTTGATCAAGTTGATTAAGCGGAAAATTGATGAGCAGCCACGGCGATGGCATTCTACATTAGCCGATTCACTATGGGCCTATCGGATGGCATGCCACGGGTCTACTCGGGTACCGCCGTATCAGTTGGTATATGGACATGAGGCGGTTTTACCATGGGAAACTAACATCGGTCTAGAAGACTTTCTTTGCAGAATCAATTGACGGCCGATGATTATTATAACTTGATGGCAGATGAACTTGAAGATTTAGCTCAGAATCGGTTGAGAGCGCTGGAAAGAATCAAGGAGAATAAGGCTAGGGCAGCTCGGCATTACAACAAAAAAGTGGTGAATAAGTCGTTTGCCGAGGGGGACCTTGTGTGGAAGTTGATTTTGCCGATCGGGTCCAGAGATAATAAGTTCGGAAAATGGTCGCCTAATTGGGAAGGGCCTTATCGGATTAATCGCTGTGTGCCTGGTAACGCATATATATTAGAAGATCTTGACGGGACGGAGTTTGCTAAAGCACTTAATGGGAAATATCTCAAGAAATACTACCCTAGCGTTTGGATCAACTCTTAAATCGGTTAAGTACAGCCGATTTCTAAGCAATTCGGAAAGCCGATGTTTTTATACGTCGCTTAAAGACAGCCGATATCAATTGATATCGCCTTTAGATTAAAATAAGCGGGAAAATTATCAGGGATGAGAGAGATGAGTAGCAGAGCCGATCTAGTTACATGACAGCAGAAGGGTGATCGGCATGTTCCGGAAAATCGTCAGTTATAAAGGTTTAAGGCTTACAAAAACTTTCGGATAGTTTCGATTGCGCGCAGACGGATCTGATCAATTTCATTGATGGCCCGGATATCGTCTTCATCAGAGCCTGGGATGACTTTCAAGCTTTTGCGCCGATGGATGACTTGGCGCACTGCTGCTGCGACTTTGGCTTCTTGATCTTGGATGGCTTGCGGCAGGCCGATGAGCTGGGATTCTGTGTCTTCAAGATCCTTGCGAACTTTTTCAAGTTCTCCCAGCAAATCGGCTTCCTTTTTCTTCAGTTGATTTAGCTTGGATTGAAGTTTTTGGGGGACAGCTGCCATGTCATCAAGTTTCTTCTTATTTATCTGGGCTGATAGCCGATCGGTTTGGATGTCTTGGGCTATCTTCTGTTGGTCAGCACGATCGGCTATACGCTGTCTGAGCTTGATAAGTTTAAACCTATGAGACTCTAGGTATGCTGCGGGGGTCAATGCATCAACGAGCTCTTCGGGCAGGTGGTGTTCGATGTCTGCAAATCTTGCTCGGATTGGCCCACAGGCTTCTACCAGTGCATCGATTGGATTTTCCAGCCGACTGATGATGCTTGTTAAATACTCGTGCACATCGGCTGAGAAGGACGGTTTGGAGGATGCACTGGTGGCTGTAGCTTCTTCTACCTCCAGATATTGACCAATGTCGAAGGAGAACAAGTCGGTCAAGGACTGCAAAATTGGTATCGGAAAGGTGATCAATAAGAGATTAGAAGCAAAGTACGAGCATGACAAAGGTTACCTGAGGAAGGACGTCGGCAGATCGGGTAACATCGGCTTCGGTAGGATGAGTGGGTTGTTCTTCAGAGGGGCCGATGTCAGCCGATGGAATAGAAGCAGTCTCGTTGATGGCTGGAGGACTTGGTGCTGAAAGAGGGGGAGCTGGAGAAGCTATCGGTTCGGTGCACTTGGAAGGATGTCAGAAGAATGTTGAGGTTCTGGAGCCGATGACCCAAACTGAAAAAGGGATTTGGTAAATAAATGAGAGAGTGGATATGACGATAACAAGTTCATTTGGCGCGTATACCTGAGGGGATGGGGGAGCCGATGTTGCTTGAGGAGAAGGTGGCGTTGGAGCAGCGACATCGGCATCGGTCTTCTGCTTCTTCAAAGAGGGGCGATGCGCTAACTTCTTCCGCTTTTGTCCCATCGGCCGGGGCGCCTTGAGAAGAGTCGATGGAGATGGAGCGTCGCGTCCTAAGTTCGGAGCGGCTGATGAGGGTTGGTACAGAATCGGCCGACCGCTGTTGCTTGTTGATGGGGGCTCGACGCTGGCGGCCTGCAAAGCAAGGGTCAGAGATGATTGGGGATGATATTTGAAGCTTGCAAGAGTTACCTCGTTGTCAGATTCAATATAGTCGGCGTCCAGACGGGAGCAATAACAAGTGGGCGCTAAGCAGAACAGATGTTTTTTCCATTCCGACCACCATCGGACAAAAAGCTTGGTGTTGGCAGTGCAGACGTGCACCTCGGTGGCAGCGCCTAGCAGGAGGGAGTCTGTCAAAGACCGCAGCCGATCATATTCCAGGGCGCTGCTGACCGTACCCCGAGCCTGGAGTTTGTCGGTGAAGAACAGGCCGATCGGAAGCTGGCCAAGGCCGAGTTGACGAGAGCTGGTTGATGGGTGGTAGAACTCATACGATGGTTGAGTTCGGCCCAAAGAAAAGCCGGTTGGCAGCAGGCAAGGACTGATGGCCGATAGGAATATGGCTTTAGATTGATCATCGTTCAGAGCTTTGAGTGGATCAAAGTTGGAAGGCATCTCGAATGATGATGCGTCATTGTAAGCAAACCAAAGAGTAGCATCCCTGGTAAAGCCATAATAAAACCCCTTGAACCACTGACTAACTTCAGCAGGGGATATCTTGCCGCCAGAAAGGGCCGATGCAGCCTCACCCATAGAGATGCATCGGCGGTAGATGGGGTCTTGATCTTCTGGGTAATCAGCTGGGAAGGATTGCTTGAGGAGGGAAGTTTCTGGGATGGCCTTGGAGGTGTAAACATTAAGCCAGAGCTGTACGAATCACCAAGGACCCCCAATGTGGCCGACGGGCTGGCCGGCCGATAGCTTAGTTGCCACCTGATGAAGAAGCTGGTAGGTGGCGCCAAGGAGATAGTGCCCTAACGGAATTTGTTTCCTATCGGCCAAGCACTCTGCTAGGCATTGCATGTTGGTCATCGGGCCGAGGGTTGCGCCACCAAAGACGAACCGTTCTAACCACAAGTTCAGAAAAGCGACATGCTCCCGATCATCAACCGGACCAGTTCCTTTGTTGTGAAGAGATATGTACCTAGACCAGCCGCCGATGTTTTTTGTTTGAAGCCGGTGGGCAGGCTTGAACCGGAGTTTGAAGGGATTGATGTAGCTTGTAGTATCCAGGCAGGTGAGCATGGTCACATCCAGCAGAGTAGGGGTCATCGGCCCATGACCAAACAGAAAGGCATTGAGAGCATCAGACCAGAAGTACGAGGCCGATGCGAGCAGAGATTCATTCCTTTCCATATCGGCCAAGGAGAGGTTGATGCAGTGGCCGATGTGAGATTCTTCCCAATAGATCCTCTTTGCAGCCGATACTCTGATGTACCAGTCTCTCCATCCGGGCAATCTGCTCGGCCAGGACCTGAAGCTGTTGGTCCAGTCACTGACCAACATGGCCGAGTTCTTGAAGGGAGTGCGTTGGGTTTCGGCACTGATGAAATCGGTGGGATCTTCGCTGCCCATGGGGCCATGATAGAAAAAGCAGGGGTAATCGGCGGCCGGAATCAAGATCTGGGCTCTAAGATGCTACAGTAGACAAGAACACAACGAAGAACAGGTGAAGAACATGGCAAATCGGGTTCGTACAGATTGCAGATTGGGGAAAAATAATCGGGTGAGAAGATTACCTCAGGAACTGCAGATGCTGTTGCCATCGCGGAAATAGGAGAGGTTGCAGGGGTCGACAGACGGAGAAAGAGGCTGCAGTAATTCGTCTAGATTCGCTAGAGCTTGGTGAGGATGTGGAAGATGAAGCGGTGGTGCTCTGGTGATGTGAAAGTATAAAAAAGAGGGCAAGAAGACGGAGCGTTTTATAAAGGTATGACAGCCGAGCGGGAATTGAGGCCGTTGGCACTGTTTCAAACATTTATGGCAAGTGGGCTATCTTGGGCCGCCTCGATATGGGAGAAATCTAGAGGCCTAAAGTTGGAAGAATTTCGGAATCCTACAGAAGAACTCCGAAATTGGGGGGCATGTGTTAACGCCAAAATTTGGTAAGGACCTGTATCAGATTCGGTCAAGAGGACGGTTGCAGTCGGATAATGGAAATTGATCCAAGAAGCAGACCGAGTCTGAGAAGGAGCCGTGAAGACCGCGCGTGGCAGTTAATTACTATAGTTATTAGGAAAAGGTTTATTTCTTTTTAGGAAACCTGACCTCGTGTCCGGTCAGGCCTCGTTAGCGTTTTCTGTTATAGATAGGAAATCATATATCGTGTCCTATAAGGACTCATGTAACTCGGGGTATATATACGTATGCCCGGGGACCTTGTAATCATCACAACGATCAATACAAACTCGGCGCATCGCCACCCCTTCGACGGGATCCTGCTTCTCGAGCCGGGCTGCATCGGTTAGGTCCGAACTCCTGCGAGAGGGTAAGTCTCGTCACACCGACTACCAATCGGCTAGGACTTCCTCGGTTAGGTCCGATATTCTAGTTGGTTTATGGTAGTCGGCTTACCACGATATATTTACTTTATCTATGGCTGCATCAGTTCAGTTTGATCTCATAGATTGATTAGGTATATCACATCACGTGTGCACAGACTGTATCGACTTACTAGGAGCGATTTATCATCAGTTCGTGCTGCATCGGTTAGGTCCGACCTACTGAGCTGCTAGTGATAAGTCGATCCTGCTGGGCCGATGCGTTGTGTGCAGGCGTTTTATCGGAGTGCATAGCCGGTAAGTTATTTTCATCACGATCGCATTATATCTATCGGCTCATTGAGGCTTTGTTATCATTATCGGTCTGTGCTGCAACGGTTAGGTCCGATCTACTAGACTGACGATAATAGCTTTACTCTTAATAAGCCGATGGCGTTGTGCGATGGTGTTATCGGAGTGCTTAGCCGATAAGTTACCTGTTCAAGCCGACTACATTCATTCATTGTTTTATCCTGTACTCGCTTTGTTAAGCAATCGGCTAGTTTACCAATTATTTATCATTTGTGTTATTGCATATTTTATTATATGTTCTTGCCTTTATTATTGTCACAATCGGTTAAGGGCTAGCCGATGGGTTTATTTTGTCAATCCAAGCACAAGTACAAGCAGGTTCCCGGGCACGACCCCAGGTGAGGGCCCGGGCATGACCCCGGGTAAGGACCAGCATATGGGCCCGGATAGCGGACGAAAATCTTGGGAGCAAGGGCCCGGGTGCTGGCATACCTTCATAACAACACCAGTAACACTAGATCATGATCAGCTAGGATCTATTTGATTTATTTATGCATTATACTTGTTTATTTTATCTAGCTCATAGCCGGTTTTCGAATATCCCTTCGATGATCGGCTAGCATGGCATTTGTTTATTATTACATTATTGTTCTTGCCGTCATCGGACCTAAGCCGATGTGTAAGTGCTGCAGTATGCATCGGCAATCGGCTGATGAAGCGAGTCTAGATCGGCTTCCAGCCGATTGGCTCATTGATCTAACATTTTCCTCCTTGTCAATTACAGGGTCAAATTGACTGGCACGCCTACGAACCTCAAACTTTAGGACCTGCACTGGAGTGAAGCAAATCTCCCAGGCCTTCGCGTGTCACCTAGACGCCGAACCGGGACCCGGCGATTTTCGGCGTCAACACGCTTTTGGCACGCCTGGTGGGACACGAAGTTTTAAGCCAGAATTCCAACAAACATTGTTTCAGTCAAGATTTCAACATGGCTGGAAAAGAAGTCAAGACGGACAACGTAATTCCGGTCACCATGGAAGATCTAACTGAAGAACAGAAACAGCAAGTTGAACAGACCATGACAAATTTCCAGAAGCTGTGTTTAGAATCCTTCAGTATGACAAGACAAGGGCCGATTCAAAAGTCTCAGTTTCCAAAACCAGTACTGGTAGGAGAATCGAGCCGCACACAACCTGAGAGTCCACCAATCAAGCCTTTACAGGAGATGGTCAACGAGGCTGTGCACCACGCACTCATCAATCAATCAGGGGTCTTAGTAAATACATTGCATAACCTTATCAAGAAGACTGTTGATGGATCGATTGCCCAAGAGCCAACTCGGGGTCCTGTTTTTCTCCCACCGAAGATAGAGCCAGGCCAAGTTAATTACAACATTAGCAAGGATATACCAGAACACTTGTTCGCGCAAAACCAGGCCGGAGGGCAACAGGATATCCCTCCTGGATATCACCGATCTATTTATTATGGGGGATACCAGCAGAACTATCCGGGAGGAGCCGATCCAGGTACTTACCAGAGGGAGTATCACAGACAGAATCGGCAACCAACCCCGCCGATGCAGTATCAGCAGTATCAACAGGAGAATGCAAGAGAGGAAGATTTGTCGGCACGGGTTGAGGAGATAGTAAGGGAGCAGTTCGGGATCAAGCCCAAGGAACAAGCGTTCATGTATCGGCACCCATATCCTGAGTGGTTTGACAGGGTTCCGTTGCCACACCGATACAGGGTCCCGGATTTCTCTAAGTTTTCAGGGCAGGACAACACATCTACAGTAGAACATGTCAGCCGATTTCTGGCGCAGTGCGGGGAAGCATCGGCTGAAGAAGCCCTAAGGGTTAGGTTTTTTCCCCTATCACTATCTGGGTCGGCTTTTACATGGTTCTCCTCGTTACCGCCGAATTCTGTTCGGGGGTGGGCCGATCTGGAGAAACAGTTTCACAAATATTTCTTCGCTGAGATTCACGAGCTGAGACTGTCAGATTTGACATCGGTTAAGCAGCGACCAGATGAAACAGTACCGGAATACATTCAGCGATTTCGGGATATCAGAAGCCGGTGTTATAGTTTAAACCTGAGCGATGGGCATCTGGCCGATCTAGCTTTTCAGGGACTCTTGGCGCCAATCAGAGAGAGGATGGGACCCCACTTCCCAACCCCTGGAACATCGAGCATCTTCGCAAGTTTTATGCATAGGCTCATTCTGTAAGTTGCGGGGTGCTCGGGCCAGCGCCGGACTCTTCCTAGTCTCAGCGCTGGCCGGGGGCCGCCACCATGGTACCACCATGAATATTTCAAGCATAATTTTCGACTCCAAAATCCTTGACCCAGCATGACGAGAAGTTCCGTCCGGAGCGGTTGCAGACCGAGCTCGATCGGTGCGGGTCGGACGGTCCGACCCCAGTGAGGACGGTCCAATCGGCGGGGTTCGGACGGTCCGAACTCGACATCCACTCCGGGGCAATCTCCCGAGACCAACTCGGAGGGGCCTGAACCAGAGCAGTGTTCGGGCAACATCGCCGGGGCAGTCGCGCGTCTAGAGGAGCGACACCCAGAGCATTCCAAGCCCGGGACCCCGGGTCCCGGTTCCATATCCGAGCCCGGGACCCCGGATCCCGGCACATATCACACCATATTCAAGTCAGGCCCCCGGGTCCCTGGGCCCCTCGCACCATAAGCGCGTGGCCCGGGAACCGCCTTCGCGGCCCGACACCGTGGAGCCCGAACCAGGGCGGCCTCGCCAAGGCGAGTGCGGGCCTAGGAACGTGGTGCCCGGGACAACCTCAACGGGGAGCGACAACCCGGACACCCACACCCAGGCGAGGGCAACTCCCGGGAAATCGCCCCCGTACATTCCAAGCCCGGGACTCCGGATCCTGGTACCATATTCCAGTCAGGCCCCCGGGTCCCCGGGGCCCCTCGCACCATAAGCGCGTGGCCCGGGATCCGCCTTCGGGGCCCGACACCGTGGAGCCCGAACCAGGGCGGCCTCGCCAAGGCGAGTGCGGGCCTAGGAACGTGGTGCTCGGGACAACCTCAACGGGGAGCGACAACCCGGACACCCACACCCAGGCGAGGGCAACTCCCGGGAAATCGTCCCCCGTACATTCCAAGCCCGGAACCCCGGACTCCGGTACCATATGTAAGCCCGGGCCCCGGACCCCGGCATATACCAAACCATGTCGTACATCAAGTCGCTCCCCAGTCGGGGTCTCCGGGCCAATCTATCGGTAGTCACATCCGGTAAGTTGCATGCCTCCCGGGCCGGGGGCCCGCCCGACTAGCGCAGCCCCTGTCTCTGGAGCTCGGTGGCCGGGCCGTGGACTGCGCCCCGGGCGCCGTCGGTCCTCCGGGGTTTCGGGCCTAGCCCCCCGTCGGGCTGGTCTAGATCCTCGGGACAAGCTGCGGTGCCCGGTCTGGCCAGTTCGTTCCCAACCACCAGCCCGAGGTGCCGGGTGCTATGCTGGCCGGGGCCCCCCATCTACATTCGTTTCCATAATCAACACTTTCATTATCAATTCCGGGCTCGTCCCCTTTTCCTTTCCGTGTGTTGCGTTCGTGACAGTCCCGCCCCCTGGGGGGACGCCTTCGGGAGGCGGTCGACGTCACGCTTTGTAGCATGGAAGGGACAAGGGAATGGACCGAGTACTCTCACAGTTCATCATGTGCAGGATAGACCTGTCCCCGGCAGGATCAGACAGGCTCTCCAAATCTCGACCGAGGACGGGGGCCGCCGACCAGCGCAGCCCCTATCGCCAAGGCCCGGTGGCCGGGTCATGGACCGTGCCCCGGACACCGTCGATTCCCCGGGGTCTCGGGCATATCCTCCCGTCGGACCAGTCTAGATTCCCGGGGCGGGCTGCGGTGTCCGGCCAAGCCAGTTCCTCGCTGACCACCAGTCCAGGGCGCCGGGTGCTTACGCTGGCCGGCGACCCCGGGGATGGTCGAGCGGCCTGTCCTCGTGGCTCCCGGGGGCACGAAGGACCCCCGGACCCGGAGGATGGAAGAAGTCGAGCCAGCCGCCGTAGCGCCCAGCCTAGGTTCCCGGGGCGGGCTGCGGTGCCCGACCTGGCCAGCCCCTCTCCGGCCGCCGCTGCGGCGACGGGGGCTTCCGGCGAGTCAAAGGCTTGCGTCCAGAGGCTCGGGCCCAGGAGAGCCAGGTTCCTGGAGCGGGCGACCGTCGCGTTGGATGCCCCCGGGAATCGAGCTCCCAGGGATGACGGCCACCCCAGGGCCCGGACAGGGGCCATAGGCCCGACGGATGTTCGCATAGCTGCTGGATCACGCTGTCGGACGACGTCCGATGCTCGGCGTTCCCGGAAACGAGGCCCCGAACACCAGCAACCTCCGGACAACACAATAAACCAAGGTATGAAAATATAAACGTAATCATATACATATACAAATGTCTCTCTTTGTACAAGACAGGCAGAATCGGTGCGCGAGCACGAGCGAGGCCCGGATCGCACGGGGCGCGGTCACCGCTGTGCTTCTGACCGGGCCCCGAAGGCGACCGCAGATGGTGTCAAAAGGGAACCGGCATCTTCCTCGACCCCTTCGTCAGGCATCGGCTCTACAAGATTTTCGCAGTGGTCGGAGAACCCCGCCTCCGGGGCAGCGGACTCGACCACGGCCTCCCACGCCTCCTCGCGAACCACCGCGACCTCCTCGCGAACGGCGAATTCACACGCCCGAGACACGAGCCCGGCCTCTTAGGCCCGGACGTTTCCCTCCCGGGAGAGTGTTTCTTTCTCCCGCGCCTTCATCTCGGACCAGGCGCGGGAGGTCTCGTGGGCGGCAGACTCGGTGGCGCCCTTCGATTGGACGACGCACCCCTCTGCTGCCGCGATCTCCAGTCGCGGGTTGCCAGGAAGAACTCAGTGGCGACGCCTGGGTGCCGGGCACGTATCCCGTCTAAATCAACAGGTCTTCAAGCTACACCAGTTCAAGGCCAACCAGGTTCACCCCGCGTCCCCTCTTTTCTTCAAGACGTGGCCCTGTTCCTGCCCGGGACTAATCCCGGCCGGGCAACAGGGCCAGGGGCCATTGTCGGCGAAATGGGACTGGAGGTCCCATGTTCTGCGGGGACGCGTGGCTCTCCGGCCACATCGGCTCCTCCGGGGGACATATCCTGCACGACCGGCGGCCGGCAGAGAGGCCGTGTCTCCCGCCAGTCGTCCGTGCCCGGATGCGTCGCCCGCGGCCCCGGGTGCTCGTCCCCGCGCTCGGACGCGCCGCCTGTCGCCCGGGAGCGCTGCCTCCGGCCCAGGGCGCGGGTCGCTCCGGGCCCGGGGGAGCGTTGCCCGGGAGCGGGAGCGCCTCCTCCGGCCCCGGGCGAGTGCCGCCCGGGAGCGCCGCCTCCGGCCCCGGGCGAATGCCGCCCGGAAGCGCCGCCTCCGGCCCCGGGCGAGTGTTGCCCGGGAGCGGGCCGCCCGGGAGCGCCTCCTCCGGCCCCGGGCGGGTGCCGCCCGGGAGCGCCGCCTTCGGGCGTGTGTGGCAACCAGGCGACCAGACCAGCCGCCCGCGGCACCCGACAGGGGCTCCTCCAGGTATGGCGCAACAGGCGGCTGCGGGCATGCGTGTGCTCCAGCCGCCCACAGCAGCAACAGCTCCGGCATGGGCGTCGTAGGCAGACGTGTGCACAGGAGAGCTCACCGGAAAAGCTCTCTCTCCGTATTCTGGCACTGTGGACTCCCCTAATCTATAAAGGAGGATCCAAGCCACCGAACCGAGAAAAAAGCAAGCTTCAGCATTAGGAACCCCGAGCTCGGACTCTGATTAGACCCCGGGCTCTCCGACTCTAGCTCTTTCTCAGACGACTGTTCTTCTTCCTCAGCTCCGGCTGAGCTCACTTTGTAACCGCGTTCATTCTCCCACCTAGCCATACACACAGGAGTAGGGTATTACGCTCTGGCGGCCCGAACCTGTATAAATCCTCCTGTCTCCTCTGTGTGCCACTGTTTCTCGTCTTCTCCAACGCCTCGTACACCTGAGAACCACTCCCCTGGCCGAATCTCAAAAGGAGGGTCTCCCGACTTCCCGCCGTCGAGGTTTCGTCCTCCGACACTATCTATTAAAAAAGAATTAGAAACAGAGGAATTCACACGGTGGATGTCGATTATAGCAAAGATAGACAAACGATTCATCACCATTCCATGATCAAGCCCTTACCATTTTTATGTGCATTTTCAGGTATTTTACTGGCACTATATTCAAACTAAAGAAAGCACTCACAAATGGAGTCACACAAGGAGATTTCAAAGTCATGATCCTCTCACAGCCATCCATTGAGAACATCCTCTTGTTTTAAATAATGGAGGCACTATATCATACCCCAGCAGCCTGAAAAAGAGCCACACTGATCGGCAGCCATCCAGACCAAGATCGCAGCCCAGGGTAACAGCAACAGTGTCAGGCCTTTTATTTGGGGACCGAGGAAGTACTAGTTTACTTTTTGAGTTATGTAGCTATTGAATCTCAAATTCTGATTAAGGATATACTCTCTCCGTTCCAAAATATAGCAACCTAGAACTGTATCTGATATAACCTAGCAGGTGAACCGTGGATCTGGTTCAACAACTCTAGGAAGCGTTCGGCACTGCTGGTTTGGGTGAAAGTTTCAACGCACGCAAAATAAAACAAGCCATTGGTGCATGATTAATTAAGTTTTAATTATTATAAACTTGAAAAATGGATTTATTTGATTTTTTAAAGCAACTTTTAGATAGAAATCTTTTGCAAAAAATATACCATTTAACAGTTCAAGAAACGTGCTCATGAAAAACGAGAGGGTATTTTTGCTGAATATGTAGTGCCAAAAGCTCCCTTACACTGCTGTCGCATTCTTCTGCGGACGGCACTAGATATGGTGGGCTATTCATTGATCATTTGAGCCAAATGTATGACCTAACTTTGCACATGGACTTCCTGGCAGTAGTAGTACATAAAGTGCATTTTTCTCCCTTTTTTAATTTTTAAAGTTTGACCCCGCTAGCTGCTTAATTACCATTTCTAGACGTGCATATCTCATTAATAGATTTAATCTATTTTGTGTTAAACTAACTTTTTTCTTGACATGCTATCAGCCGTGCAACTTAGGTTCTATTTTGTGTCAAACTGATTTGATCATGTCTTTTAGATTCAGTGCTTTTAGAATCTTTAACTTATGAGGTTGGATGTGGATCTGTGCTTGGTTGACTAATACAAGATCGTTGTCACTTGGTTTTACCAAATAAACTAAAAAGAAAGGATTGAATTATTCTGAATCAGTTGCATGCATTACTGCTAAGTGCTTTTGGTTTAATCAATCCATGCCACCTGAATTGAAACATTCAGTTTCCTGTACCTATATGTTTTAGAAACACCTGTACACTTGTTTTAGTTTTACTAACAGAAGATGGTTGCATTGTCACTTGATTAAGTTATGAGACTTGATCAATCTGGTGCTTTATGTCCTAGGGGCTAGGGGCATATATTGGCCTAGCAAATTGATCTGGACACTGCAGGTTAGATGGTACTTGCCTGGTAAGAGATGGTTCGCACTAGAGAAAGCATTAATATTTCTTCAAAAGCATATCTATATGAAGATTTGGTTATTTTTGAAAATGAATTTTTAGTTAGAGATCATACAAGATGCAAAAGATATTAATTGGTCTTTTCTCGAGCAATCTAATGTGCCATGATAGGCAAGAGAACTATTGTTGGTACACTGAATCCAAATGTAGGAATGCTAAAGTTTGGACGACCTGTTGTACCAGCTTCCGAACAATGTTTGGGGCTGGACCCTCTCTTAACAAAAGTATCCCCTCGATTCCAAAGATGATTACTCCTTAGTATATGCAGTAGTTTGGCCGAAAGTGCAATGCTGAAGCACAAATAGCATGACATAGCTCTAAAATTATATATTCAGGAGCACTTTATTAAATGGGGATACGCTGCACTAGAGTGGGTGTGCTCAGAGTAGAAGTTTAGATTAGCAAGTTGTGGTTTAGGGGCTTTCATGCCATCATGTTTAAAGGGCCTACTAGTTTCATGATTTCTGTAAGTTTGAATCCTACTGTCTTTGTAGTTTATTAACCTAAGAACTTGCTGCATCTAAGCTGCTTCATAGATCTATTTAGCCAATGGCCCAAATTCTATGCCTTCTTTCATGTCTTAGGAAAGTGCTGATAGTTAATTTGGACTTTGCGCCAGGCCTGAAACAAATTTCTCTGCAGGCTTAGAATGCATATTACAACCAAAAGATACATTTGCAGCTGCTGATACTTTTATATGGTTTTGAATTTCTTATTAACTGTAGTCTTGACCGTAACATTTGCCTGTAGGTCAGCAAACTTGCTGCATTTATCATCAGGGCAACAGGAGGAGAATGCATGGCTGCAGTCTAACTGATCTTATGTAAAAGATTGCAGATCTGTTATGTGTGGTCAAGGTTTGTAATCCAAACCCCCTAATCACAATTAAAGAAAGACCCTAGCTAACTAGCTCTTGCTTGCGTGCAGTGGCGTTCCCTGACTAATGAAGGCATGATTGTGATAGTAACAGCCTAATTATAAAGTTGCTTCATACCTAAGTTTCAAAAAGAGAATACCGTCTTATCTTAATATGTTCGATCAACAATTTCAAGAAACCTGCATTCATTTACACTTAGAATTCCTGCCCTAGAAATCTTATGCATTTTGTGTTTGCAATTTCTTTTACCTGTAATATATTAATGACTGCTTGGTCAATAAAAAGAACAAAACCAGGTCTTTTCTTGACATAAGTCATAACAATTTCTCGTAGTCATAACCTTGCTATTTAGCAGTGTGCAATTTATCAAGCATTTGAGCTAAATGCCTATTTTCTTAATCCTATTATGACCTAACTTTGCAACATACATTGACTTTCCTGGTGCCATCTATTTTGGTAGTAGTAGTTGGTTTTACATAAGGTGCATATTTCTCGCTTCAATCCAACTAGCTTCTTTCTCGCTTTCTAAACCTGCATCTCTCATTGATATATTTTTCTACAGTATAAAATATGAATTAACATTATGTGTATGTCGGAAAAGCTTATGCATTTAACGTGTAGGTGCCTGGTCAACAATGGAGCCTTTGTTTTAAAGATTCTACATTCAAACTGAAGCCACATCAAGTTCCGTTGTACATGCATTGTCAGTATATGAAGGTTGAGAAGAATAAGATCCACTTGCCATGATGTCAGTTTTGTATATGCAATCAGAAAACTATTTCGATGGTGCAACCAAAGAAGGAATAGTTGGATGCTTTTAATTTCAATTCAGCCTGTTGCTCATTTGATCAATGTGAACATCAAAATTAATATATTCCCTGAGGAGATTCTACCATGTGGAAACGCTCTTTAATAGAACTTTCGTTTTAGCTGGTGGTGACCAAGAAACCACCGGTTTTGCTTGGTGAGTTGGGAATGCCAGACTTATTAGTTTGTCGGGTAAACTACTTGGAGCTCATGTATTATAGTAATTAACCAGCATTATTAATAATCTGTTTATGTTAGATATATTTCATTGGAATTTGTTTTCAATTACTGCTTACTATATATTATAATGATGTGGGACTCGATCTATCTGAACATGAAAATTGTCCTAACAACCAGGAGAGACTCACTTTTGGGCAAGGCTTATGGCGGTCAAGGACATCTTTTTGTCTTGTGGAACATTTAAAGTACTTAAGGATGCGTTTGGTTGGATGGATTTGGTGGGTTGGGATGGGTTCATCTTATTTTTGGGTGTGTTTGGTTTGTGGACTAGGTGGGGTGGGTTGGACCCAATAGGGAATATTCCTCTCAAATTCGGGATCCATCGATCCGGCCAAAACGGCCGGACCGCGCCGACCCACTTCTCGCGGGAGCGGCGACAACGCAGGAGCGACGGGGCAACTAGCGACAGCGGCGTCGGGTGATGGCGTAGGGAGCGGCGACGGCGGGGCAACGTTGGGCGACGGTGCAGGGACCGCCGATAGCGGGCGAAGGCGACGGCGCAGGGACCGCTGACGGCGGGCAACTGCGCAAGGAGCGACGGCGGGCGACAACGGGCGACGGCGCAGGGACGGCGACGGCGGGGCGATGGCGGGCGACGGCGCAAGGACGGCGACGGCGCAGGGAGTTGCTCCTGGACCGGCCGTGTCCATCATCCTTCTATCCATCCATCCAAACAGGTGATAAGATCACTCAATCCCCTTCTATTCCTCCAACCAAACAAAAAACATGATTTATTTCATCCCTCTAACCAAACAAAAACTGGAACCAACCCTCCTAAAAAACAAAAATAGATCTAACCCATCCCACTTCATTCTTAAACCAAACACATCCTAATGTTATACAGTTGAGATTTTGGGAGCACAGCTGGTTGGGCGAGAACTCTTTTGACAAAAAATACCTTTCACTCCCATGACGGCGACTGTCTTTTCCAGGTCGATGATGTAGCCATTCGGGCCGGCCTCCCTCTCCAGGTTCTCCTCTTCCATGACGGCGTACTTGCAGCTCGTCATAAGCTACTCATCTCGCCGCAGGCGCCGCTCCAGCGTCTACACCATGTAGCCGGCGAGAAGCTGCGGGTTCTTGCCAAAGGCGAAGGAGCGCTTGACAAACTCAACAACGGCGACGAACTGCAGCAGCTTGGCGGTGCCGACAACCCAGAGCGCGTCGAACACCGCCTTACAGCCGACGCGTGGACGTTGAAGAAGACGTGGTAGCCGAGGAAGGTGACACGGCCGGCACGTCTGGCGGGGCCACCACCGGCGCCCTTCGTGCCGGTCACCGTGGCCTCCGCCTTTGGCGGAGCAGCTCGACGAGCAGCAGCATCCACGCGAGGATGAGGTGCATCTGAGAAGAGGTAGGAGGTCACGGGGAGGAAGAGGGAGAGGCGCACGACGGGGCGCAAGGTGGCGGCGCTGGCTAGGAGGTCGAATGCGAGGAGCATGGCGAGGGAGGTGGTGACGATGGACACCTTGTTTTTCTATTCGGCATAGGAGGTGAGGTTGTAAACGTAGGAGCCCATGGCGCCGCCGCCGGGCGCATCTGTCCCGTTATTATAAATGTTAGTGGATATAGCAAAACGGACTAATCTTCTTAATCTTGTCAGTTATTGATTAATCATAAATATATTAGATAATAATACAAGAGCATACGATATTTGTTAATAAGGTTTAGCTAAAGTTTAATTCCGGGGCTTTGATTCATGAGCTGCTCTCTATTCTCTCCTTATGTATCTATCCTATATTGTTCGTCATTATAGTAACATTATGATTAGGTTCAACTATAATCTACTAGAATTAGTTTTTTTGAAGGGCACAGCATAAAAGGTAGAGACGGTCCTCACTCATAAGACTATTTTTTAAGATTGTGTAGGTTCGAGATTTAAAAGTTGTGGCTCCAGTTAGACCTATAGTATAGCAGGTCCATTATAACTTAGCTGGCCCACGGTTGATTGACCGAGTTGTGCACTCTAAGACCATTGTTTCTTGCGACGACGAACTTGCTGAGGGAGCTGCAGCTGCAGGTAGGAGGAGCTAGCTCTTGCAGGTTGCAGCTAATTCCAAGCTCTTAATTTGGAATTGGACAATGGATTATGGATGCAAATGAAGTTGCTATGGAGATCTTTTTGAGATAACGACAATATTTTTGGTTTTTGTGCTATTACCTCTATCTTAAAATATAACTATTTATGTCTTTGTTTTAAAGGATTTGTTTTAAAGGATTAAGGTTGAGATGGGAAATTATTATGATTTGTTGAGATGAGAAAGTAAGTGAATAAATTAAATAACAGATGATTGTGATTGGTTGAGATGAGAAAGCAGTCGTAGAAGTAGCTATATTATGAGACAAGTTTAAATACTAAAAATAGCTATATTTTTAGACAGAGGAGATATGTTGATAAATAACTAATTAATCAATTGATTAGTCGATATTAATCAATGGATGGGCTGCTTTTCTTGAAGAGATAATTTCTTTTATGTCACTAAAAATTCATCGGTTTCCTCATATGCTACTAAAAATGAGCTATTCCCCTATATGCCGTCAAAAGGAATTTTTTTCCCTTATATGCCATCCATATCACCCAAGGTGAGAAACAATGTCTTTTTAAAAAATGACAGAATTACCCCTAGATTCCCTCCTGTTCTGAAAAGGACTGGTTCATGCTCATGATAGCTGCGTTCCAAAACTTATTTGTTGATCGAATACTGCTTCCTAGCAGTTTTGTCTATTATCAAGATTAATGCTCAATAACTGACAAAAACAAATAAAATTTCAATTTCAATTTGTTTTTATAACTTGTCCAGGTTAGCGAGGGCTTTTTATGCAAACTGGTTTAAGATGGTACAATTTTTTGATGCAAAATGAGGAGATAGTGCAAGAAAAAGAAGCAAGGACGAAGGAAAGGGGGAGTTTTGTGGTTTTCATGTTAACTAAAATGGTCTCATGACGTGGATGGCATAAGAGGAAAGGAAAATTTGTTTGGTGGCATATATGGGAATAGTAAATTTTTAGTGGCATATGAGAAAATTGGTGAATTTTCAATGGCATATAAGGAATTTTCTCTTGTTCGAAATGGTAGGTGATCTAGCTAGCTACTAGCAAGCTGGCTGGCTAACAGGTGAGCAGATTCAGATTGCTTTACTCGATTTTTGTATGGTGAACAGGCCCATTTGAACAAATTACTGGGCTTCAGCTGGATTGGGCTGGTTTCAAGGGACTTTTCAAGGATTCTTATCCGAATTTTTTTATTTTTATATTTATTTAATAAAATATTTACAAAACTACATTTTCATTTCAAACATTTACAAAAATATACTCCCGCTGCCCTCTGGGAGGGCGATTTTTATAAATCGCTCTTCCAGAGGGCGATTTAATGACGTGGCTAACGGCCGTTCGTTGCCCGGCCAACGGCCGTCAGCCAATTTGCAAGTGGCTCCCGGTCACCTAAAAACCGCCCTCTGAGAGGGCGGCAAGGGGGCTGCCTAAAAAAATCCGGCTGGGGGCCGGCGGGGGCAGGCGCGGGCGAGGACGCGGGCGGGCGCTGGGGTGGGCGCGGGCATGGGCGAGGGGCGCAGGCGAGGGGCGCGGGGCGAGGACGCGGGCGCGGGCGCGGGCGAGGGGCGCGGGCAAGGTGAGAGGCGCGGGCGAGGGCGAGGGGCGCGGGGGCGGGCGCGGGCGCGGGGGCAGGCAAGGGGCGAGGGCGAGGGCGAGGTGCGTGGGCAAGGGGGCCGCCTGTAAAATGGTCGGTCCTCGGCCAGATTTTTGCAGGCGGCCCCTTGCCGTCCTCTCCGAGGGCGGTTTTGGCTAACGGCCATTGGCCGGGCGGCGAACGGCCGTCAGCCACGTCATTAAATCGCCCTCTGGAAGGGCGATTTTCCAGAGGGCAGCGGGAGTATATTTTTTAAATGTTTGAAATGAAAATGTAGTTTTGTAAATATTTTATTAAATAAATATAAAAATAAAAAAAATTCATTCTTATCCAGCTGTGGTGGCTGGCGCTGGGCCTTCAAGATGCCCTTTTAGCCTGGCCTCAGTACATGTGCCTTCCTGTACATAGGTGGCTCTGTTTGTCTCAAACAACTGCAGGTGTAGTGTAGGGTAATAAGGTGTAAAAGGAAATTTTATTATTTGTTTTTAACCTTTTAATTTTTAGTTTTAAAAATAAACCCCTCAAAAACTTATTTCAAAATTTAACCTTTTGGCCAAACCACCCTGCTCACTTGATGTGACATGACAATATTGCTACACCATAAATAGTGAGGGTGATAGTGTT
The DNA here is from genome assembly GCA_003991445.1 of Oryza meyeriana var. granulata. Taxonomy (NCBI): domain Eukaryota; kingdom Viridiplantae; phylum Streptophyta; class Magnoliopsida; order Poales; family Poaceae; genus Oryza; species Oryza meyeriana. The sequence goes on from RYFJ01002615.1 coordinate 256,505, forward strand.
ATACTGCCACGTCAGTCTAGCTGGCGTGGCAAAACCCTTACCATGCCAGTGTGTTAGCGTGGCAAACAATGTTGCAATGCCACCTTGTTATGCCCTGCAGTGTTGTTCTGTCGTGCCAACTAGACTGCTATCGTCAAAAACCTATACTCTCTCCAGTCTAAAAAAACAAGTCGTTTTGGGGTCTTGAAGATCAATATTATACAACTTTGATATCACACCTCGATCCGATACCTCCATACAACAGTACCAAATAGGACGTGCCGTATGAAAACAACGCGAACTGCTTCCGGCGGAACCGCGATACTGATACTAGTCCCAGGACACAGCGCTGGTATCCACGAAAATCAGACATGCATTATTGCAGTACCTTAAATAAATAATTAATTAAATAGACATATAACTTAACTTACGTTGTAGCTTTAGAGCAAGCCGGAGACAGCAACGAATAGCACAGAGGCAACGGCAGCAGCGGAACAGCAGACTACGTCCCAACACATAAGCAACGGCTGGGAGCCAGGACGAGACTCTAGTCTTTACTTTACTGCAACTCCAGCATCTAGCTCCCGGCAGAGAACTATATATATAGAGCAAGAGTGAGTACTTATGTACTCAGCAAGCCAGGGGAACTTAGGTGGTTGTTGCAGGCTTCAAGGAGAGGCTGGATATTTTGTAAATACGTTTTTGTTAAAATCTTTTAAATCTGCTAGTATATGCTTCTTAACAATCAGGACGAGGTGGGCCTCGTCCAATCGGAGTAAAAGATGCATCAATCTTTATTTCTCTAGTTTTTGCAATCAAGAATTCATATCAAACGGCTTCCTGAGCCAAAGCGTTTTTTCGAATCTCCCGAGTCCTGCTGTCCTCGATAGCCAAGCCGACATCATCGGACGACCCGTGTCCTCGACGGCACACCCTTCTCACAGTTCCCAAAACCACACACACGTTTGCAACCAGGGTGAAAATAAAACTACGCTAAGGAATCACCTTACATCCATCCATGACCGTAGACATGGTTGTTCGAATAGTTTAAATCTCTGCAAAGGGGGTACACTTTACCCACACGACGTGACTCACTCTAGCCACCACCTCGCACTGTATGGGTACGATTGATGACATAGAGGTTTTCGCGACAAGGCATTTCCCCAGCCCTTCCAGGTTACCCTATATCAACTGGAGGAGTCCTCGAGACCAATCACAGGGTAGTCCCAGACCATGTTGTACCAGAAACCCAGGAGGCAATCCTGACGCCTTTCCGCATGATCCACAGTCCAACGGCATGCAAGGCGTCCCTAAGAGTCTAGTTACTCAACTAGGGGCTTCCCAATTCACCTATGTGGTTGTACTGCCATATGTTAGGATGAAATTCCAAAGGAATCGGTCCTTAAAGCGACCACAAAGGTATCCCACACACTGGATCGGCCTTGTGTTGCGAATATCTATTTTGAAACTCATTTTTCTTTCATAAGGCACCGACCCAGGTGTCAGGTTTTCCAAACGTTTCGTAAAACTACGTTTTACCCAAGAAGTTACTCAAATTTTAAGTTTAAAGGAGCAATTGTAAGTACTCGTACAATAGTGCTCGAATACCGAGGTGTGACAGCGATGGTTACAAGGGAACATGGTATTTCAATCATCAAGGAAGGATTTAGATGTAGCAAGTTTAGGAAGGTTCACCGGTCTGACTCGCAGACGGGACCGCACAGAACAGTACACGCTTATCGATGCAAAATTTCGCAGATAATAATAATTAAAGCTCACATATAGGCTCGATTGATCAAAGGTGACTTGCCTTACTCTAGGTCTTCACAAGCCTTTAGGAAATTGCCGCGAAATCCGCTTTGAAAAATTATTTCCGGCGACTGTTACTATGCGCAAACACACAAAAATCTACAGAAAGACCAGTAAAAAGATCCTATTCAGTGCTAATAATAGTGCCATTAGGTAGATCTCAATTTTGGAAAATTACTGGAGTTGGAACGGAGCCAATCGGAGTCACGGATGAAAAGATATGATTTTCCGAAGTTTATTTGAATTTCTAGATCACTGGAAATGATTATTTGGGATTTTATAGACGGGAATATTCCCTGGGATGTATCACTGTGCCACTGACAACCTAGGCCCACAGGCCAGTGGAACAGAGATGAGAGGCTAGGGGGTTGGCAGGTAGTGGGACCTAGGTGTCAGAGGAAGGGGCTCGGCAGGCTGGTGGCTGGGGCCCGCTGTCTATGGAATAGAGGGGCTTAGGGCGCGGAGTACGGTGAACCATAGGGGGACAGGCCCACTGACCAGCCACTGGATTTCCCCTGGACCGGGTCTGTTCAGGTAAGGAGAGAGAAAAGGAGTGGGGTGTGTCGGAGGAGAGAACTCCAACCGCGGGGAGTCTAAGGACCCCTCTTTGAGGTTCGGCCAGGGGAGTGGTTCTCAGACGGCTGCGGTGTCTGGTCGATAGCACACAAGGGAGACATGAGAAGTATACAGGTTCAAGCCGCGCGGAGGCGTAATACCCTACTCCTGTGTGTGTTTGCTATGTGGGAGATGAATGTGGTTTGTTCTTACAAGATGTTCTTGAAGGGTGCTCAGGAGCTAGCCCTCGCTTGGGGACTAAGTCTCTCTAGAAGCTGAACACCTCCAGAAGCCTCCCTCCGGGCAAAAAAAGATCCCTTCCCGTTGGCATAGATCCTTCTTTTATAGTCTAAGGGGAGTCCACAGTGCCTTAGTAGACATGCCAAGAGAAAACTTTTCTAGGTACGATATGTCTTGTCGCACGCGTTCGCCTGCTGAGCCACGCCGGAGTTGGTTTGGCACGTCTGGTCGTCATGCTGCACGGTTGCTGCGGGCGGCTAGATTATGAAGATGTGACAGCGCACGCCACCGCTGCCAAGGCGTGAGAAACTGAAGCCCTCTTAATCAAAAGTCCTCTGACTGCACAGGGAGCGGGCCCACGAGGGGCCATCATGAGAGTTCACGCGTGTCCAAGCGGGCGACAGGCGTGACACGCCCCGTCGCCTCGTCATTAATGCGGGTAGTTAGAGAGTTGACCCGCTCGAGTCAGGCTCGTGCCCGGTGACGTGCCCCAGGACCAAAGCTGTGGGCCCCGGGCCTGGGGTCGACTTCCCGGGCCCGGGAAGTCCCCGTAATGTGCCCCGGGAACACGTCCCAGGACGGAGCCTGTGGGTCCCGGGACCGAGTGGCAAGACCCGGGCCGGGGAAGTCCCAGTAATGTGCCCTGGGGAGCGTCCCGGGACCGAGACTGTGGGCCCCGGGCCCGGGGGCGAGACCCGGGCTCGGGAAGTCCCAGTAATGTGCCCCGGGGGCACTCCCCGGGACGGAAACTGTGGCCCCGGGCCCGGGAGCAAGAGACCCGGGACGGGGAATGTTCTCGGGCCCCGGGGCCCGAGGTGGATGCGGGCGGTCGTCGCGACCCGCCCGGGCCCGGACAGTGCTCGGGCCCCGGGCACTTAGCGGGCAGACGGCCGTAGCCGGCCGTCACTTGCACAAAATGTGGGCCCCGGAGGAGCTGATGTGACATAAGATCCACGCGTTCCCGGGGTATGTGGGACCCCCAGTCCCATTTTGCCGACAGGGTACGCGCATGGGATTGGTCCGCGGTGGACCGAGAGAGTATGGCCCATGAGACAGTGACTCGGGCCGTCTTGGATCTGTATCATGCATGGAGGGACTGGCCGCTGACTCGGTGCACGTGGGACCAGACGGTGCTCAGCTAGTGTCCACGTGGCGTTCGTCTCCGATGTACATTGAGGCGAGGAAGGGGATTGGTATTGGATGGCCGATGGTGTGCGAGTCGTTCCGGCGTATAGCGGTGCCTTGAGGCGGAGCGGTTGCACCTGTGGGGAGAAGAGTCATAGGGGAATCTTTTGAGCGGCTCGGATCCGCAGAATACCTTGCGATGGCGGCCGACGGTGAGGAACCGAAGAAGGGAGGGGAGAGAAAAGGGGAGCAGAGGAGGGCGATGGCCATGGTGGCGTCATGCGCGAGCTGAGGGAACCCGAGGAGAGCTGAGGGTGGTGTGAGACACAGGGAGTCATTCCGGGGGTTTAAGCGTTAGGGACCTCGATGGGAGGGCTCACCGGTGAAGGAGATTCACAGGTGATGGCGTTTGGGTGCGGGGACGACAGCACAAAGGAGTTTAGGACGCTGCCTCCGTAGGTTGAGCGGAGTTTGGGCGGGGAAGAGGAAACAGAGCCGGGGCAAGGCGACATTCACGGCGAGGAAGGCCCCGCAAGGGGCGTTTGGACCCGGGACCGGAGAGGAAGGTGGTGCGCGGCTGCGAGGTTGATGCAGGAGCTGGGTTTGTGCTTTTCCCGAGAGAGCGAAGCAAGGGGAAAATTGGGGCTCCGGGGAGGAGGGGGTTTTATCGGGGCAATAGGTCGGTCAGGAGGGGGCCAAGCTGGGCGATTCAATCATGGATGAGAGAGAGAAAGGCGTTGCCACAGCGCGGGAAACTTCGTGGTGGCGTGAAATTGATTGGTGGCGGGGATGCGAGGAGCTATGGAGGTTGGTGTATCGTGCGGTCAGTTTCGAAACTCATGTGCGGGATCGGCCGGGGCGGCTTAGCACGGTCCAGGGCGCAGCAACAGAGACAGGGACCGTGGTGATATGAGCGGAGCAGTGGCCTTTTGACTGCGGGGCCATGGCAGGAAGGAGGCAAAAGGAGGTGGGAGTGGAGAGGGAAAAAGTGGGCGGCCGTCCATGCCTTGGCGGCTAGCGGCAGGGCCAGTGGTGACGTCGACGCTTGACATGGACAGTGGGGTCGGCTTGGCTTGGAGGCATTTGGCCGAACGGGCGATGAGTGCGGACAGGGGAAGACGGAGTTGGAACGGGGGAACAACGACCACGCGGCTAGGCGGAGGCGCGCGTGCGAGAGATAGGTGAGGGACTGGCAGGCGGGCCCGGCGCAAGGGAGAGAAAACGACGAGCATGCGTGCGGGCGCGGTGCAACGAGCGGTTGTCACTAGCGCCACGCGGTGGGAATCCGAGGGGCGTGTTGGTTCACACGGCGATGCCGGCGTATAGAGGAGATCGACGGCGCGGCGGGTGCGTGGGGGGGACACGTGGCAGAGATCGGCTAGTGCGTGCCGCGGAGTGGAGGGTGAGGGAGATCCGATGGCAGGCGGGCGGCTTGGGACGCGTGGCGAGCATCGGGGGGAGGGGGGGGCGCCGGCTCTGTGCTGCTTGCTGGGCCGAGGAAAGAAAGGATGGAGGCCCAATGAGAATAGTACTCTTTTATCTTTTTCTCTGGGTATTTTGGGAGGAGTTTTGGGAGACTTCAAAAGGGGAAGTAAATTCAAATTTTGTTTTTGAATTCATAAAAATTTGTGGATTCAAGGAGGGGGTCACAAGCACGGATTTAGGTATAACTTTGTATTTGTCCCTTTTGGGATTAATTTGAGAAGACAAAGGAGGGAAGGGAATTAAATTCAATTTATGTCAAACTCATCGGTGTTTGCAAGGATTCCTGCGGAGGAAACAAGCAGGTAGATGTTCAGGGGATTTTAGAGGACCAAAGTGGAGGGGCGGTACATGTATGTACATGTCTGTATATGTATGTATACACATGTATTTAGGTACACATATATAGGTGGATTTATAGGGGTATGCTTATGGAGGTGTGTATATATATATATATATATATATATATATATATATATATATATGGGGTACTGTGCTTCGCGAAGCACAGGATCGTCCCGTGCTTCGCGACCGTTGCTACAAATTAGAAGTTTAAATGAGCGATCCAAACCGTTCATCATGATCTCCATATTGAAACAAGGTTGGAGACCAAATTTTACATTTTTTGAAATTTTTTACTATTTTTTAGATAGGTATGAAATCTTGTTAATCTAAAGACTTCAAAACCGTCCAAAACCTATAAATTTGTACCCCTCTTAAAAATAGTAAAAAAATTTCAAAAAATGTAAAATTTGGTCTCCAACCTTGTTTCAATATGGAGATCATGATGAACGGTTTGGATCACTCATTTAAACTTCTAATTTGTAGCAACGGTCGCGAAGCACGGGGCGATCCGTGCTTCGCGAAGCACCGTAGCCCATCTCTCTATATATAAACATATATATAAGTTTATTGGTATGATGGTGGGATTGGGTGTGGAGTTGATACAGGTATATATATATATATTTATTTGCACGTATACATATACATGTATAGGTATAGATGCACATGTATATTTACATATACATATTGGTGGGGAGAGATCCTTGAGTAAAGGTTGATTCCAAAGAGGATATGATTCGAACAACTGAACATATATGGAGGCGGAGGCTTTTAAGAAAAGATTGAGGGACTTTGCCGTTAGGGTTTCGAAAGTGAAGTTCGATAACAGCAATTCGAACTCGGAGGTTATTTTGGAACGGAGGATTTTGAGAGGATAGATTGTCGAGATCAAGGGAGATAGGCAAGCTGAGATCCATGGCACAACATACAACACAACACTCAAGAATCAAAATTTTCACGGGTAATTTTTAGCAAAATAATGTTTAACGTCTCGCCAAAAACGAGGTGTTACATTTGACTACCTAGTTAGTTAGTATAAGTTAAACAAATATCACATACGTGTAATATTATATAGCCCTTGCTATGAAAAAACTTGAATATATCATTTTCATATACCAAAAATCTATATTTTAAATAAATTTTATAGTCAAAGTTAACTCACATTGACTACACACATTCCAAAACAATAGTTTGTTTTGGGACTGGAGGGAGTATATTTTAAACTATTAAGTGCCATACGTGCTCCAATACTATCCATGAAGGCGAGTTGCCTTATCATTGAGCCATGTGCACTTCTTTCGCTGTTCGGAGAAAAGAGACGAAGAGACCGATCCTCTTTTTGTAATGTTGGTCCCATATATAAACTATCTGTTTGGACGGATTTTAAAGAGTGTGAAGCACCAAAGCAGATCATATAAAGGCAAGTATTATCTAAAGTCAGGGTAATTAACCAACACCGTACCTGAAATTAATTAGGAGTACATGCGCAAAGGAGAAGACTTTTTTTTCTCCTTAAGGATATATCCCCTCGTCTAGTTTCTTGCATGCCATCCAAATATTAAACAAAATTTTGAAAAAAAATGATTAGATAAATTAATATGTGATATATCACTTCATAAATATGTAAATATGTAAGTTTAAATTTAATGTACATAAATTGAAAAAGTTATGACTATGAATAGTACACATACTGATTAGTAGATTTTAATTTTTTTTATAACTTAAGAGATTGAATTTGAACTTACTATATATTTATATATTTATAGAGTGGTATATCACATAGTATTTATTTATTTTATCAAAAGTAGTTTTTAAAAAATACAATTATTTAGATGACATTTAAGAGACAAGGAACATTGACTCAAGAAGAGAAAAAAACATCTCCCACAAGTAAATCATATATATTGAAAAAAAGTAGCACTCGATAAATAGATGATGGGTACAAGACGATTACAATCTCACACGAGCACAAATCACACCAAGATTGGTAATAATTGCGGACAACACAAATAAAGAGCTTTGCTAGCTAGCCTAACTTTAGCAGACAATGCTGCAAGCTAGCTACTTTAATTCAACCCCTTTCCATAGGATGATCCAGTAGTACCCTAAGATAAACACGCTTCCGAAAATTAAATAACAGTGATTAAGCTGCGGATAGATACAGCTTAATCAATCACTGGTAGGTAATTTGGCTAATTATTTCATGAACTATCTAATTAAGTAGCTTATTATATCCCAATAAGCTAATTAACCAAGTTCAGCAATTAATTAAGCAAAGCAATTAAGCAGATGCAGATAAACATATTTGCCATGGCGGATCAGAATGTAGCTAGCAGGCGGCGCTCCGAAATCGCATGGCCTTGCCGGGGATGTCGTACACCACCTCCAGCGTCTTCTGCTGCACGTTGCCGATGAAGCCGGGCATGCGGTCGCTGGCGGTGGGCGCGAACGCGAGGCAGCTGCCTAGGAGGATCCCGGCCGCGTCGAGGTTGACGGTGGCGCCGCCGTCGAAGACGAGGGCGATGCTGGGCAGCGTGATGCTGCGGACGCCGGTGAAGTCGTAGCACGTGTCGAGGATGGACACCGGCGGCGCCGGCCGGTACATGGTCATGGCGCTTCTGAACGCCGCGCGCAGCGCCTGGTAGGCCGTCGGCGGCAGCCGCGAGATGATCGTGGAGGAGTCGATCACCGAGCTGGCGGAGAACACCGTCGGCGGCACGGCGAGCGGACGCCCCGCCACGATGATGGCGCGGAGGAGCACCCTGTAGAACGTCGGCGCCAGGCTGCTGCTCAGCAGCGGCGTGGAGACGAAGCTCGGGATGAGCGGGGCGCGTCCCGGCGGCACGCCGAGCGTGAGGAACCCGAGGGAGCTCGCCGTCGGCGGGAGGCAGTACGAGAACACCCTGCCGTACCGGGTCGCCGTCTGCTGCACCAGCGACTGCGAGCCGCCGCCTAACGCCAGTGTCCCGGCGACCTCGTAGTCGAACGCACTCCCACTATCGGCATGCGCGCACCCGAAGCGGAAGCCCCTGATGACGTCGTAGGGGCCCAGCGTGAGGTCGTCGAAGCTGTACGTCCCGGTCGCCGTCGAGCCGTCGACGTAGTTGATGCCGAACTGGCACTGCGCGTTGGCGGAGCAGCCGAGGCGGTATGGGCCGAGCTGCGCGCAGGCGGCAGAATTGCAGGGGACGGCGGCGTACGTCGTCGAGCTGGCCGGGTCGAACAAGGGGTCCCGCTGCAGGTGGCACAGCGGCAAGGGGCACGGCTTGCATTGCACCCATGTAACGTCGCTGCCGGAGTCGATGATCACCGTCTGGGTCACCGCCGACGTGCCCACCGGCGCCGAGTCCGTCGTCGCCGTCGTTGATAACCTCTTAAGAAATACAACTTCAATGTGAGATAGATCTCCATCGTGTACATGCATCGAGCAAGGAGACGGGGCTTACTGTCGAAGGAGGCGTATTGCCAAAGCCACCTTTAACGGCGTACTTTCCGCTCTGCGTCGTTTGCATGTCCTTGTGACCAAAGTCCATCGGCTGCTTGCCGTCGGTGGCGCCGGTGAGCCTCCTTTGGATGTAGTCCGCGCGGCGTTGGTCGGCGTCGAGCATGTCGGCCATGGAAGCGACTTCGGCGCTGCTGTTGCCCGTCGTCGTCTTGGCCGACGGCGCCGGCGAGCATGGCCCGTACAAGTGATGCAAGGGTGCCCAAGTGCTGTTAGGCGACGGCACGTCACTTGGAGCAACTGTGTGTACGTACATGCGGTCGGAGGTTAAAAAACGTATGGAGAAGAGTTAAAAGAGCTTAATTTATGAAGAGATTAATTTTGCTTCCACATAGAACAGTGGGCGTGTTTGGTTGAATGTATGCCACAATTTATTTATTACGTCAAACGTTAGATACGTCACAGTTTGTTGGACAAGCTCATGTTTGGTTCATTGACACAACCGTGACCTACTGCACACTTTTGCACCGGATGTCAAAGATCCCTTTTTTCCCAAACATTAACATAAGTGCGGCTAGTAAATTCTAAATTGGGAGTCATACTTGTGGCAAGATTTAGTAAAGTGCTGCAACCTAGGCTGCCATCCAAACATACCCAATTCTGACCTCTCAGTATATTGGGTGTATATATATATGTGCATGCATCATATGATGTAGACGGCTAATTAAGACATTTATTTCATTACAGAAACTACGTTGGTTTTATATACTTATAAGACTTTGAAAAATATTTACAAATGTATATGTATACAACAAATTAAATAATACCCTTGTGGCCGGAGCAGGAAGCTTTTGGTTTCATGGAGTTGGTTGCTATGACCATGTAGGAGCCGGCTTCAGCTGCTCCTCCATGAGCAACAAGAATGGAGCTACACAGGACGAGAAGCACTAACAATCCAAAAGAAGTCATGGTCACTTAGTGCTAGTAGCTAAGTTTTGTTTGCTGATGGCTAAGCTGTGGGGGTTACCCTACGTTTTGTGCCTTGCCCTGGGGTTGTGGCTATATTTATATAGGGCACATACGTACGGACATAGGTATATGGTGCCCTACAAAAATATAATGCCAGCTAAATTGTGGCGCCTCCCGACTAGGTGGAAGGCCACCATGTGCATAAGGCACCCGATCCCAGGATCAGTAGTCGGGTACGCACAACAATGATACAATACAGAGTTACAATAATACATAAACAGAGTACTTACATATACGTACAAGGAGATCCATCCAGGACAGACCCGGGATGGGCAAAATAATCAACTGGTAATCTAGCGAAACAGCAGAACAGGGCGGAAGCTGGACAAAACTACTCCACAGGCTCGGTTGGGAACTAGGCTCGAAACCTTCAGAAGTCTTCGTAGTCGGCCTGGTCTTGGAGGAACTCGGCAGCAGTCGGATCTTCGTCTTCTTCTCCGAAACCTACTATACATATATATAAACAAGGTGAGTACTTTCGTACTCAGCAAGCCGGAAATGATGCCATGTCGGTCAGACAGAAAGGCTAAAGGTTTATTTGCGAAAATTGCCTTTAGAAACTCTTTTCTTTGCAAACACTAGTGAGCTTAAATTTTTGTTGTCGGACAGAGGCTCACGCCTCTATCCATTCCGCAAGTTGCTTTTCAACAACTCGCCACTTAATGAATCAAGCATAAACATATATGTTCTTATCATCTTTTACTTCGTATTTGCTGGTCCTGTACTTCCCGAGTAGCTACAACCACTCGTTGACCCTGAGACTCGGCTACAACCAAATCTCAGCTGTGGCACTTGATGCCCGCTACACTGGCTACAACCAGCTAGCTAGTCGGCCGCCCTGGCTACAACCCGGGGGCTCATCATCGCTGCCCTGGCTACAACCCGGGAGCATGATCATGGCACTAAATGCCCGCTAGGCTGGCTACAACCAGCTAGCTAATACACTGCTGCCCTGGCTACAACCCGGGAGCGTGCTCATCACCGTCTTCTGGCTACAACCCGAAGACTGAATTGCCGCCCTGGCTACAACCCGGGGGCTTAAACTTTGCTGCCCTGGCTACAACCCGGGAGCATGATCTTCATCCTGTTTACTTTTCATACACTTGTTTATGGTGCTTAACACCCCAGATCACACAGATCCGTTTCTGGCCACACAGGCCTTCCGTTTGCTTACTCGGCAAACTCAGGTCACGGTTCCCTTTCCATCAAACCTTTCACAAATCACTGGCAAACAAATCTACGCTATGGAAATCACCTTGCATCGCCCTTAACCGGGGGCACGGCTGTTCGAACAGTTCTGCTAAACTCTGCAGAGGGTGTGCGCTTTACCCATCCGACACGAAAATTACACCGAGTACTGGCCTGTACCCAGAAATTCGTGACAAGGCCATTTCCAAAGCCAGTCTAGAGTCATCCAATGCCAGCCGAAAGATCCACACAGGATTCAGTGGTCGGCACTGAACTTCCCTAAACCTACTATTTACTCGGCCAGGGGCATCCCATAATACCCGTCTGGTCGCACTGTAAGATGCTCGGATGGAATTCCCAAAGGAAACGGTCCTTAATGATGATACATAGCCAAGCCACACAGGCACTGTCTCTGTATATCAAGATTTTCACAACTTTATTTATTTCACAAACACGCCGATACACGGAGTACCGGGTTTTTCAATCAGTTTGGTAAAACCCAATGTTTTTCCCAACGACAAACAACGTTGCAGAGCTAAGCCATTCTACTCGGCATCGTATCCTCAGATAGGATGCTAGCGTGCCATTTGTGGGGCTCTTCAAGGGAGAAATATAACAACATCCTACCAAATAAGTGCTACTACTGGGTAGGTCCATCGGTTGCGCTTGCAAAACCGAGGCCAACAGTTTAAAAAGGTGTAAACTAAGCATGCATAATATTTTCCAAACAACATAGTTTTGCATATATGGGAAACAATATGATCAAAGAGGCTTGCCTTGTTCCAAGGAGGGGTCGTCTTCGGCGAAGGCGGCTTCGGGATCGTCCACCGGTTCAGGTTCTGAACAAGCGGAAAGAACACTGATAAGCAGGAGAAGTAAAACACCAAGAAAAAGGATCAAGAAGTAGTCGGCTGCAGAAAAGGGGGCAGTCGGCTGAACCAGGCTTGCGAACCAGGCGACAGAGCTCCAAAGCTTGAGAGAAGAACAAGAACTCAGCAGAGCTGGAGCTGGCCGGTTTGCAAAACAAGGGAAGAAGGGGGCACGGTTGGCCATATGTATATATATATATAGCCGACGTGCAGGGTTGAGGCACGGTGGAGCTGGGCAACGGGTGGAGCAAGGAAGTCAAGATGAACTGACAGGGATATGACAGGAAGTGACTTTGGAGTCCAACTGGTCAGAGGAGTTGGCAGGCACTGTAGCTGCGACGAGACATTAAGGTCAAGGCTAGGACAGGTTGGAGAAATCTCACTGACCGGGCTTCGGACTGACCACTGGTCCAAGCGATGCTGCGGTTAGGTGAAGACTGGTTCTTCACTACCATGGTAGTCGGCGTCCAACGGCGGGCGCAACTCGGGGGACAAAGAAGCAACAGGTCTCAACAAGGTAGTCGGCCACATCATCGTGCTCACTCGGCAGCAAAGGGGGTCCGAGTAAGACAAGGATAAGGGCAGGATACAAGGACTGAGTAGCAACTCTACTCGGCACAAGAGGGAAGGTAGTCGGCTGGCCGGGGAGAAAAACTGGGCACAGCTGACAGGATAGGAAGGGAGCTCGGGAAAACGAAGACTAGCGGGAAAAGAAAAACGGGTCGTTACATAAATACTTACAAATTTTTTTTAAAAAAAACATTGATGTCATAGCCATATCATCTCAATTATTTTCAACTCCAAACTCGATGGATCTACTCATTGAGAAACAAAAATAATTAACGACACAATTGCAGTTATATATTTAATTTGTAGTTGGATTTGTTGTTTCTATTTCATCATTTGTAGAGTAAATTTTATCTTATGTGTTCATGAGGTGATAAAATAATATACTTTCTTCGTTTTTTAATATATGACACTTTGTTTTTTAATATATGACACCGTTGGCTTTTGGACGTAACCTTTGACCTTTCCTCTTATTTAAAAATTCAATACGCATTTAAAAAATTATAAGTCACCCTTAGAGTACATTTAATGATAAAACAAGTCACAACAAAATAAATAATATTTACATAATTTTTTGAATAAAATGAGTGAGCAAACTTAATGTCCAAAAATCATCAACATTATTTATTAATAAACATAGAGAGTATCTACTTCCTTACACGTCTGGAATTATATAACCTGTAAAATAGAGCCATGCTCATTTCTTTTGAGTGGCTTGGGTCTGAGGCATAGGAACTTGATAGGTGGTGCTGGTGCGACTCAATTAGCCAAATGCAGTGCAGCGACATGTCCAATACTGATAACATCAGTGCGTCATGGTGGATGGGAAGTTGCATTGGTGACTTCCTGAGACATAATGTTCATACCGAGTTGGCATATGCAAAAATAGAAAAAAGAAACTCCCACGTGAATAGGGGTGAAAACGGATCGAAAACGGTCGGAAACTAGCTATACCATATTTATTTTCATATTTTTTTGGAATCGGATTCGGAATCGGAAACCTCGGATAAAAAAACAGAATCGAATATTACCGAATACAGATACGGAGCGAATACGAATCAGAACAAATACGGTAACAAATATTTATTCGAATATAAAAAACCCCTCAAACTGAACTTTACAAACCAACGAAGAAAGACAACTTATTATTATTTTTTTAAAACAATATATCAATATTTCTAAATTTTTAGCTAAACAACATATACAACAAATTTCAAGCCAAACGGTTGGTTCTCGTCATCGTCTTCATCTTGAGGAATTGATGGCGTGGACATGATAAAGTAACTCTTCAGTAATGGTGGACCACAGAGATATGGATTCCCATCTTTTCCTTTTTCCCCTTCTTTCTTTTTCTTCCTTTCTTCTTCCTCCTCCTCCTTCTTCTTCCTCCCTCCCCCTGTTCTCTCTCCTGGGCCAAGCTCTTCCCGGCCCTCTTTCCTCAGCCTCAGCGTGGGAGGCCGAGCCGTCCCGGCCTGCTCTGCCCTTGGCCCCTGGGCCCGCCGCCGCCACTACCTTGCCGCCTCGACCCAGCCCAAGCAACTGCCACCCCGCGCCGCCTCCACCGCTGCAACCTCTGCCAGCCACGGGTGAGCATCCCCCGACGCCGTCTCTGTTTGCCCGTGTGCTGTCAACGTCGTCGCCATGCCGAGCTCCCAAAGGACATTGTAAGCCTTAGGCCTCCCTGGCTCCATCCCTCTGTGTCGCCGCCGCTTGCCGTCCTGGATGTCGCCGTCTGCTGCCACCGCCTGCCACTGACGAGCCGCCGTCACCGCGTCGCCTGGGTGTGGCGCAGTGGCCGGCATTGATGGTGATCTCATGCACTCTGCCTATAATTAATTTCTATTTATTTATTTTGAGGGACCATTTCTTTATTTTTAAAATGATAAAAAAGGAAAAAAGTTGCGGATATTCGAAAATTTGTTCGGATAGTTTCCGACCGATTCCGAAATCTACCGGATAATGCCTTTACTGTATTCGTATCCGTATCCGAGAAAAATTATCCGTTTCCGAATCCGAAATTATCCGACCGATCCTATCCATATTCGAAATTCCGGACGATTAGCGGATAATATCCGAACCGTTTTCACCCCTACGCGTGAATAGTAGATTCATAAATCTCGTTTTCTTCCTGTTGACAAAACATGACTTCTAGATGCAAATTAAACATCTAGGATTATTACGGTTACCATACAATAACCATGCTACTATCACGGGACGGTAAACACTCTACTGGTGGTAGGGTGAACCCTGCATCCAATACACGCGCTGGAACTAAGAATATCACCGAACCAACTGATCTCATCGCTTCTCTAATAGTCCAGCACGCAATTTCTACTAGCTTACAGGATCTAATAGATGCATTTACCAATGCCCAAATTAACGCAGAAGTACAATCATATATTGTAAAGAAAAGCATATGGTAAAAAAAAAAGAATCATGAATGTTCATCAGGCCCCTTCATCATTCCCACTTCCATTGTCAGCTTTGGAGATTTCCAACTTGCTGCGGGGACCAACTCTCCGCCGCCTTTTTACCTCGTTTACTGTTAGTGGAGTTTGTAGTGGCAACTATCTACCCCCTCTGTTAAGGATTTTGGAGAGTTTTAACAGAAATTACGGTTGAGGTGAAAATTAAAATAAAAAATATTTGTAATTGGTTAATACGAGAAAATATGTGAAAAAAATAAGTAAGGAATTATTGTGATTGATTGACATGTTGGGATCAAGAAAAGAATAGATGAAGAAGTTACTATATTTCAGGATAAATTTTATGCATTAGAGATTACTATATTTGGGACAAAGGGAATACTCAGGGACTAGAAATGAAATACATGGTACCGAGTTGTTTTCTTGATTAGTGATATGTTTGTATGTTACAACGGGATCTATATAAAAAGAAGGTGGTTGTAATCGTGAGGGAGATTCGGCTAGTTATAAATGTTAACACATTGGCAAATCTAGTGTAGCAAAAAAGAAACACCTGGCCAGCTCAAAAGAAGAGAGTTAAAGGAAGATATATTGGACCATTGTCAACCTTTCGCATAGGACCATGCCTTTTCTATCTTTTCCGAAGCATCTCACAGACTTTAATTTACTTTAATACACCTCCAAAGCTTCCATCCGCTTTGGATCTTTTTTTTAATTAAACCCGCTATGGATCATCTGCAGCATCGGATCTTTTGAAATAAGGTTTGCATCACTAAGCAATGATTTGTACCATCTCACTTTTCTAGTTCTGGACAGGCCAATTCAGAGTTTCAGATAAATTTGTTCATCTCGACGAAGTGCAATCGACAGGGTACACAACGTTTATTAGGAATGAAAGATCATTTTCTAAAAAAAAAATAGAAATGAAAGATGTTTGTGTGGCTCCTATTGCAAAATTGAATTTGGACTTCGGACCAACTGCAAAACAGGACTGGGAGAACAACATCTACTTATGTCAATTGTGCCACAGAAACATATATAGAGACCACACAATTCCTTCTCAAAGATTGATGGATCACTCGAGCCGTCTGAGAGTCCGTGGCTGAGAAAATAGGCTATAACCGAGACAATGACGATTAATACAACTATAAATATTCTTCGAACAATTTATGGTTGAGTCATGGATGATGGGTGGTAATTAAAAGATCAACAATCATATCTATAACGGGTATTGATTTTCACCCGTCATAGATAACTAGTACCACTATTGGGTGGAGACCCAGCATAGATGAGATTTTCTCATTAGTGGTCATTTATCTCTAACGAGGCACCCGTCAGATAGAGATAATACTTAGGACCCGTCACATATGACCTGTTCTGTAGTAATGGTAACAAACATAGGAAGAAGAGGAAACACAGCCAGCTTTCATCCTAATCCTAATAATGAACTAGCGTTCGATTATATGTCACAAAATAATGGGGGAAATGAAACTTTGGAGCATATATGGTGCGAAGAATATAAGGAGAATATCATCTTAAGTGCAGCGGGGGTTTCGGAGGGATGATGTAATTTTTGTTTTCTCCTTGTAAATATTTCTCTCCCTAATATTTCTCTTTCTCTTTGTTCGGTTGCATGAACCAGTGGTATATCACAACCAAATTGTCCTTTTGGAATCAAACATGCATGCCACCACCACACACGTAGATATGTCACTCATTTTTATATTCAACAATCCGTTTTGGTTAGGAATAAGTGCACATGAACGAATGTTGAGATCAAACTTGAAACAATTAGTAATTGCATAATAAAATCTTGATTGACCGTCTGGTCGAAATAGATGATATGAAAATTAGATCAATGATTAGTAGCTTTGTGTATATATTTCGAGAGGGACACGAGATTTTGTACTATAAATTGATTTATCTGGCGTATTATTGTCGATGCTTTGCACCGGCAATAATACTATGGGGGTACTCGGCGAACTGGAATTCGGTGGATTGCAGAGGAACACGAGGGAATTATACTGGTTCAGGCCCTCAAGGTGAGGTAATGCCCTACGTCCAGTTGAGATGTTATTCCTCTGAGGTGGATTTGTGATCGATGATCTTGCGTTGCCCTCATAGGGCGCCCTGCCTCCCTTTATATACTAGGGGACAGGGGTACATGGTAAGGATCCCAGTCGGATACGACCAAGGGATTTCCTTATTAGAGATAGAATCCTATCCGACTAAGGCTATGTTTCCTTATTGTATAAGGTACAGCCTGCCGGGTGCTATCTTGTCTCTAATTACATGATCTGGCCCATCCTCTATCCGAGTGGCCCATGTGCTTGTAGTGAGGTACCCGGGGCCCATGGCTCCCACAGTAGCCCCTGAGACCTTCATAGTTGAGTCACAGCTGATGCCGAGTGCTCTTCCTCCACGGTGAAGGTTACCCGAGTGCGATGCTCCCGAGTACTCTTTGTCCGAGTAAGTCTTCCCGAGTCCTGCTTCATGTCAGCTGGCCACGAGGCTATGAAGGGCTTCATGTAGATATATGAATAGTGTGCGCCGAATAGGCGCACCTATTAGGTGTAGCCCCCGACTTTGTGCTTAATTGTGAAGACAATTAAACATAAAGTCAAAGATCTTTAACCTGGAAGTCTTTCCCGAGTAGATTACTACTGGTATATGAGACTCTTCGGTATCATGTCAACCGGAATATAATTTATAGTCTTGCCGAGTAGGAGGCTACTCGTATATAGGACTCTTCGACTTCATGTCAGTCGGAATGTGTGTTTATAGTCTTGCGAGTAGGATACTACTCGTATATGGGACTCTTCAGCGTCATGTCAGCTGGAAAGGGAGTGTTTATAGTCTTTCCCGAGTGGTGTCCCACCCAGAAGTTAGACTCATCCGCATCATGTCAGCGGGAATGATAAATTTATAGTCTCTCCCGAGCAGTGCACCACTCGAGAGTTAGACTCTTCAGCGTCATGTCGGCTGGAATAATGTTGCTCATGGCAACTGATGGCCACGCATGTAGGCCGAGTTCCACTTTATGAAAATAAATCCATTACGTGGTCAGGTGTTCCCGAGAAAGATACCTGCTTCCCCAATTTTAATGAAGACCAGCTTGTGATCCTTATAAGGATATATCCTCGAGACCTGGTGGATAAAACAGATACCCAAACATATTTGTTTAGCAGTAAGGCTCTCATGAAGCATATCTGTTTACCTCATCGATTCCTGTGAGTAGCACCAGCACTATAATTTCAACTCAGCCTGCGGGCGGCCCACATGGAGCATGCTACTGTAGGAACTCATATCTTGTCGGCCCAATACCAACTGTGTAGGCCTGGGCCCGTCTAGTCGGTTCAGGCTATAAAAGGATGGGGAGAGAGAAAAAGATTCCATCGTCTTCCCCAAAGCAACCAATCTCTTCATCTTCCACCTTCGCGCCTAGCTTTTCGCCCTCCCGCCCGGCTAGGGTTAGCAGCAGCCGCTCCCCACCCGGACTCGGGCGATTTCAATCCTCTTCATCTATTCCAAGCCCCCGATTTGCTTTCCCCCAAATCTCAACGCCTCCAGTCATGCCGAAGGTGACGAATCCTGCGGGTGCGCCAGGGAGTTCTTGGCCGATCTCGGATTGCGGCTCGGTGAAGCTGAGACGGCTGGAGAGCGAGCTGAAGTTGCTCAGCCAAGAAGTGATCCGTTGGCGGTCGGCAAGGGATGAGTCAAGCCCCAACCCCCGGCCTGGTGAAACGGTAGTTTTCGCCTCTTTCTTTGATCGGGGCTTGTGTCTTCCGTCGTCTGATTTCTTCCGCCGCATCCTTGATTTCTACGGGCTGGAGTTGGTGCATTTAAATCCCAACTCGATTCTTCAGATCTCCATATTCGTTACCCTTTGCGAGTGCTTTCTGGGTGTTGAGCCCCATTTCATCCTCTTCCGACATTTGTTCCATGTCAAGCCCCAGCCTTCCAAGAGTAATATCAGTGTGATTGGGGGGGCTGGTCTTCAACTAAGGAGTGATGGGAAGAAAACATATATCGATTTGCCCTTGAAATCTTCTCTGAAGGGCTGGCACAAGGAGTGGTTTTACTGCGCCAATCTGGCTCCTTCCTTGCCCCCGTTTACTGGTATGCCGCCGGTGGTGTTGCCAAGCTGGTCTTCGGAGCCAACCTTTGAAGAACTGGGCCAGGCACACATATTGCTAACGAAGATAGATGACCTCAAGAGAGCCGGCTTGACAGGGCCCTGGGTGGCTCGTCGTTTCCTGACGAGGCGCGTCCAGCCGCTGAAGCTGAGAAGTGCTTTCGGCTGGGCTTCAGAGGTAAGCACATCCCGACCGGGTGAGCAGCGAGACAGCGGACAAGGGGCAGTAACCGATACCTTGTTCGGCTACTTCTCAGAAGGGGTCGTTGCCACCGAAGATGATAACCGCCGAGTTGCTGCCTATAGCTTCATCCGGCCGCGGACCAAGGTAAACTCGTACTTTCTTCTGTGGTGAACGCCTGTGGAACGATGATTGTTCAACCTTGCGTGATGGTATCTTGCCGACTTGCTTGTAGTGGCATGAGGAATTTGATGAAGATTCTCGCCCATTGTCTGCGGTCGCGTCGAAGAAGAGGCCAAGGAGTCCCTCTGATGCCCAACCCGACTCCAAGAGAGCGGGGAAAAAGCCAATTTTATATCGGGGCGAGGGGGCCATGACAGCGCGTGCCGTGAGCGGTAGCTTGAAGATAAAGGACACCGCTGCCACAACGCCTACGCGGTCGAGTCCCAGGCTGAGAGCAGCTGGCTTGGGCTCGACGTTGTCATGCCCAGCAACAGCGCCGCCGAGGGGCCAACCAGAGCGGAGGCCGATTGGGGCGAAGGAACCCGAACCAACCGTACCAGAGTCGAGGCCGACTCAGGCCGATATGCCTCTGTCGTCGGCGACACCGTCCGGGGTGAGCGCCGATGCCAGCGCTTCGCCGGGGAGCGGGCACGCTGGCAGGAAGCTGAAGTTTTCCAAGAGGTGCGCTACTCCGAGCATTCTGTAGTCGTCGAATGTTGAAATACAGTCTTGATGTCTTGCTTCGTTGTGCAGGAAGCGAGCCGATATTGACCTCAGAAAGGTCGGCCCATCTGCCCCGCTTGATGAATCCACCCCAGCCGAGTCAGCAGCAGCAAGCACACCTGCTGTGCCGGTGGCCAGCCCGGTTGCTGAAACCGAGGTGGCTCCGACTACAGGGCCGCTACCGCCAGTCGACCAAGAGGTGGCCGTTGAAGCTGAGGCCCCGGCCCTTGAGGCACCATACGTCGCGGAAGCAGGGGACGGATCCCCTGATCCGGTCCCCAATGTTGTAGGGGAAGGCGATGCCGAGGCCGGGACCCCGTCGCCTTCATGGTTGTCGTCGCCGCCATCGTCGCCGTTGCCGCCGCCACCAGAGATCCCACATTTGCCTCGGATCGAAGCCCCCCCACGCGTGATGCCCCGGACCTTCTCGTGGACCACTCGCGACGGCACTATGAAGAGCTTCAGACTTGATGAAATCGTCGCAAGGAGAGAGCGCGAGAGCCTGATTCGTGCCGCCATCAATGGGTCCCAAGGGGTCGCGGTATGATTCTCGTAGTGAAGCTCCAGCAATCTTCTTGTCTTGATGTTTGACTCTGTCGTCGGTTTGTTCCTTGTCCTGAGTAGAAACTCGTCGACCGCAATGAGGCAATGACAGAGATCCTAGTCGAGATGGCTCCCCATCTCGCGGAACTACAACAGCTCCGGGCATTGAAGGCCGAGATGGAGGCGCGTCACACGAGTAGGGAGGCCTGGCTGAAGAGCGGCGCTGATCGGCTCAGGGCTGAGACATGGGCCTTAGCCGAGAAGGTCAGAGGTAAAATCCTCGAGCATATCTCCCCGACTGGACCGTTGGTGTAATCGTCCAGTGACGTCGATCCGACTGCTTGGTGGTGTGATGACTGCGCGATTGAGCTCTTGGCTAATCTGTGGTGCAGACCTCGAAGCGGAGAGGGAGTCGCAGCTGAAGGAGGCCGAAGAAGCCAAGGCCGAGCTTGAAAAAGTCAAGGCCGACCTGACAAAAGCCAATACCGAGCTTGACCGGGAGAAGTCCGAGTTGGAGAAGGCCGTCGTCGAGCTCGGTAAGGAAGGCCGAACTGGAGAAGACCGTGGCCGGGTGGGAGGCCGACTACGAAAGTAAGTCCGCAACCCGACTGTGACCTCAGCCAATACATTATTCACCCTGCGTGTAGCCGATCCTGACAAGCATACTTGCCGCCGATCTGGGCAGGCATGAGAGCCAACGTCCAGGCCCAGTACCGGTTCTACACGGAGGAGATAAGATCAATCGGGGAGTCACGGGAGGCCCTCGTCGGGTCCGTGAAGGGGCTCCTTGACCTTGTGGATCCCCGCCCAGTGGGACCAGCTGTAGCAGAATTCCTCAAATAAATGGGGCGTCTCGAGGATGCGCCGAGTGCCCTGAAAGGTACTCAGACGAGCGGGTTGCCGCCGGCGTGGCCCAGACCCTAGCAATGACCAAGTCATCTACCCGAGGCGGACATTGAGGCCATCGGGGAGGGATTTTCCGAGGAGACGACGCCCGAGGAAGCGCTGGAGCTGATCTCACAGGCGAAGCCGACTGCTGAAGCGATTACCCGAGACCTGGGTCTGTAAGGCAATATATTTTGTAGTCGGTGTATACATATGCTTTCATATACGATCATGTGTGAATATAGTGTCGTGCCGCCAAACTTATTATTCGTTGTCATTAGCTTTACCCGACCATGTAGCATGCACCGAGTTAGTTCGATAGAACTTGATAAAAATCGTTCAGAGGAAGATGCTATACTCGGGCCAACGCATCAGTCATGGCAAGGCTTCATAACCGAGGTGAGATAAGCTTGTATGTTATTGACAGAACACATATATACATGCAGCCCCCGACTCACTACTCGATTGGAACAAGCGGCGTAGTGAGTCAGGAAAAACTGTACACATGAAAAAAGTAAAACTCAGGTATAGAAAGGACGTAGCTGTTCTATATTCCATGAGTTGGTGATGAGGACGCCGTCTTTGGTCTTCAGTCGGTAGGCGCCTGGCCGCGTGACCTCGGCTATATGAACGGCCCTTCCCAGATGGGGGATAGTTTATGCCTGTCCTTGGTGGTTTGTATCTTCCTTAGAACGAGATCCCCGACCAAGAAGGCGCGGCCACGGACATTGCGATTGTGGTAGCGACGCAGGCCTTGAAGATATCTTGCCGACTGGATTGTTGCGGCATCTCTTGCTTCTTCCAGCTGATCTAATTCGATCAGTCGGGTGCTGTTGGAATCGTCTTCGGAGTAAGCCCGGACTCGCGGAGAGCCGAACTGTATCTCAGTCGGTAGCATGGCCTCAGTACCGTAGACCAGGAAGAAAGGGGATTGCCCTGTTGCCCGACTAACCGTGGTTCTGAGAGACCAGAGAACGGATGGTAGTTTTTGTACCCACCGACCCGCATATGGTTGTAGTCGGTCGTATATTCTGGCCTTGATGCCTTGTAAGACCATGCCGTTGGCTCGCTCAACCTGCCCGTTGCTCCGCGGGTGTGCCACAGACGCATAGCAGATCTTGATGCCGAAGTCGTCGCAGAAATCTTGGAATAGGCCTGCCGCGAACTGAGTGCCGTTGTCGGTTATGATGCGGTTAGGGACCCCAAACCGGTATAGTATACTCAAGATGAAGTCCTTCGCTCGTGCCGCTGTGATTGTTGCGACAGGTTTAGCCTCAATCCACTTGGTGAATTTATCCACTGCGACGAATAAATGTGTGAACCCTCCTGGCGCTTTCTTGAATGGCCCGACCATGTCGAGCCCCCATACTGCGAATGGCCAAGAGATGGGGATAGTCTGGAGTTCCTGGGCGGGGAGATTTGTCTGTCTTGCGAAGAACTGGCAACCCTCGCACTTGCGAACGATGTCTTTGGCGTCTGTGACTGCGGTGGGCCAGAAGAATCCCTGCCGGTAAGCTTTTCCGACTAACGTCCTGGATGCAGCGTGGTTGCCACATATGCCCGAGTGGATTGAATGCAGAATCTGCTTGCCTTCCTCGGTGGTGACACAGCGCATGAGGATACCGGATGCGCTCCTTCGGTACAGGTCTTCTCCGACTCGCAGGAAGCTTTTGCTTCGACGTTTGATTTGCTCGGCTTGATTGCGATCGTCTGGGAGTTCATCGTCCAGGAGGAATTTGAGAACAGGACCCCTCCAGTCTTGACATATGTGCAGCACTTCGTCGGTGGTCGGGGTAGGCTCGCCTCCCGACTGCTCTTGTGCCGGTTTCTTCTTGACTGATGGCTCCATAAGTTGCTCGACGAAGATTCCAGTCGGGACCGCTTCTCGCTTGGATCCCATGTTTGCCAGCTCGTCGGCCGCGTCGTTGTATTGACGCAGGACGTGTGTGATTTCCAGCCCGTCGAACTTGTTTTCCAACTTGCGGACCTCCTGACAGTATGCCGCCATTGTGTCGTCGAGACATGTCCAGTCTTTCATGACTTGGTTGACCACGAGTTGGGAGTCTCCGCGCACAACCAGTCGACGTATGCCGAGTGATATGGCGATGCGGAGCCGTTCGAACGAGAGCCTCGTACTCGGCGACGTTGTGGGAAGCCGGGAAGTGGATTGTAGTACGTACTTCAACTTTTCGCCAGTGGGGGATGTCAGTATGACACCAGCCCCGGCACCGCCGATCCGTAAGGAACCGTCGAAGTACATTGTCCAGAACTCTAGCTTTGTTGTTGGTGTTGGGAGTTGAACTTCTGTCCACTCGGCCACGAAGTCGGCTAGAGCTTGAGATTTGATAGCTGTCCGTGGTTGAAAGGTGATGTCAAACGCCATCAGCTCGAGTGCCCATTTAGCGATTCGGCCGGTGGCCTCGCGATTATGAAGGACATCCCCGAGTGGAAACGCTGTGACCACCGTGACTTGATGTGCTTGAAAGTAGTGCACCAACTTTCGGACTGTGATGAGTAGGCCGTATAGCAGCTTCTGGACCTGCGGGTATCTTGTTTTGGAGTCGGCAAGAACCTCGCTGACAAAATAGATTGGCCGTTGTATTTTTTGAAGATGACCCTGTTCGGATCGCTCCACTACCAGCACCGTGCTGACTACCTGTGTTGTTGCCGCCAGATAAAGCATTAGTGGTTCCTGGGGCAGGGGTGACGCTAGCACGGGAGGTGATGTGAGGAATTCTTTGAAGTCTTCGAAGGCTTGCTGGGCTTCCGGGGTCCACTGAAAGGTGTCCGCCTTTTTGAGGAGCTTGAAGAAGGGCATGCCCCGTTCGCCCAGTCGGGAGATAAACCGACTGAGTGCCGCCATGCAGCCTGTCAGCTTCTGGACGTCTTTGAGGTTGGTCGGGGGCGCCATGTTCTTGATGGCGTTGACTTTCTCCGGGTTAGCCTCGATGCCGCGGTGCGAGACGATGAAGCCGAGTAACTTCCCAGACGGCACCCCGAAGGTGCACTTGTCCGGGTTCAGCTTCATCGTGAATCTTCGAAGGTTTTGGAAGGTTTCTTCCAAGTCGTCAATGAGGTCTTGTCTGGATTTAGACTTGATCACCACATCGTCGACGTAGGCTTCCACGTTGCGCCCGATCTGAGTGTGCAGACACCGCTGAATAGCCCTTTGGTAGTTGCGCCTTGCGTTTTTCAGACCGAACGGCATTGTGGTATAGCAATACGCTCCAAACGGCGTGATGAAAGATGTCTTTAAACAGTCTTGTTCCTTCAAGCTAATTTGATGATATCCCGAATAACAGTCGAGAAAACTGAGTAG
Organism: Oryza meyeriana var. granulata; assembly: GCA_003991445.1. Taxonomy (NCBI): domain Eukaryota; kingdom Viridiplantae; phylum Streptophyta; class Magnoliopsida; order Poales; family Poaceae; genus Oryza; species Oryza meyeriana. Next base: position 281,347 of record RYFJ01002615.1, read on the forward strand.
GTCGCACCCTGCCGTGGAGTCGACCACCTGATCTATCCTGGGAAGACCAAATGGGTCCTTGGGGCACGCTTTGTTGAGGTCGGTGTAGTCGACGCACATGCGCCATTTACCGTTTTTCTTCCGGACCAGGACTGGGTTGGCCAGCCAGTCCGGGTGGTAGACTTCCTTGATGAAGCCGGCTGCGAGGAGCTTGGTGATTTCCTCCCGGATAGCATCCTTACGGTCTTGAGCGAAGCGCCGCAGCCGTTGTTTTGACCGGCTTGGCGTCTGGCTTTACGTGTAGGGCGTGCTCGATCACCTCCTTGGTACGCCCGGCATGTCGGACGTTTCCATGCGAAGATATCTTTGTTGGCTTGGAGGAAGGTGACGAGCGCGTCTTCCTATTTGGGTCGAGTCCGGTCCCGACTAAGGCAGTTTTGGAGGGTCGGAAGGGTCCAGGGGGATCTTCTTGTGTCAGAGTCCGCTGAAATTCCCGACTTTGCTGCTTTTTTCGCCGGAACTGGATCTTGATCGACTTCAGATGTAGCGGCTTGCCGAATGCTGTCGCGCCCGACTGCCGCTTCTTGTGTTTGAGCCAGCTCGCAGCTCTCCTTGTCGCAGGTGAAGGCTTGCTTAGCGTCGCTGCGGAGGGAGAGGACTCCTGCTGGCCCGGGCATCTTAAGCACCATGTATGTGTAGTGCGGAATCGCCATGAACTTGGCGAGTGCCGGTCGTCCGAGTATCGCATGATATGCGGTCTCGAAGTCGGCGACCTCGAAGGAGATGTTTTCCGTGCGGAAGTTGTCCCGCGTGCCGAAGGTCACCGGCAAGGTTATCTGCCCGAGTGGGGTTGATGACAAGCCGGGGATTATCCCATGGAAGGGCGCGGTGCTCGGCCGTCAGTTCTGAACGAGGAATTCTCATCTCGTCCAAAGTCTTGGCGAACAGGATGTTGAGCGCACTGCCTCCGTCGATGAGGGTTTTCTTCAGCCTAATATTTTTGACGACCGGATCCAGGACGAGTGGGTATCGTCCCGGGTGGGAAACCCGATCTGGGTGATCCGCGCGGTTGAAGGTGATAGCCATCTCTGACCAGCGCAAGTATTGGGGGGCATCCGTTGTGGAGACCGCGTTAATGTCCCGCGCTGATAGCTTCTGCTTGCGCTTGGATTCGTACGCGAGTGGCCCCCCGAAGATGTGGTTGAGTTCGGCTTGGGGGTCCTGGAAGTCGTCAGCCGGACCCGAGTCTGGCTTGTCCTTGTCCTTGTCGCCGACGGCAGATGATGAAGCCTGCTCGGAGGCAAACTTCTTGAGCATGTGGCAGTCTTTGGCTGCGTGCCGGCCCTTGGGATGAAAGGGGCAAGGCCCGCTCATGACTTTCTGGTAGTCGTTGTTCCGCTGGGGCCGTGACCGACTGCGCTCCATGTTAGCCACCTCGTTGTCCGACTTCCGCTTGCGGTTGCCAGGCTTGTTCTGAGGCTGCTCGTTGTCGGCTTTTGCCCTGTTGTCTCTTTGTCGGGGCTCCTTCTTCTCGTCGAAGGCCTCTGCGACGGCTTCAGCTGAGTCGGCGTACTTGTTGGCCATGTCGAAGAGAGTCCGGACGGTGGAAGGTGGCTTCCGAGTGAACTTCGCGATGAGCGGGGCGTCTTTTACTCCCTTGCGGAAGGCGGCGATGACGACCTCGTCTTTGATGTTTGGGATTTGATTGCGCTTCTCGGAAAACCTTTTGATGAATTCCCGTAGAGACTCGTTCTTTTTCTGATGCAGTTGGTAGAGGTCGTGCTCGGAAGCCGGTCTCTCGTAGGTCCCCTGGAAGTTTGCGATGAACCGCTCCCTGAGCTGTCCCCAGGAACCGATCGACCGCCTTGGGAGGCCTGTCAGCCATGTCCTCGCCGAGTCGGATAACGCGACTGGGAGGTAGTTAGCCATGGCTCTGCTGTCGCCCCCAGCAGCTTGAACTGCTAGGACGTAAACGGTGAGCCAGGACTCTGGGTTGGTCTTGCCGTCGTACTTTTCAATCCCGGTAGGCTTAAAACCGACTGGCCATCGGACGTCCTGTAACTCCCGAGTAAAGGCTGGGATGCCTTCATTATAGTGAGGACTCGGGCTTCGGTTTTGGCGGTGTAGTCACTCGTAGTGGAGACCGAAGCGCTCGTGTTCGTCCTCCAGTCGGCGGCGTTCATCCTCTTCGCGCTCTTCGCGCCGGGCATTTATAGTGTGGCGAAGATCGCGTTGTAACCGCGATCGGAGGTCTTGATCGTGTCGGCGGTCGTATTGGTGACGCCGCCGGTTGTCGTAGTTGGTATTGCCCGGAGCTGTTGTTTGGCGGGATTCCTCATGCTGCCGGGTGGAGCCGGCTGCCCGTCGTCGTGCTGATGCAGATGACTCCGCCGCTGGAGAGCCCGTTCGACGGGTCGGTACGTGAGTGTTGCCTGACTGTTCTTGCTGCTAGCAGGCGGCAGCAGTAATCATCGCCTTGATCTTGGCGATGGTTGGTGTGGCCTGATGGTCCGGCCCAAACTGGAGCGTGTCCAGCAGAGTTGCGGCGGCCACGACGTTCTGTTGTGGCGTGACGAAGACATCGTGGTCGCCGACTTTGGTTCGGAGGATCTGCTGCTGGGCGGCTCGCCCAGCTTGTCGAAGCCCGTCATTGCGAGCTTGGCGGTTGGCCTCCTCTTGTTGCACTCGGAGCGCCTCCTCATGCTGCTCCTCTTGCAGTCGGCGCACCTCGGAAGGTGGTGTTGAAGCCATGAAGATCTCGCGGGGGAGGAGGAAGCTTGCCAAGGTGGAGTCCGAGTTGATGCTTGAACCACCGTCCGACTTGGTGTCGGACTCCGAGTAGTTTATCGGAGTTAGGACGACTCCGACCTCCTTAGATCCAATCTGAAACGGTTCATGACCGTGTCCGAACTGAATCGCTGGAGGTCGGGTCTGCTGCGCGGGTTGTGGATGCACAGCGTCGCCGAATCTGTACGGGAGATTGACGATCTCTCCCCCTCTTGGCCTAACCCGCGCTGGCTCAAGGCCTAGCGCGAGTCGGACGCCGAGGGAGAGAGTTGTCCCGATGTCCGGCGACGTGAGGGACTGTCGTAGTAGATCGTCGAAAGAGATGGTGACGCCCCTGGGGCCGACTGGCGCAACGCCGGCTGGCTCTCCGGCTGGCGAGATCGGATCTGCCTCAGCCAAAGAAAGGTTGCCGAGTTGATCGGCGACGAAATCAAGGCTCCCGAAGGTGATGGTGTCTCCGTTGGAGAACTTGTTGCTCCTGACTCCGTTGATGGGATCCATCGAATCTGTTGATGAAGAACTTGCCGGTCCCCTACCTGGCGCGCCAACTGTCGATGCTTTGCACCGGCAATAATACTATGGGGGTACTCGGCGAACTGGAATTCGGTGGATTGCAGAGGAACACGAGGGAATTATACTGGTTCAGGCCCTCAAGGTGAGGTAATGCCCTACGTCCAGTTGAGATGTTATTCCTCTGAGGTGGATTTGTGATCGATGATCTTGCGTTGCCCTCATAGGGCGCCCTGCCTCCCTTTATATACTAGGGGACAGGGGTACATGGTAAGGATCCCAGTCGGATACGACCAAGGGATTTCCTTATTAGAGATAGAATCCTATCCGACTAAGGCTATGTTTCCTTATTGTATAAGGTACAGCCTGCCGGGTGCTATCTTGTCTCTAATTACATGATCTGGCCCATCCTCTATCCGAGTGGCCCATGTGCTTGTAGTGAGTTACCCGGGGCCCATGGCTCCCACAATTATGCATGGCCCCTTTTCTTCTGAACGAAAATATTAGCTACCTTTAATTACTTGCTTTTTTATGGGCCAGATCAATTTCAGATTTAGAGTTTGGAGCTTTACAAAACAAGCCCCTAATAATGAGATCATTGCTAAATAATTTGGTACTGCTAACGACAGCACATCCATGTCGTCAAACCTCTATTTCTTTCATCACTAAAATATACTGTATGTAATGGTTGTATGTAAAAAAGACAAGATATTGCAGTGGTACATTGAGGAAAGGAGGATCAATCAAACTGGTATTAAAATGAACTAAAAGATTCCATCGTATAAGCTAAACAATCCATATTTTGATGTATTATCACAAATTAAAACGCCTTACTTTTCTACCAAAGGAGTTAGTTCGTGAGATTTTCATTCTGACCAAAAGCTATCGTACAAAATAAACATATGCTTTTCTTTCGCCTTAGCTGGACTGCTAGCTGTCCACTTCTTTACCAGCTTTTCTTCTTTGCCTGCAATGACTGATCGGTGCAGAATATGAATTCCAACAAAATTCCTTGAATTTTTCTCTCAATCTAAGATCTGGGCTGTTGTACCATAAAATAGTTGGACGTAGATACCCTTTAATTATCTCAATGAAACCAAATAATAAGTACGGGGAGAGAGAGAGAGAGGGAGAGGAGCACAACTAGCTAGAGTTTGTGAAAGATAATAATAACATTGTCCTCACCTCTAAGGTTCGGTAAGGTGGAGCTATTAAGGGAGGAAATAAACACATGGAGGTAGGTTGTTTTAATTTAATCATCATTGTTTAATGTGTCAAACACCGTTTATCCAGGCAATTAGAGTAAGGATTTCAATGACGGAGTGGCATATTTGCTGAACTCAAAGCAAATCAAGTGGCATGAGAGCAGGGTGAACTCTTTGATCCATCGAGGGGATATCTGCTCATTTTATTTAAACACCATCTAAATATTTATGAAAAAACTAAAAAATTGACAACATTCATACAACATACATGTATCACTCCATAAAAATCTTAAATCTTAAGTCTAAATTTGACTCACACATTAAGAAATAAATAAAAACATAAATCCAATATATATGAACAATATTGGTACTATCACATTTGAATCTGTCTTTTTTTCTCTCAATGTGTAGATTGATTTTAAGCTTGATTTTTGATAAAGTGATAGATGTCATTGAAGCTTTTTAGAGTTTTTAATAACCATTTGCATTAAATTTAAAAGAAAAAATATTCGAGAGGATATCCCGCAAGGGATTAGAATCCCATTTCTGACAGAGTAGTGCAGTAATTAATTCATTAGTTACAATTAACCGTGGCAATGTTTGTCAAATTAAGTCCATTTTGCAGTCTTAGTTCTGGGGCCGAGAAAAAAAACGACTCAACTCTGAAACTGTGGTCATCGACTGCCGTACAGTTCAACTATGATAAAGCACCTATATGTACATTTACAACCATGAAATAATGATAGCATACGTCACGATCACGACAACTTGACTTGAATCTTTTGGCTGGAGGGATACTTCCTCGGTTCTAAGTCCCAAAATATAGTAACATGTAAAGTTTAAATTTTATTTTAAATATAATAATTTATGATTCATAAAAGATGATTTTTATCACTAAATCATCTATACTATTCTTAGGCTTTATTATTATCCAATCAGCCCGACTCCACACTCCACCCATCTATTCTAATAGATATGTAAGTAGCATATATCAAAAGAGTTAATATATATGGCCCAGCTTGACATGACTTGACCTTCAAATGTGATTAATTGCACAGCATCAGTACAACCTTTTTAATTATTAGATGCGTCGGATTCAATAATTCAACCTGATTCGACCGACCCTCAAGACTAAAACGAACTAATCAAAACTAATTAAGTGCTAGTACATACTCCTTCCGTTCCAAAACTAACAAATATTTTTAGGACATAGTAAGTATTTTCGGGGCACTGATTTCAATGCACGAAAATGCATACATTTTCAACCAATTACGTGCTTGGGATTGAAAAAGGAATCTAAGCAATTAAAAATTCACAATTTGACCGCTAAGGTGACCGAAAGAAAATCTTTTTCTTAACCTTAGTGATTGCTAAACAACCTAGAAATTATTATATTTTAGAACAGAGAAAGTAATTAAGAATATCATCGTCAATATCAGAAGACAATTAATAACATGCACTAATCAATCCTAAAAAGAACACACGGACATCATGCTCACGCTTACACAATAAATTAACATGTACACACTACTATCGCTCACGAAAAACATGAATTCATAACATATAGTGTCAAAACATTTCTATTTGTACAAAAGTGATATTAGAGGAGTTTTACACGGTACTTCTATTCATAAAAAATATAAGTTCACAACAAATGATATTAAAATATTTTCATATACATAAAAGTGATATTGGGTGAGTCTCGAGCGCTTTCTTACAAATGGTATCAAACCATTATATTGTCGTATACACAAAAGTTCATTAATCTTTTTTGGTGGCAGGCACGCACGCACACGTACGTTCGTAAGTGGCTAGTACTTGCTGGTGCAAGAAACGTCGTCGGCGTAGTTCAAGGACTTGTCGACGCCGAGTTTGATATTCAAGCAAGTGTAGGTGACGTGCGCCCTGCTGGCGTGGACCGGCCCGTCGCCGTTAAGCGTGCTCAGCTTCGTGGTGAGGACGCCCTGGACTCGCAGGGTGACGTCCATGGTCTCCCCCCGGGAGAGCCTCCCGAAGAAGTAGTCGCCGACATCCGCCGTCGGGTCTTTCGTACTCTGCTGCGAGGTCGACTTCAGCAGCATCCCCGGCCGCACCTCTTTGATGTCGTCCAAGTAGAAAAGGCCAGCTATGCTCTCGTTGCCACTGGAGACGGTGATGGAGATGTCGGTGAAGCTCATGGAGGCGCGGCCGCTAGGGTTGTCGGCTTCCAGCTGTAACGTGAACGTCATCTCCGGCGGCGGCAGGCCTACCAAGACGGAGCCGTGGGTGACCTTGATGTAGAGCTCGTCCGGCCGGAGCACCACCAGGATGGCCCAGACCAGCACCCCCACGGCGAGCAAGGCCACCACGGCCGCCGCTGCGCAGCGCACAAGGTCGAGCCACTGGAATGTCTCCTCCTCCTCCGCCTCCGTCTCCGTCTCCTTCTTCTCGTTGTGCATGGTGTCTAGCTAGCTATACGCACCGGCCGGCCGGTCGATGACTAATTAACTGCCTACCTAGCTAGCTAGGTCACGAGGGTATACAATTAGCTTAATTAATAAAAAGGCCGGCTTAATAAAAGTTAATTAAATTATTCCAATTCGCTCTCACGCAGCTAGCTAAGAAATATTATACTGCTACTTTATTCGAATTCGAGCATGCAGATAGCCAAGAATTATTCCTACTTTATTCCAATTCTTTTTTGAAATGGATACTTTATTCGAATTCGCTTCCGAGCTAGCTGGTTCAAAAAGTTAAAGTGATTAAATTTATGTAGGAGTATAGATCTCTTTTGCTACATTATGTCGTCTTAATTACTCAATATATTATTCCATTCTTTTAAAAATATAAGTTGTATTAGATTCCTACACAATCTCTAGTGTTATATTTTAACCATTATTTTTTTATAATATATCATTGACAACTTAAAAATTAATATTATATAAAAATATTTTTAAATACGAATCTAGTGATATTACATACATACTAAAATACATATATTAATTTTTAGTTTTGTTAAAATTTTTAAAAGTTAACTTTGCGAAAAACAGAAACGTCTTATATTTTCAATCCAAGAAAGTATTACTACCTTGAAGTACACGCGTACGTATGATGATGCCATCGATCACAAGCGAGCGTGCATGCATGAATCACGATGCAGTCCACTATCTATAAAGATAAGCAAGCTACCTAGGTATTCCATCTTTTAAATATTACTTATCGTTTTAGCGTTATACTAAATTAAACATTTATATTTTTAACCATCAATTTCGTAAAATTTATATAGTTTAACATAATAGGATTTATATTTTTAAATTCATCATAAGAAATACTTTTATAATATGTATTTCGCATGTTATTGAATTATATGAATATTTATAAACTAATAGTTAAAAAATAAATATGTTTAGTTTAGAATAAAACTAAAACCATAAGTACATAAGCCATGTTTGCTCGCGCACACTGACACCGGCATGATATGTCATGTCACTTAGCTAGAACTTTCTTTGACCCTCCCACACATCGCTAGCTAGCTAGCAAGATAGGCATGGCAGCTATGGCGGCGACGACGAAGCTGAAGGCGCCTTCATCAGCTAGCACTATTAGATCATGGAGCACGAAGCAGTACATCCTCCTCGCTCTCGGCGGGACCCTCGCCGCCGCCGTCGTCGTCATCGCGATCTCCGCGCTCTTGAGCCCCGCGGAGATCGACTTCTCCATCACCAAGGCCTCGCACCACCCGTCTCAGGATGGAGGCGTGGACCTGTACCTCACCGTCACCGCCGGCAACCCCGGGTGGCGCGCCGCCGTGGAGTACCGCAGGTTCGACGTCAAGCTGCAGTACACGCCGGACAACGATTCGCCCACGTTGATCAACGAAGACGCCGGCGCCCCCACGTTGGTGCGCATGCCGTTCGTGCAGCCGCCGCGGAACACGACGGCCATCCTGGTGTCGGTCTTCATCAGCGCCGAGTACTGGAACGAACACTTGAAAGGCGAGACGAAGAAGAACCCGATCAGCGTGCAGGTGACGGCCACCGTGCGCTTCGTGATCGGCAAGGCCTTCAGTACCAGGTCCTATGACATAGCTGTCTCGTGCAATGTTGGCCTCGCCTTGTTCGACAACGCTACTGTATTATTCAATAATGGTGTCAATTGTGATGAAGCTGCCGGGAACTAACTAATTAATAGCTAGCTAGCGTGCCTGCAATTTCAAGTATCTATTCAATAACCGATGAATGTAATTAATCCAATATTATTATCGGAGATCGATTTATTAATATGACCTAGCATTAGCGTGTGCATGCATGAAAACAAAATCGACCGTCCCACTCCCCCTACTCCCACTTCCACTCCCACTCCCACTTCCATTCCCACTTCTCTTGTGGCATAAATAAATTATGTCCATGTTTACTCGAATACTAGTTTTGTCGCTAGGCTCTTCACCCATCCCCTTCCCCTCCACTCTCTCCATCAGTCCCCTCCCTTCCTCTCACTTCTCTCCTCTCGATGTAAAGAAATTACTCTCATCCTTCCGGTTAAAAAGTTATCTCCTCTCTTTCCTTCCGTCCCTTCTAGCCCTCTACTTTCTCTCCTGATATAAAAAAATTACTCTTACCCTTCCACGTAAAAAAATATTCCCTTCCATTCCCTGTTGTTTTCTCTCCTCCCCACTCCCTCTCCTCCTCTTGACGTAAAAGAAGTACTCTTACTCCGTTCGCACAGTGGGGAGAGGACGGGTAGAGAGACTAGCGACGTAAACAGTATTTTCACATAAAGTTGAGAGTATTTTTTTACAACAAGAGAAGGGTGGGATTAGGAATGGGAGTGAGAGTGGGGAAGGAGCAGGAAATGGTCGTCATGGAATATTTTTGCTACTCATAATAGAGATTTAGTAATAGGATCTGTGTTCGACTTATCATAGATTTTATTAAGTTGTTGTCTTTGTTTGGTTTATTACGTTCTTTCAAAAATTTAGCTCCTTGATGTTGTAATGCTGTAACGGATGTGGCTGGATACATCTTTGATGCAGAGGTTGAATTCATTTCTATCACCGAATTAAAACTGATTTGTTTTCTTTTCATTAATAACACTCCCTTCGTTCTAAAGTGTATAAGATTAGTTTTGCTCTAAGTTAAACTTCTCTAAGTCTGATCAAATTTATAAAAAAATATATTAATATATACAGTACTAAATAAATGCACTATCAAGATATATTTTATAGTGGATTCGATGAAACTAATTTAATGTTATAGATGCCGATGTATTTTTTTAAAAAATTTGGACAAAATAATAAAAGTTTGAGTACTTAGGAATAAACTAAACCTCTTATATTTTGGAACCGAGGAAGTATCTGGTTACTCTGCCATTATTTATGTTACTTAATTTTTGAGATGTGCAGTTGGATACGTACTTCATATATGTAAAATTTTTCTTAGATAGAGGAAGCTTTTATTTCAAAATCAAACATATATAAAAGACTTGAACCTGGAAGTAATTAACTTTCCCATTTCCTTGTGGTGTTTATATGCATGCCCCTAAGTTTGTGCTCTAGTCACAGGAACAAGATGAGGTTACCTATACATTAGAGCATCTTCAATAGCTACCTCATATGGATGGCTAAGCCAAAATTTACCATTTTGGCAAAAAAAACTCTCTCCAATAGACTACCCATCTAAATGGCCATCCAAATCATCCCACAGGATAGCCAAATTTGGCCATCCAAACCCACTGGCCAAATTTGCCTTTACACGTGGGCCCTACTGATTTTTTCTCAGTCCGTACGATGCAATAGGGCAGAGAGCGCCCCTGGACCGTCGCTGCCTCCGTCGCTCGCCCCCGTCGCCTCCTAGGTCGGCTGTGTCGTCGGCCCGCTCCGGCTGCCTGCATCTCCCATGCCACCCTGGCATCTCGGTGGCGCCTGGCAAGATGGTCTGCCGCGCCCGCCGCCGCCTGCCACTTCTCCTCCCCGCACCTCCGCCGCCTGCTACGCCTGTCGCTGCTGACCACGCTGTCGCCTGCTGCTGCCCTTCCCGCGCTGTCGCCCGTTGGCTGCCGCCGCCGCCACTGCCGTCGAGGTCAATCCACCAGTTCTTGCCATCCCTGTCGGTAGAGGAAGACAAGAAAAGGGCAGAGGAGAGACTGACATGTGGGGTCAAAAGAATTCGGAGAGTGAAAAATGAAGAGACTGTTGGAGTACACAAAAAATATGGAGAGGAATCTTTTTGGATGGCTAGCCAAACGGCAAATGGAGAGTTAGATTTGGCCATGTGTTGGAGATGCTCTTAGGACCCACTAACTCTAAATCTCAATATATAAATATGTCACATCATTATTCACTAGCAATTATTATATTACAAAATTCATGTAAGCATACCACATTATCTATAATCTATAATTTATTAAATTCTAGAGCTTAACATATAAGCATGTCAAATCATCATCCCATCATTTTCATAATATTTTAACATATATTCATCTATTATTTTAATAATATTTAATATACATTTATCCAAATATTCCACAACAAAGTAATTAATAGCTGCTGCATGAGATAATTAATAAGAATGACAAGGTTTCGTTTGAATGGGATTGATTTACATGTTAAGCCACTGATTTCTACTTAAATTACAGCCCAAATGCGTACAGGACTCCCAAACGAGCCCTAATTAAGAAGAGTTTTCATCCGTAGATCTCTAGAGACGATAAGCTGCAAAGAGATATACAGGAAATTAAAATAAGAATAAATTTTATAGAACTACAGATAATTTAATTAATCTATCGCTAAACTACATATTTAAAAATGTGTGCCACAAAACTAATTTTTCAGGAAACAACAGATTAAAGGCATCGTATCAGAAAAATATATATTTAACATCAATTTTATCACAAAAGTATAGTTTCTGTAACTAAAAAATAATGCTATGGATTTGAACTCTAAAATCTAGAGTTCTTTGATAACTTCATTACTAAATCTATAGTTTTAGGATATAATGTCTTAACTCTATAGTTTTACGATAAATTTGATGCTACATATGTAGTTTTGTGATACACATTGTTAAGTCTGTAGTTATGCAATAATTTGGTTAAATAAGTATATATATACTTATGTGAAATTTATTTATTGTCAATGTACGAAATATAGGATATGTCACAGACATGCCCATACCTCGGCAGAGTTCAACATATCAATTTCTATACGGACACAAACCTTATATATATGGATAGAATCCGGAGCAGATAAGGAAGGAGCCTCCAATAAGAAAAAACACATTCCTATTTGGGCCCTACCAAGACAGCTTGGATTCGTATCCTAATATGCCTTCCTAGTTATACTTGGATAAGGAGGCACCCGAGGGTATAAATACAAAACCCCTCGATAGGAGAGAAACAAGCCAACATAAGCCACATACGTCCAATCTCATCTGGTTATTATTGGAGAAGCCCGAAGGCAGCTAGCCGCCGACTATTATACCCAAGCTTTGCGTCGACATAATGGCAAACTAGATTAGGGTTTTTTCTTCACACTTTGTACTCATGGGATTGATATAGTAAAAAACACTGGTTTCACGGTCAAACAGAAATAATGCTATTACCTTTAAGGGGTCTGAACTTATATAAAGATCTGTCTTCTGTCATCTTCGTTTACATATTTATATCAATCTTACCTTACGTCCTCAAAATACATCGTATATACACGGATATTATGGTGAGGTACCAATCCATCGACACTCATAAAATAATATTATGGTCAGATGGCCATGCGGTGTTTGGCTTCATTGTGGAAGCGCAGCAGTCCAGACCTACTGTCAAAGCAGTAATTTGAAGATTAGAATTGTCCACGGCATAAGTACTAGTCTTAGGAAAGTATGAACTAATCACTAGAAATATAGAAAAAAGAACTTTGAAAGTTGGAAAGTACAATGTCACCGAACACCTAACAAAATTTCAAAAAAAAAAAGACTGGCCAGGTGCTTATGGAAAATAGAAAAAAAGGATAGGTTGTCAGCTCAATGTAAGAAATATGAATCCCATTTTTTACCTCGAAGTTTGCCCTTTTTTCCCCTACGTGGATAGGTTATGTTGTCGGTCGATGAGAATTACCACTTTAATGACTGTAGCTTAAGTAAAATTTAGACAAATTAATAGCAATGTATTGGCCGCTCCCAACAGATAAATTTTACGGCTACTTCTAGCACTGCCACTGTACGTGCTCGATGCATGCTACTGTACCCACATCTCATCTCATATACATCTATCACGACCACACAATAACACATTCGTGTCGCCCTATTAGAACCGGTCATCCGGTCTATGTCTTTTCAAACCAGCATTGATGTAATGGGTCTTATCAGTGCTGGTTCATAGCTAGAACCGGCAAAATTCTCAATTTCTAAACGAGGTCATCTCTGCCAATTCGTGACTAGAAGGTCTCATCAGCACTGGTTTTAAAACCGGCCAGCACTGATGATACTCCTCATCAGTATCTTTTTGGTAGTGCCGGTTCAATAACCGGTACTGATGCTTATTTTGAACCGGCACTTGATGACGATTTTTGTTGTAGTGTATATATATGTTTGAATACAATTTAATTAATTTATTTGCAGCTTGACTAAAAAAACAGCTAGACACCTACACAAATTTTATAGTATAATTGCAAAGTGAGCGTAGCTCAACCGGTTAGTTTCCTTATTGTGGAATCAGTCCACCCGAGTTTAAGTCATAGACTTGACACGGTTGCTCACATTTACGGCTAGTAACTCTTTTCATGGTAGACGACGTATCCGTCAACTGCGAGACGTCTCTAGTGGTAGTTATAGGTGTAGGGCACAGAATTTGGGTAATCCATGGATTGATTATTTTTTCCCCAAATTGACCAAATATAATGTAACATAAGTAATTCGTGGTGTCTACTAATTGAAGGACAGTAGAACTGAACTACCGAGTACATTGCTTTGGTGTATATATACTGAGGAAAGGACATGATGTGGGTGTGTGTATATATATATATATATATATATATTGGATAAGTTTCAATTCATGAACGGATTTGTTCTCGTGTGATTTGATTTGATTTTCTTTGTTAAAGAAAAATGGCTCCGAAGTTGCATTTTTCACGAAAAATAAAAGCTACAGGACAGAAGGAAAAGCTAGCACACCGTGCATCAATTATGGAAGAATAAATTCATGGTATGTATGTGTTGATGCCGAAAACCGCCGGGGCCCGTTCGGCGTCTGGGAGACACGTGAAGGCCTGGGAGATCTGCTTAGCTCCAGTGCAGGTCCTAAATTCTTGAGGTTCATGTGCGTGCCAGTCAATTTGACCCCGCAATTGACAAGGAGGAAAAAGTTAGATCAGTAAACCGATCGGCCAATAATAATCCTGTCAGCCGATAGCCAATAGTAACTTGCACATCGGCTAGAAACCGATGATGACATAAGTGAATAGTAAACCAGCCGATTGCCGAAATGATAATCGGCCGGTGATAAAGTAAACAGGCATTCGTGCCTGGGTCCCTGCTCGTGCCCGCGCCTGAGTCGTCACTCGTGTCCGCGCCTGGGCCCTTGGTTGTGCCCGCGCCCGGGTACTCTCTGTGCTCATGCCCGGGTCCTTGGTTGTGTCCGCGCCCGAGTACTTGCCCGACTACCAGTAGCACTTGCACATCGGCCAGGAAGCCGATGGTAGCATGGATGACAATATAAACAGACAATAAACCAGCCATCGGCTAAGGAGACGATGATAGAATAGAAGATAATATAAATAAACAATAAGCTAGCCGACTGCCAATTAAATAAATTTCAGCTGATTACCCAACGTGTCATCGGCCGATAACTGATATTGACCAAAGTAATTGAACATCGACTGGAAGCCGATGATGGTATGGACAGGTAACATAAATGATAAGCAATTGATAAGCCAGCCGACTGTCAATAGTAACACATGGACATCGGCTAAAAGCCAATGATAAAGTAGATAAGCAGAATAATAATCAATAGACAATGCAGTCAGTTTTAAAAGATAACTTACCGGCTAAGCACTCCGGTAATACATCGCATAAAAACCTATCGACTCAGCAAGGATGAATCTATCACTATCAATCTAGTAGGTCGGACCCAACCGATGCAGCACAGATTAATAACGATAAAAGAACCTCGATGAGCTGATAGATCTAATGCAATCGTGATGTATATGATAACTTATCGGCTATACATTCCGATAAAACGCTTGTACAGAAACCATCGGCCTAGCAGGAACAACTTATCGCTCAATTTAGTAGGTCAGACCCAACCGATGCAGCACAAACTGACGATAAACTATCCCTAGTAAACCGATGAAAACTATGCACGCGTAATGTGGTATACCTAATCAATCTATGAGATCAAACTGAACTAATGCAACCATAGATAAAATAAATATACCGTGGTAAGCCGACTACCATAAACCGACTAGAATATCGGACCTAACCGAGGAAGTCCTAGTCGATAGGCAGCCGGGGTGACGAGACTTACCCTCTCGCAGGAGCTCGGACCTAACCGATGCAGCCCGGCTCGAGAAGCAAGAACCCGTTGAAAGGGTGGCGATGCGCCGAATTTGTATTGATCGTTGAGATAGTTTACAAGGTACCCGGGCATACGTATTTATACCCCGAGTTGATACAGTCCTGATTGGACACGAAACAGGAGTTTCCTATCTAGAAAAGAAAAATTACAAGTCCTGATCGGACACGAGATCAGGTTTATCTAAAAAGTATTAAAACTACCTAATTAATAGATAAGACAATTAACTGCCATGCCGTGGTCTTCACGATTCCATCCTGTACTCGGCCTCTTCTGGATTAGCTTCCACCAGCCAACACAATCTATTTTCTTAACCGAGTCTGATACGAATCATACCAAATTTTGGCGTTAACAGTATGACAACTTGGTGACCAACAGGCCACAGGATTCTTAAGAGAATTGATGCAGGGCATACATGCATGCATGGCATCAAGCTTGTGGTTTTATTACTTTGCGTACACACTTGAACAAAAGAAAAAAAAACAATTTTGTTATTTATCAATCAGCTGATATTTTTTATTTGCGAGTCACCTAAACTTGCACAACGCATATCCTAAACCTTACCATTTGTAGTATAAATTTTGTGTACTTTTCGTTTGTTTTGTTTTCATTACTTAAATTTTTTAAGATATTGCATGGAAATGATCGACTTACATCTCTGGTCTCTAATATTAGACAAATAGCCAAAAAATCACGGTACTAAAATAACGAAACATGAGGTTATGGAGGAACCCCCATCTCCTCCAAATAATGACCAAATGGAATATGCCACATAACCAACTTGTCTTGACTCTTGACATACACGCGACATCGTCATCTGTGCTTCGTGCCAAAGCATGCGCACAAGTCCTGCATGTTTAAACTTTTCCGGACTTCCAAAGTGGATTTTAGGACGAGGTATATATGCCCTAGTTCGTTATTTTGGCACCACAAACAATTACAAATTTTCAAGAAATAGGTAACATAGATTGTTTTGTCATATATAATGTTCATAAACATGTAAAGACAAAATCGATGAACATATGGAGAAATAAAAGTAAGAAGTGGAACTACGAATGTGGCTACATTATTGTTATATATATTTTGTTTCTCTATATATATAGACCGAATTTAGTCTTTTTATGTTTGTGGTGTGATATGTGACATAATTACCAGTATTATCGTTTTTTATTTTTATAATTATTGAAATTATGTATTCTATCTCAGTTTCTGTTAGTACGCTTCCCAAAATATAAAACGGTACGTTTTTTGCAAAAACTTTTTATATGAAAGTATCTTAAAAAATCAAATAGATTCATTTTTTAAGTTTTTAATAGTTAATACTTAATTAATCATGTACTAATGATATTTTTCGTTTTACAAGCCAATCCAAACACCCCTGAGAAACTTTGGCATAAACCCTCCTCAAGGGCTTCATTAATGTTTTCGTGTTCTCAACTCAGTGCTAGTATATCATCGTCTTCCTCCTCCAGATCGACCGTCCATACCAACTAACCGTTGGCGCAAACAGCTCAATCATACTACCAATTCAGCAACGGCTTATAGTTAGGTAGCTACACGTACTTGCAGATCAATGGAGCCCGGCGACTTGCTGCGGTCGTGTTCTTCGACCATGGTGTCTTTCGTCCACAACATGACGGCCTCCTACGCCGACAAGAGCAACGAGTCTTCCGTGGTGGCCACCTCCGTCATCATGTTCATCCTCGCTGCTGTCTTCTTCAACCTCAATCTCTTCAGCCGCGTCTCCGACGTCAGCGCCGTGCTCAACCCCACCGTCCGCCTCTTCCTCTCCAGCTCGCTCAGCCTCTTCCTCCCCGTCATGTCCTACCTCTTCTCCGAGGAGAAGAACGCCCCAGTCGCCGACAACAACCTCGTCACCCTCGGGCAGGCCAGACACCGCTCCGACGACCTCTCGCTGCTTGCACGTGTCATCCTCACCTGGATGCTCCTCGTGGAGCTCCTCCGCAAGAAGGTGGAGGCCATCCTCATCACCGCCGGCATGCAGGTGTACCCGAGCCTCATCGCCCACGCCACGAGCGTCGCCTGGCAGGGCAACCTCGTCTTCTTCAACATCAAGGCCGCCGGTCAGAAGGCGTTGTTCGGCGTCCTCTGGGTGCTCTGCGCCGCTAAGCTGGTGCAGCGCGTCGCCATCACCGAGATAGGGAAGCGTTCCTTCGCCCATGGCAAGAACGCCCGGCTCATCTCCTCCTACATGGCGCAGCTGCCAACGCTCGAGAATGTCGACGACGGAGCGAACAGGATGGAGCGGTGCAAGTACGCCGTGATGGGAGAAGAGAACATGGTGGTCAAGGCCGGACCACAAGGCTACGAGCTCGACCTCTCCCTCGCCGCCACCGACGCCGTCGTCACCGTCGGCAAGATATGGCAGAGCAAAGACCACCCAAGGATGAAGAGGCTCTGCCTCTCCTTCGCTCTCTTCAAACTGCTGCGCCGCCGGTTCGAGAACCTGCCGCCGGCGACCAAGCAGGAGACCGACGAGTGCCGTGACCTCATCTTGGACGGCATGTGCAAGGATGCTCAGGCCGCCGGCGACATCCCAGCAGAGGTGGCACTGTTCCAAGTGCTCAACGATGAGGTCAACTTCGTCACCGAGTACTACCACTCCGTCCTCCCCGTCGTGCTCGCGAGCCCCTACTTCTTCGTCGTCAACTACCTCTGCTTCCCCGTCGTGGTGTTCGGCCTCTGCGTCATGACCATCATCCTCTGCGGCAATGGCAACGTCTTCTACGCGTTCAACAGCCTAAGGGATGACAATTACGCCATATCATCCGGCATAATCTCGCTGACGAAATGCCTCTGGACAAACGTCATCAGGTTTCCCACGGTGTTCTTCTCCATCGTCGACGTCTCCATCTGCTACATCCTCTTCATCGTCGTCATCTACGAGGAGGTGTGGGAGTTCATCATCTTCCTCCTCTCCAACTGGTTCATCGTGTCGCTGCTCTGCACCTTCTCCGCCAAGCCACAACGGCGCGAGAGCCCCACCTTCCGCGGCTCCGTCCGCTGCATCCTATGGCTCCGGCGAAACCTCAGCCAATATCCTAGCCTCATCACCGTCAAGCAGTTCTCCGTGCTGAGGATGTGTTGGTTTTCGTTGAGGTTGCCGACCGCCACGCTGCCCAAGCATGCAAAGCTTTCCATCCTGGAACGCTTCCGAGGCCAGGACATCGGCGGCGGTGGCGCGGCTCCTCTCAGCAACGGCCGGGCGGCGCTGTCGATGCGCGGCAGGGACGGGCGGTTCTCCCGGTTCGCGTGGGCGTGCGGGAGCGGCGCCGTCGCGGAGGTGATCCTCACCTGGCACATCGCCACCAGCCTCCTGGAGCAGAATCCAGGAAGCAGATGGAGCCCCAGCCGGAGGACGGCGGCGAGGCTGTCGAGGTACTGCACCTACCTCGTCGCCTTCCGACCGGAGCTGCTGCCGGACGACCGGGAAGGCACGCAGCGCATCTACAAGGACATGAAGAAGGACATCAAGGCGGCGCTCGGTGGCGCACTGGGTTACTACTTCTCGTCGGAGCGCAGCCGGCACGAGACGATCCATGCGATCCCGGCCAAGCTCCCGCAGGATTACCGGCACGCTGACATGACGGTGCTCGAGAGGGGCGCCGTGCTGGGGAAGGAGCTGGTGGAGGAAACCGTCGACGGCGCGGTGGAGGCGGTGTGGGAGATGCTGGCGGACGTGTGGGTGGAGCTCATCGTGTACGTGTCGCCGTCGAGCGGGGAGGAGCACGCCAAGGGGCACGAGATGTCGGTGGTGAAGGGCATCGAGCTCGTCACCCTGCTCTGGGTGCTCGCCACGCACACCGGCTTCACCCGCCCGGACGACGGCGATGTCGACCAGCCGGCGGCGGCGTTTGTGTAGCACTGCACACCACACACTCTCGGCATTCCGGCCGGCCGCCGTTGATCTATACGTCTCGATCGAGCGTGCTTGCGAGTGTTAAGAGCTTGCTAGTTGACATACTACCTCTGGGCTGTGGCTTTTACTTTGGTTTTCCTTTCCATCTCGTCCTGTTTGGTTTCCATTTCATGCGACCTTTTTTTCTACCTTATTGTGTTGGTTTCTATTTAATTTTTTTTTCAAGTATATGTCGTAGGCTTGCATACAATCACGCCTACACAGTACACACATGCTGTTATTTGTCAATCGTTTGATACTGTTAACCAATAAACTTCTTTTTTTGCTCTTTTTTGTCTAATATTTTCACGTCTATGTTCACTTAAATTTTTTACTTCAGTAGAGAGCAAATCAATAAGCGCGTGGAATAATGAGGTCTGCCTAGTATGACATGATCACAGGAACCTTTTCCCTGCAATGTCATATAATGTCAAATCTACAATGAATAAACAGATGTGAGGTTTTACTTTCAAGAACCTTTTCCCTGCAAAAGTACCAATGGATCATTGGAAGCAATTTGCAACCACAATCACAATCACAAGCACATACAATGCATGCCTTGCAGTAATTAATGCGCGGGGTATCATCGGGTAATAATAATAAACATGGAAATCATTATGAACGAATATACACCCATGGTTGGAGATTAATCGCGTCTCTTGCAGACCTTGGTTCTTGGTGACTGACTAAAGGGTTGATTCCTTGTGTAGTGATTTATATTATTACACAAGACGGCTCCTCTTCTTAATTCCACCTTAAGCGGCAGGCTAGCTCCTCATGTCGATCGACCGAAGGACCCTATCTACCTGGTGCAAGAAACATCGGCGCCGGTGTAGGACGAGGAATTGTCGACGGTGAGGGTGATGCCCAAACAAGTGTAGGTGACAGCGGTCTTGCTCCTAGCCTGGCCCAGCCCGCCGCTGCCATTCAACATGCCTACCATCTGCGTGACGAGGTTGCCTTCGATTCGCATGGTCACGTCGATATTTTCTCTTCTGCAGAGCTTCTTAACGAAGTAGTCGCCCATATCCGCCACCGGGTCATTCGTCTTCTGCAACGAATGAATCTCCATCACCTGCCCCGGCAGCACTCCGATATCGTCCATGCTGAGGGGAGAAGGGATGGATTCGTTGCCGTCGTCGGAGGCGTTGATCACTATCGAGATGCCGATGAACCGGACGGCCCAGCGGTTTGTGATTGGGTTGGATGCGGCAAGATCAAGCAGGAGATCCAGACGCCGTGGTGGATATCGGTGGAACGGCGAGATATCCACCACCACGGAGCCGTGAACGACCTTGATGTCGAGCAGGTGTGGATGTGACCGCATGACCATCACCACGACGGCCCCGACCAACACCCCCATGGCGAGCAAGGCTACCACGGCGGCCACCGTGCAGAGCAACACATCGAACCACCGGAATGTCGACCCCTCCTCTTCCTCCTCGTCGTCCTCCTCTTCCTCCTCCTCCCGCTTCATGTTAATTCTGGTGGTTTTGGCCGGTGTCTAGCTAGCTTACTGCGCACGCGTGCACGGACGATGGCTAGCTAGCTATGCTTGCAGTTGTATCCATCATGCAATAATATAGGAGTTACAAAATATATTCCCTCCCTCCCCGTACAAATATAAGTATTTTTCTATATTATTTAGTGAAGATTAAGATTAAGAAGAAAAGACTTTAGTGTACTTATAAATGAGGGAATTGATATGGTAATGGGAGAGTAGTTAGAGTTAAGATAGAAAGAAATTTAAATGAAAAATGGTTCAGGTGACAAGTTATAGTATAGAATGCTTATATTTATAAATAAATTTTAAACACTTGAAATGTTTATATTTATGTGAAGAGAGTATAATGGAATTAATGCCCGTGGCTAGCTTAGACCCACGATGTAAGCTAGCTTGTACAGTACTACTCGTATATAATTCTCAATTAGAGGATATAGTTCACTTATTCGATAGAATTCACTCACGCTGATAAGATGGCATTGATGCTTAATTTGCCTTCAACTAATTAACAGGCAACTTTAGTATCCGAATATATTCGTGGAAATATATGCTATAGATGTGTCGCACGTTGAAAATAGTCAGATATTTTTAGGCCTTGATGACTTGATCTATGCTGAGATGCGATCTTCATACATTCCATGGCGGGTGGCTTTGTGGATTTTCTTTTATCCGTTAACCTTATGCGCGGCCTCGTTTTCTTTTGATCTGTTGCTGGTACCGCACCAGTTGCTGTTTACAAAGCTCTACTATGCAGATGAATTAAACTCAAAGTCTACTAAGTCTACTCCAGCATGCATCTACCTATACGACTTTAATAAAAAAAATTTGTCGGTCACCACTAAAGTTGTCTCAGGATATAAGGGTTTAATTTATTTTGGAGCAGATGGAGTACGTCGTTGATATAATGTTAAGTAACATCAGCAAAAGTCAAATTATCAAACTTTAAAATATCAAAACACACCCCAATCTCAAAAACCAAAAGAATTAACGTGATAGATCGCATCATACGACATGTCATAATAGTCATGATGCATGATACACCCAGTGTGCAAAGTCAGTACTCAGTATACCATATTAGCATTCCATTGTATATGCATGTGAAATTTTTGGACTACTATCTAGATCACATTAGCTAGACGTACAGGTAGCTATGGCGGCCATCAAACAGCAGGCACCTTTAACTAAGCATTCAATGGATTTTTTAGATAAGGAAGATAATCAGGCTGGTTTGGTTTCAGTGTGGTTTGATGCTACATTTTTTCTTCTCAAATATTTTGCAACTTTAAAAGTACTTGCTAACTATTTAGATCGACGCCAATTCTTACTATTTGGATCAAATACAGTTGAAATGGTTATATTTATGTGGAGAGAGTATAATCCAATTAATGGCCATAGCTAGCTTAGACCCCCGATGTAAGCTAGCTTGTACATTACTACTCGTATATAATTCTCAATTAGAGGATATAGTTCACTTATTCGATCAAATTCGCTCACGCTGATAAGATGGCATTGATGCTTAATTTGCCTTCCACTAATTAACAGGCAACTTTATTATCCGAATATATTCACGAAAATATATGCTATAGATGTGTCGCACGTTGAAAATAGTCAGATATTTTTAGGCCTTGATGACTTGATCTATGCTGAGATGCGATCTTTATACATTGCATGGCTGGTGGGTTTGCGGATTTTCTTTTATCCGTTAACCTTATGCGCGGCCGCGTTTTCTTTTGATTTGTTGCTGGTACTGCACCAGTTGCTGTTTGCAGAGCTCTACTACGCAGATGAATTAAACTCAAAGTCTACTAAGTCTACTCCAGCATGCATCTACCTA
Source organism: Oryza meyeriana var. granulata (assembly GCA_003991445.1). Taxonomy (NCBI): domain Eukaryota; kingdom Viridiplantae; phylum Streptophyta; class Magnoliopsida; order Poales; family Poaceae; genus Oryza; species Oryza meyeriana. The sequence goes on from RYFJ01002615.1 coordinate 303,621, forward strand.
TACGATTTTAATAAAAAAATTTGTCGGTCACTACTAAAGTTGCCTCGGAATATAAGGGTTTAATTTATTTTGGAGCAAATGGAGTACGTCGGTGATATAATGTTAAGTAACATCAGCAAAAGTCAAATTATCAAACTTTAAAATATCAAAACACACCCTAATCTCAAAAACCAAAAGAATAAACGCGATAGGTCGCATCATACAACATGTCATGATAGTCATGATGCATGATGTACTCAGTGTGCAAAGTCAGTACTCAGTATACCATATTAGCATTCCATTGTATATGCATTGGAAATTTTCGGACTACTATCTAGATCACATTAGCTAGCCGTACAGGTAGCTATGGCGGCCATGAAACAGCAGGCACCTTTAACTAGGCATTCAATGGATTTTTTAGATAAGGAAGATAATCAGGCTGGTTTGGTTTCAGTGTGGTTTGATGCTACATTTTTTCTTCTCAAATATTTTGCAACTTTAAAAGTACTTGCTAACTATTTGGATCGAAGCCAATTCTTACTAGGTCAATACAGTTGATACAACTCTAGCCAAAAAAATGGTAGTGCCAAAGGCACTATCGAGATCATAGTATACTAGTACAACTCTACCAAAGTCACTACCAAGATTTTGGTACGGTAAAACTAAATTATTAATTCAGAATTTTAGGATGTGTAAAACTAAATAGTCGACGGTATATCTTAAAACAAATAGTCCCTAATAGTAAAAACGAAAGAGGTCATATAATATTTTTAATGGCATATTTATTTGACACAAATTCTTGACACGATTCATGGGCATGATAATTTGATCTTTTTTTATTAACGGTGAAGTGCTTTTAGAGTGCCCAATTAGTATGGGGGTATAGATATATCGGTTTGTTGGAGATAGGTTGCAGCCCCTTCGGACTATTGTGTAACGACCCGTTTTTCCTTTCTCTGTTGGAATTCGTTTCTCTGAAGTCTAATCCCTCTCCTATCTCGTTCAGCCGTGTCCCAGTCTCTTTTTCCTGGCCAGCCGACTACGTTGTCCCCTTGTGCCGAGTAGATTCCTACTCATTTCTTGTATCTTGCCCCTTTTCCCATGTGCCACTCGGCCACCCTTGCTGCCGAGTAAACCTGTGAAGTGGCCGACTACCTTGACAACCTACCCGATGTCTCATCACCTCATCAAGTTGCATCCCCTCCCATTGGACGCCGACTACCGCAGTGGTGAAGAACCAGTCTTCACCTGCCCGCAGCCCAGTTCAGATCAGTGGACAATAACCCGCAAGGACTCGCTTGGACCAGTGGTCAGTCAGAAGCTTTGTCAGTGAGGTTCCACCAACTCGTCCTTGCTACGACCTTAATGTCTCATTGCCGCTACAGTGGCTACCTACTCCACCGGCCACCCCCAGCTCCAAAGTCAGTCCCTGCCTCAACGTCCCATCCCTTTGTTAGTTTATCTTGACTTTTTTCTCCGTTGCCCAGCACCTCCATGTCTCAGCTTGGCACACCGGCTATATATATGAGCATTCATGCTTCTCCTTTCCCTTGTTTTGCAACCTGGCCATCTCTGCTCAATCCTCATCCTCTCCAGCCTCGGAGCTTTGTCGCCCGGTTCGCACGCCTGGTTCAGCCGACTGCTATCTTTCTACAGCCGACTACTTCGATGTTCTTTTCCTAGGTGTTTTACCTCTCCTGCTTATCCGTGTTTCTCTTTTCTACTTGTCCAGATCCTGAACCGGTGAACGATTCAGAAGCCGTCTTCGTCGAGGAAGATCCTTCTTTGGAACAAGGCAAGCCCCTTTGACCATATTGTCTCCTATATGTGCAAAATTATGTTGTTTGCAAAATATATGCATGCTTAGTTTACACTCTAAACTGATTGGCCTCGGTTGCAGGCGCAATCGACGGACCTACCCAGTAGTCGCACTTGTTTTGGTAGGATTATTGATGTAATTCTCCTTTGATAGCCCCACAAATGGCACGTTGGCATCATATCCGTGGATACGAATGTCGAGTAGAATAGCTTAGCCCTGCAACGATTGCTTTGACATTGGGAAACATTTGGTTTTGCTCAATTGTTGGAAAATCCGGTACTCTGTGTATCGGCATGTTTGCGAAATAAAGAAAAACTTGTGAAAACCCTGATGTGCAGAGGCAATGCCTGTGTGGCCTGACTATGTATTGTCTATAAGGACCGTTTCCTTTGGGAATTGCATCCGAGCATTTTACAGTGTGACCATACGGGTATTATGGGATGCCTCTGGCCGAGTAAATTGTAGGTTTAGGGAAGTTTGGTGCCGACTGGAGTGGACTCATCTGAGTTGTGACTCGTGGGCCCTAGTGCTGATGGTGGTTGGAGCCGACCTGAAGCATTGATCCTGTGTGGATCTTTCTGCTGGCATCTGATAACCCTAGACTGGCTTTGGAAATGGCTTTGTCACGAACTTCCGGTACAGGCCAGTACTCGGTATAAGTTTCGTGTCGTATGGGTAAAGCGTGCACCCTCTGCAGAGTTTAGCTAAACTGTTCGAACAGCCATGCCCATGGTTAAGGGCGATGTAAGATGATTCCCATAGCGTAGACTTGTTTGCCTGATGGTTTGTGAAAGTGTTTGATGGGAAGGGAATCGTGACCAGAGTTTGCCGAGTAAGCAAACGGAAGGCCTGTGTGGCCAGAAACGGGCCTGTGTGACCCGGGGTGTTGAAGCACCATAAACAAGTGTGTGAAAAGTAATCAGGAGATAAGTCTTCGGGTTGTAGTGTAATGATCGCATTTTTCTTTTTGTGCAAAACTATTTTAATAAAAAGCTAAATTTAAAAATTTGGCTCTTTAACCGATTTGGAATTTTTGTGCCATGTGAGATCTCAAGACAATTCTTGAAATATTCAAAACAGCCCTAGAACCTCTGTAGAAGCCACCTAAATTTTTGCAAAATTTTTAAAACCCCAGTTGAACCAGTTTCAAAAATCAAAACCTTCAAAGACTATTCAAAATTTATCTCTGGAAAAGATCAAATTCTTCTATTCAAGTCGAGCCCCTTCTCTCAATCTCGACCTGCTCCTGTTTTCCTCTCAATCGGCCTGCTCGGCCCGCTGGCACCACGTGTCAGCCTCCCTCACCCTGCTCGCTGTCCCAGCCGCCCGATGTAGCCGCGTGGACGGCTGAGATCAATGCTGCCGCCCGACCCCGCCTGTCAGTCCCATCGTCGACCTCACCTTCTTCCTCCTCCAGCCGCCCGCGCTTCCTCTGGAAGTCTCCCGAACTAGCTCCCTGTGCTCTTTCTGTTCAACACCTTACCGCCTGGTCGGCCTCTTCAAAACCTCGCGGACATCATCATTCACCCCGCCGCCCGCCGCTCAGCGCGAAACACGCTCCGCCGTCGCCGCTGCAAGCTCGCGGTCAAAAAGCTAGCCGCCGCTGCTATCTCTCTCCCCTCTCTCGGTGCTGAACCTTGGAGACGATGCGCACGCACGGGTGCCTCGTCCTAAGCCCTTCGCCATCATTTCCCCGACCCATTTCTGCCTCCGCCGCCCATGACGCGAGCCACAGTAGGCCGGCGCCATTGTTGCGCCTCGCCAAACGAGCTCGAGCTTATCTCTTCCCGGCCTCCGCCCTCTGTCCGCTAGAACCGAAGCTCTTCTATAAATAGAGCAGCCCTCCCCCTTCTTTCAGACACCAAGCAACCAGCCCTAGCAAGCCAAACACCGACAACCTCTCTTCACCGCCGCCATTAGAGCACTGACCGAGCTCCCACCACTGCGCCCGACCACCGCTGACCAATCCACCACCACCACCAAGTTCCCAGAGTCACATCGAACCTCTTCCACCCTCCCTCGCCGTCGATTAACCCCTACACCCGAAACGCCCAAATTCCACCGCCACCGTCCGCCGTCGCCGCCGCGCTGTAACCCGCCGTAGACAAAGGTAAAATCAACTACCTCCCAGCTCTTCCTCAAGTAATACCGAACTCAAACCAACCCTTTCCAAACCATTTCCGCCGTCCAAATGGTTGCCGGCGGCGTCCTTCTCCCTCCGCCACCGCCACTGTCTCTGAAACGCCGTTGCTGATCATCTTCCGGTACCCCTCCGCCCAATCCGACCCGTCCATCCAATTCGCTGTCGTCCCTGCTCTCTGTAGCCGTTGGCCGCTCGGCTGCACCCGCGCCCTGCCACGTGCCACGCCCCGACCTCACACCCCGTGCGCATGCCGCGCACACGCCTCGACCCGGGCCCCGACGACCTTAGCCAAGCACGAGGACACCCGCGCACTCGACAACCCGTGCCTGTGCCCGTGCCCCTCAGCCCGTGCCCGTGCCCCTCCAGTCCGTGCCCCCCAAACGCCGACATGTGGACCCCGCACGTCGGACCTGTCCTTTACCTTGCGTCTCTCTCTTTTCTCTCTCATCCTGGTCAGCCCCTGTTCCACTTTCTTCCTCACTGTAGCACCTGGACCCCATATGTCAGCCTCAGTGCTGCTCTCTCTCTCCTGACCCAAGGGACCCATCTGTCAGCCTCTGAGCCTTTTTTTCTTTATTTTCTTTTTATTTCTTTTCTGTCCTAAAATAATTTTTAATCCTTTTTATTTTCAGGATATAGTTCAAACTTTAAAAATTCATGACTTTTAAACCGTAGCTCCGTTTGAACCCATTCAACTCTCAAAATTTTTCTAAAATTAAGATCTACGCATTGGCACTATTAGTTGTATTAAATAGGTCCTGATTCATGGTGTTTTGCTTGATTTCTTTTGCGTCGCATAGAGGCCGTTCCCGAGGAGTCACCAGAAGAGGACTTTGTCGAAGACCCGCAGGACCTTGAGCAAGGCAAGTCACCCTTGACCATGTTGGACCCATGATTTAAAATATACTTTACTTTCTGAAACTTGCATAAATAGGAGCACGACTGTTTTCGGCCACAGTTCATAACCGAATCTGTTTGGCCTAACCTAATTGCTGCATTTTTACCCGCCTTGGATAAATTGGTGCCCTGTCCCTTGTAACCTCGTCATCCTGATGTTCGTACTTGGGTATGAATATCGATGACCCCTTTTTGCACAAAATAAAACGCTACGATGGGAAAAACTAGGGTGTTAATAAAATGATTTACAAAATCCTCGACACCCTTGGTCGAGAGAGTTTGCAAAATAAAATGATTTTGTGAAACCTGGTCGGGGATTGTCGCTGCCTGTGTGGCTCCGACTTCTCCGAGCTTTTAAGGACCGTTTCCTTGAGTAATTGCATTGAGCATTTTACAGTGCGACCACACGGGTGGTATGGGACACCCCTGGCCGAGTAACTAGTGTTCCCAGGATGGTTGTCGGTTGCTAATAAATGTGGGACTGGCTAGGTGCCAAGAGGGCGATATACCCCCGTCCCTGAGTACAGGAAATGAGTTCCTGGTACTTGGTTGAGTCTGAGCACCCATTTATAGGGCAGCGTGCTATCCTGGGAAGGCTTTGGAAAGGCCCTGTCGCAAACCTTCCCCACTGACGAGTGTGGGAAGTAAGCTCGCGTCATGTGGGTAAAGCGTGCAATCTTTGCAAAGATTAACTGAACTGTTCGAACAGCCACGCCCACGGTTATGGGCAATGTGAAGTGATTCCTCTAGCGTAGAGTTTAATTTACAAACATCTGTGCAATTGTTTTGCGGGTTGGGAATCGTGACCAGAATCGGTCTGTGTGACTGATGGAAGGCCTGTGTGGCCTGAAACGGGCCTGTGTGACCCGGGGTGTCAGATGACACCGGAGTTATGATGTTGAGTTGAAAGTCAAATGAGAACAAGAAAAACCCATCTGAATGGAGGTACCAGAGGAGGGTACGCTCCGAAGTTGGAAATTTGTGACAAGTCTCTGACTTATGGAATGGGTCGAGACGCGAGTCTCTTCCCGACTAACTTAATTGTGGTGGGTTGTTGCAAAGCAATTCACGGAATGGATTGAAGTGTGAGCTTCTTTCCGATAACTTAAAGAGCACACTTAGAGTTTTGAAACCACAAAATTTCTGAAAAACCCTTGTGCAAAAATAACCCTAACCTTCCTTGCTAAGCCTTGCATGTCACAATATTTCCGTGACTTGCTGAGTACCCCGTGTACTCACCCTTGCTAATTTACTTCCAGAAGCCTATGAAGATGAAGAACCGACCCTCAGCCAGTTCTACCAGGATCAAGTCGAGTACGACGAGTTTTAGGGTTTCGGTCTAGGTCCCCAAACCATTGCTTGTGGGTATAGGGCTACACATGTATTTTCCGCTGAAATCTTTTGTACTGTATCGCTGCACATCTCGGGTTCTGTCCGAGGCTGCAACTTATGTACAGACTATGTATGATAAATAAAGCAGATTTGGCTGTGATCCACCGATGTCCTGTATATACTAGCTGGTCTCCTGGGACTGGTACAGGTATTACAGGTAACAACGCTCCTCTTCTGTTAACCTGTACGGGTTAGTGGGAGAGGGGTGTTACATGTAGCCAGAAGACGGTAAAGATTATGCTCCCGGGTTGTAGCCAGGGCAGCAGAGCTTGAGCTAACTGGTTGGAGCCAGTGTAGCGAATGAGCTGATGACCGGTTGTAGCCGGAAATCACTAAAAGGAATAGCTAAGATTTGGTTGTAGCCGAGTCTCAGGGTCAACGGGTGGTTGGAGCCACTTGGGTTAAAGCAGACCGAATGGAGTGGTCGGAGCCACTCGGAGGAAGATGAAAATGGAAATGTATGATTCAATAACTATATAATTGGCAAGTTGTTGAAAAGCAACTTGCGGAATGGATCGAGGCGCGAGCCTCTTTCCGACAACTAAAACTTGGACACACTAGTCTTTTGACAAGCAAAATGATTCTCAAAGCAGTTTTTCGCAAATAAAACCCTCAACCCCTTTGTCTAGCCGACATGGCATCTTTTCCCGGCTTGCTGAGTAGGAAAGTACTCACCCTTGTTCATATATATGTATAGTAGGTCTCGGAGAAGAAGAAGAAGACCCGACTGCCGCTGAGTTCTTCCAAGATCAAGCCGACTACGAAGACTTCTGAGGTTTCGAGCCTAGTTCCCAACCCAGCCTGTGGTATAGCTGCGTTCTTTTGCCGAGTAGTTTTTCCTTGCTTCTGCTCTGTCTGCGCTGTATCTCATAGTTTACCCTGTTGTTGATGTTGTCCATCTGGGGCCTGTCCTGGATAAAAATCTTTGTAATATATATGTATGTACTCTGATATGTAATTAATGTACTCTGAGTTTTATCACCAATGACTATGTGTGTGCCCGGCCAGTGATCTAGGGACCGGGTACGGTGTACACATTGTGGGCGCGATGAGGCCCCACACATTGTCCCGTCAAAATGCTCAAGACCGAAGGCCAACAGGCCGAAGCCCCTTTGAGCAACTCAAGATCGAAGACATGCAGGCGAGGGGCCCAATACAGGCAAAGGACGTAGCGCGTCGGATGAAGACAAAGGTCGCGAAAGCTAAGGACACTGCATGCGGGGCGAAGCCGTCGTGGAAGGGGTAAAGCCTTGACTAGGAGGCGGAGAGATTGAAGCACTAGGTGAAGGTTGAGGCGACCAAAGGCTGGCTGAAGCCGGTGAGTCCTAGCAGCATGTCTCTGGGCCAGCTAGGAGCACGATGGCCTAGAAGGCCGAAAGGGCCATTAAGGAGACGGCCCGTACAGCGGCCCGGCAGTCCGATAGAGGCTTGTGAACAGGAAAAGACAGAAATACCCCTACAGCTGTTCTTATCAAGGGACCATAATGTAATACCACCTGTAAATTGAATCCTAGAGCCTGTAAGTGATCCCCTAGGCCTATAAATAGACACTTAGGTCACTGTATAAAGATTTACTACTCTTGTCCATACTCAGAATCCACTATTGTTCTTCGACAGCACGGTTGGTATTTTAAAAAAATATAGTGGCATATAGATTAAAAGAAGAGTCCCCATCAATTACAGCTTGCTAATTATTAATTTATTTCAAATTTTATAATTATTTTAATGTACTAAAATAAGAGTCCAAGAATAGTACAACTTCTTATTTATTAATTCTGAATTTAGGGAGTTATTAAATTTTATAGGACACTAGAACTGAAGAGTCCATGATATTTTAAACAGTATATTTTATTCGACCACCAAGTCTTAGTACCATTTATAGTTGTGATAATCGATCCAATCATTTAAAGGCCAAATCTTTTTAATTAATCTGGGAGCTCTCCTAAGGACGCAATTATCATGGGTATGGATATATAGCCAGACAGGTATAGAAATGGGAGTTGGTTTTTTTTTTTTTTGTCTCTCGTGAGATGATACTCTCGTTTCTTGCATGGTATTCAAATAGTTATGGAAAAAATTGATAATATATATTAATATGTAATATATCACTTCACAAACATGTAAGTGCAAATTCAACATGTAGATGATGAAGCAAAAGGAACAAATGCAACTCTAACTAGTATGTGTGCTATTCACATCCATATTATGTTTTTTTATTTTAACTTGTATGGATTGAATTTTAGCTTATATATTTATGGAATGATATACACATATTGTTCTATGTTCTCAAATTACTTTAAATTTTTCATAACTATTTAAATGGCATGGAAGAAATAAGAGAAAAATATTCCTTAAGGGAAAAAGGGATTTCCTCGTAGAGATCAATTGATGGTCGAGCAGTATTCAATGCATCGGAGAAGCTGCTACGCGTGTGTGGCAGCGCTGCGCGTCCATACATTGTACGGTTAAAAAAATAATTAAAAATAATAATATTTAAAAATATTTAAAAAATCGAGTAAACTTTATACTAATATTTGAAACTTTCATCTCTAATTTTGAATCTTTCAATTCAATTTTCAAAATTTTCAACTCAAATTTAAAAACTATCAACTGAGAATTTAAAAAATTTACTCAAAATTTAAAATTTTCAACCCAAAATTTAAAACTTTTAATTAGATTTTTGAAACTTTCAACTAAAATCTAATACTTTTAACTTTGCTTCTTTATGCATTATTTTTATAATTAAAATTCATTAAGTACTAATGATGGTGATTAATATTTAATTGGAATTAGTGTTTAATTGGGGGTACGGTAGCTGCCGCGTGCGCGAGCTAGTCCTACTCTTGATGCACATCTATGAAAGGAACGGTATACTCCCTTGACAGTTAAAACAGTCAGTTCCTGGTGTCGTTGTCATCCTCCTCCAGATCGTCATGCCGGCCGTTGGCGCAAGTAGAAATCATGTTACGTACAATCTAGCAACAGCTTATAGCAGATCATCCATGCCGGTCTTCGGCGTAGAGATCGTAGTATACAAGTACAACAATTCAGCAACAGCTTATAGCTAGGTAGGTGTGGATCGATGCCGTTGAGCCACACGAACTACTCCACGCTGCTGTCATGTGACCCTACCATGGTGGGTTTCGTCCAAAACATGACGGCCCCCTACGCCGACAAGAGCAACGAGTCCTCTGTGGTGGCCATCTCCGTCATCATGTTCATCCTCGCCGCCGTCTTCTTCGACCTCAACCTCTTCAGCCGCGTATCTCGCGTCAGCGCCGTGCTCAACCCCACCGTCCGCCTCTTCCTCGCCGGCTCGCTCAACCTCTTCCTCCCGGTCATGTCCTACCTCTTCTCCGAGGCCAAGAAGGACCCGGCTTACGACTGCGGCTCCGGCAACAACCTCGGGGAAAGCGGCGCCTCCGAGTCCTCCAACTCCGACCTGTCGCTGCTGGCGCGGGTCATCCTCACGTGGATGCTCCTTGTCGAGCTCCTCCGCAAGAAGGTTGAGGCCACCCTCGTCACCGGCGCCGGCATGCAGGGGTACTCGAGCATCATCACCCACACCGCCAGCGTCGTCTGGATGGGCAACCTCGTCTTCACCAACCTCAAGGCCTCCGGCAAGAAGGCCTTGTTCGGCATCCTCTGGGTGCTCTGCGCCGCCAAGCTGGTGCAGCGCGTCGCCATCACCGAGACAGCCAGGCGTTCCCTCGCCCACGGCAAGAACGCGCGGCTCATCTCCTCCTACATGGCGCAGTTGCCAAAGCTCCGACCTGTCCTCCACGGCGGAGCCGATGCGAGCAGCTTGGAGCAGTGCGAGTACGCCGTGATGGGAGAAGAGAATATGGTGCTCAAGGCCGGTCCACACGGCTACGAGCTCAACCTCGCCGCCGCCGACGAAGTCGTCACCGTCGGCAAGATCTGGCAGACCAGTTTCTTTGAGGAGGATAACCCAAGGCTGAAGAGGCTCTGCCTGTCCTTTGCACTCTTCAAGCTTCTGCGCCGGCTGTTCGAGAACCTACCGGCCATGACCAAGCGAGAGACCCGCGAGTGCCGCGACCTCGTCTTCGTTGGCCTGTGCAAGAAGACGGCAGCCGCCGCCGCCGGAGACGACGTTCCAGCGGAAGTGGCGGCGCTGTTCCAGGTGCTCAAGGATGAGGTCAACTTCGTCACCGAGTACTACCACTCCGTCCTCCCCGTCGTGTTCGCGAGCCCCTACTTCATCGTCGTCAACTACCTCTGCTTCCCCGTCGTGGTGTTCGGCCTCTGCGTCATGACCATCGTCCTCTGCAGCAATGGCGTCATCATCTACGCCTTCCAAAGCCTAAGGGATGACAACTTCGCCGTATCCAAGGGCATAATATCGCTGACGGAATGCCTCTGGAAAAACGTCATCAGGTCTCCCAGGGTGTTCTTCTCTATCATCGACGTCTCCATCTGCTACCTCCTTTTCATCGCCGTCATCTATGAGGAGGTGTCGGAGTTCATCGTCCTCCTGCTCTCCGACTGGTTCATGGTGTCGCTGCTCTCCACCTTCTGTGCCAAGCCCAGATGGCGCCAGAGCACCACCTTCCGCACCGCCTTCCGCTGCGTCGTCTGGGTCCGGAGAAATCTGAGGCGCTACCCTAGCCTCATCACCATCAAGCAGCTGTCCGTGCTTAGAACGTGTAGCCTCTCCGCCATGACGCTGCCGACGGCCACTCTGCCCAAGCGGGCTAAGCGTTCCATCTTGGAGCGCTTCCGAGGTGCGGCACAGGACGACGGCGGCGGCAGTGGCGGCGCGGCTCCTCCTCCTCTCAGCAACGGCCGGACCGCACTGTCGATGGACAAGCACCGGGACCGGTTTTATGCCCTCGCGTGGGCGTGCGAGAGTGGCGGCGTCGCAGAGGTCATCCTCATCTGGCACATCGCCACCACCCTGCTCGAGAGGAAGCATAGCCCGCAGCCGGAGGGACGACGGAGCCGCAGGACGGCGGTGAGGCTGTCGAGGTACTGCGCTTACCTCGTCGCCTTCCGGCCGGAGCTGCTGCCGGGCGACCGGGAAGGCACGAAGCGCGTCTACAAGGACATGAAGGAGCAGCTCAAGGCGGCGCTCGGCGGAACACGATGGAGCTACTATTTCTCGTCGGAGCGCACTAGGCACGACAAGGTGCAGGCGATCCCTGACAAGCTCCCGCGGGAGTACCCGCACGCCGACATGACGGTGATCGAGAAGGGCGCTGTGCTGGGGAAGGCGCTGGTGGACGAAGCCGGCAAGGCCGGGAACAACGGCGGCGCCGCGGTGTGGGAGATGCTGGCCGACGTGTGGGTGGAGCTCGTCGTGTACGTGTCGCCGTCGAGCGTGGAGGAGCACGCCAAGGGGCACGAGGAGGCGCTGGTGCAGGGCGGCGAGCTCGTCACCCTGCTCTGGGTGCTCGCCACGCACACCGGCATCGCCCGCCCGGACGACGACGACGAAGTCGACCAGCCGGCGCCGGCATTTGTGTAGCAGTAGCCACTAGCCAGTAGCACACACCCGACATTCCGGCGGCCCGCGTCCGTACGTGTCGATAAAGCGCGTACATTGGCTCGTGCGTGCGTGGTGCTCAGCTAGTACGTCGTGTACTAAGTGTGTCGTGTGATTTGGACTTTCCTTTTCCATCTCTTGTTCGGTTTCATCTCATCTCCTCTGGAATTTCTCTCTTGTTTTATTTCTGCTTGGTTTCCAATATTTAATGTCAAGCATGTCGCTAGCATTTTGTCAGTCATCTGATATACTGATTTTGGGAGTATCTAGCAAAACTGTTCTATGATCACTTAAATTATGTACAGGAGAAAATCGATACATCGCGGGGAACTATGTGGAAGTATTTAATCCCTCAAAGGAATATGTCACACTCTGATCTGGCACTGCCGTACAACAGCACCAACTAGAAAACAGAGCAAACTGCCTTTCCGTAGAATCGCGATACCTATACCAGCCCCAGAACATAACGCTGGTATCCAAGGGAATCAGATATATATCATTGCAGAACTTTAAATAATTGTATAAACATATACCTTAACTTATGTTGCAGTTTTAGAGCAAGTCGGAGACAGCAACGAATAGCACAGAAACAGCGGCAGTAGCGGAACAGCAGACTAAATCCCAACACACAGGCAGCGGTTGGGAACCAGGACGAAACCCTAGTCTTCACTTCACTGCAACTCCAGCTTCAGCTTTCGGCGGAGAACTATATATATAGAGTAAGGGTGACTACTTACGTACTTAGTAAGCCAGGAGAACATAGGTGGTTATTGCCAGCTTTAAAGAGAGACTAGATATTTTGTAATTCCATTTTATTTAAATTCTTTTAGAATCCAAACGTTTCGTAAAACCAAGTTTTACCAATAAGTTTTTTAATTTTAAGTTTAAAGGAGCGACCGTCAGTACTCGTACAATAGTGCACGAATACCAAGGTGCGACAGCGGTGGTTACAAGGGAACAGGATATTTCAATCATCAAGAAAGTATTTAATGCAGCAAGGTTGGGCAGGTCCATCGGTCTGACTCGCAAACAGGACCGAACATATTAGTGCACGCTTATCGATGCAAGTTTCGTAAATAAATAATTAAAGTTAGCATATGGGCTCGATTGATCAAAGGTGACTTGCTTTACTCTAAGTCTTCACAAGTCTTCAAGAAATCGCCACGAAATTCGCTCCAAAACAAATTTCCAACAACCGGTTACTATGCGCAAACACACAAAATCTATACAAAGTCTAAGAAACATACCCTATTTAGTGCTACTAATAGTGCCATTAGATAGATCTCAATTTTAAAAAATTATTGAAGTTGGAACGGAGTCAATCGGAGTTACGGATCGAAAGATATGATTTTTTGAAGTTTAATTGGATTTTTGGTTAAAGGAAAAGGGAGTTATTTGAAATTTATGAAGGAATATTCTCTAGATATCTCTCACAGTCTCACCGGCAACTGGGCCCTTTGACTGTCCTGGCCCATAGGTCAGTGGGGGAGAGAGGGAGTGATTGGGTGGGCAGTGGGCCTTGGTGGCCCACTGATTAGTGGCTCAAAGGGGGCATTACACCTGTGAATGGGGCCCACAAGTCAAGAGGGAGATGCAGTGGCCAGTGGACTGGTGCACAGGATAGTTCTCGATGCACCAGGGGGCTAGGCCCACTGATCAGTGAGTTGAGGTCCAATGGTCCAAGTGTATGGGCATACGGGATGAGGCCCGCTTGTCAGTTCCACAGAGGCACACAGTATTCATGTGTGGCCGGGAAAAAGGGCCCACACATTGGCGAGAGACGTGGCTCGGCTCGGCGGGGCAGAGGAGAGCGAAGAAGATCGACGGCCGATGGAGCGCAAAGGCAACTCCGGCGAGCAGCGGCGCCTCGCAGCGGGGATTATGCCGACGGGGAGAGGAAACCAAGGCGAACTACTTGAGCGGCTCGGATCCACGGGAATCTGCTCAACGGCGGCCGACGACGAGGTACCGTGGTGGCGGGGAGAGAGAAGAGGGGTTTGGGGGGGGGGGGAAACCATGGCCGGGGCGGCGTCGTGCGCAAGCTGAGGGAGTCCGAGAAGGGCTGAGGCATAGTGAGGCGCGGGAAACCATCCATGGAGGTTAAGAGGCTAGGGATTCGCAAGGGAGCTCACCGGGGAGAGCAAGGAGTGGAACAGTGGCAGGGGAGGGATGCCGGTGTGGGGAAACGACGGGAGTCGACGCGGCGGCGTCTTGGAATCGGCACGGCACCGTGGTTTAGGCGGCACTATGGCACGGTTGGGGTGGCAGGCAGAGCGCGGGGAGGACGGCGACTGAGGCGGCGATGTCCGGCTGAGGAAGGCGGAGGCGAGATTCACGCTGTCCCGATATAGTTTAGTCACAGGGTAAGGCTTGCAGGGGCGAGGGCGTTAGGAGTCGGAGAGAAGACCGGCAGTGAGAGGTGGCGTCGGCGGCGACAGAGGGCGCTCGTGCTTTGGGGGGAAGGAAATGCGCGGCCGATGGCGCTCAGAGCAAAGAAGCAAAGGAAGGGAGGAAAGGCTCTTGGGTAGGGGTTTTATAGGAGTGGAGGAGCTCGGCTAGAGCCTCGGCCTCCAATAATGGAGTTCAATCATTGAGGAACGAGAGGCGGGATAGATCGAGGCGGCACGGGATTTTCTCGCGCGGCAAATTTGGCGAACGGCGTGGATGCGGTAGGCGGCGGAGGAGGTCTATCAGGCAGCAGGGTTTGAAAAACTTGCACGGGCGAGTGGCGAGGCGTGGTCAAAGTGGGGCGCACCAGGGTGACGACGTCTGTGACGGGGAGAGAGACGGGGTGGGCTCGGCTTTTGGCCGAACGGCTGGTGTGCGTGAGTGGGCAGAACAGAGGAAGATGACGATGCACAGTGTACCAGGATTGAACGGCTCACGGGGTGCACAAGGGAACACGTGGTGGCCATCCATGGCGCGCGGCAGGCTCATGCGAGTGAGCTGGCGGGCGGAGGGAAACGGATGGCGCGGCGACGCCCGGGAGACATGTGGCGTGCATCCGAGGCTCGCGGGCGATGAGCGTTGGTTATGAAGATCAGGCGGCGTGGAGCGGGGATCGAGACACATGGCGTCGATCCGGAGGTTGCGAGTGCTCACACGCGAGAGAGAGGGATGCTAGGTTGGGAAGATAGAGGTTGCGGCCCAGAGGAATAGCGACTCTTCACATTTTTCAGGGAATGGTAATTGAGAGAATTTGATGATTTGAATTGAGATTTAAACTCAAATTTAATATTTGAGTCCAGGGATAAAAATCAGGGAACCAAGGAGGGAATCCAAAAGGGATTTTGGCATGTTTGTAATAATTTTTGTGTTTCGACTTTCAAGGATTATTTGAGAGGAATTTAAAGGAGAGGATTCAAATCCAAACATCAATTTGAATTTCTGAACTCCAAACTTTGGATTTGAATTTCAGGGGATGTTCCAAGGAGCCAAAGGGGAAATAATCTGGATATTCCGGAGGAGCAAAGTGGAGGGTGAGTATTTATACATACATATGTACGTATATGTATATATATCTATGTATGCACCTGCGTATACATGTATACCAGGGCTCCCGAATAGGTGTATACACTCATGTATTCGTGGGTATAATGGTGGAGGTGATACGGGGACAGAGGTGGGAGGTTGATACAAGTTTATATATATGCTTACATATATGTATACACATATATACACATACGTATATATATGTATAGATAAGTAATGGGGGAAAGGATGTTCGATTTGGGTTGGATGCCCAAGCTGCATGTTTAGCTCGGGATTTTTCGCAGGGATTCCAGCGAGAGAGAAAACAAGGGGATTACAGGAAGATTTCAAAGGGGTTGCTTAGGGTTCCGATTCAGATCCTCGGAATGGGTATCGAAGCAGGAGTCTTTGGAGGATAAAATCGGAGAACTCACCGTTAGGGTTTTTGAAGCGGAGTTCGATAACGACGATTTGAATTCAGAGATTATTTTAAGAATAGGGGTTTTAGAGGTTGAATTACGAGATCAAGGGCAGAGAGACAAACTGAGATCCATGGCACAACTTACCACACAGCACACAAGGATTAAAATTTTCACGAATATCTTAGGGTTCCGACTCGGAACTTCGGAACGGATATCGAAGGAGGAGTTTTTGAAGGAGAAGATCGGGTAACTCGTCGTTAGTGTTTTTAGAAGCGAACACGGATGCGACAATTCAGATTCGAGGATTATATTGGAATGGAAGTTTTTGAGAGGAGGGATTTTGAGATCCAGGACAGGAATACAAATCGAGATCTAGGCACAACTTACAACACAGCACACAAAGAGCGAAATTTTCACGGATAGATTTTAGTAAAAATATAGTTTATCGTCTCGCTGAAAGCGGGGCGTTACAGAATATCCTCTCTTTTTTTCATGTTATCTAAAATAGTTATAAAAATATTTTAAACAATTCGATTAAAAATAGATTAATATGTGATAATATCACTCCACAAATATACAAGTTCAAATTTAACTTATGCAAGTTTCAACAAAATAAAATATGACTACGAATAAGCGCATGCTACTTAGAGTTCAATTTGTTGTTTTTGTTACAACTTGTAGAGGCCAAATTTAAACTTATATGTTTGTGGAGTGATATATCATATATTAATTTATCATGTTGATTTTTCTAAAAGAATTTCATAACTACTACTTGGTTCCAAAATATAAATATTTCTAGGATTCAAATTTTATACTCTCGTACTATAAGCATTCCTGCACTAATTTTTATGATTCTCATCGTTTCAATGATTTCAAAGTCAATCAGATGTTTGGAAAGAGAATCTAAACAATTTAAAATTCAAAAATTGATAACTAAAGTGACTAAAAAATCTTTTAGCATAATTTTAGTATTTGCTAAACAACATAAAAATTTTTATATTTTAAAACGGATTAAGCATTTAGATGGATGACACCTAAAAACGAAAGGACATTCACCCGAGCAATTAAAATCCATTGACGAAACTACTCCCGTGGATTTTGTTAGGTGGCCTGCTCTGCAGGTGGAATGCATGCTGGGCCGTAATCCTAGTAGGACATAAAAAAGTATAACTTTGTGCTTTGGACTTGGCCCAAATTAACGAAGTGGGCAGCTTTGATATTCTTGTCCAAATAGTTAAGCAGCCTGTGGATTGGTCAGGGTGATATCCAACCCAAACATACCCCTAATTATACAATTTTTCCTCTTAAGAAAATTATACATGTTTTATTCGCCCCAATACATAATTATACATGTTTTATTCGCCCCAATCTCATATCTATCTGATTTATTTAATTGAAGACAAAAAATAGATTATAATTAACCAATTGGAGAGTAGTACTGTAGATGATTAATTAAACATGAAGTGATCATCATCGATCATCGACGACCTGCATACATGCATCCAGCTCGGCCTATCCAACGAAAGCTGGCACGTCGGACTTGTCGAGGCACCACGTGTCCCTGGTGGTCGTGGAGTCCTCGTCGTGGCTATCGCCGACGGCGATTGTCACCGGCAGGCAGTAATACGTGGTGGCGACGCCGCCGTCGCTCCTGCTCATCCCCCCGTCGATCTCCATGCGGTTGGTGAGGGAGCCGTCCAACTGTATCGCCGCGATGATGCTGCCGCCGTCGAACAGCCTCTGCACGTAGGGCAGAGGCACGTCTTCCTCCGCCGCCAGAGACACACTCGCTTTCGCCTCGTGCGCCATCTGCTGCGCCACAAACATGTCCGGAAACGGGAACTTGGAGATGATCGCTGGCATGGCCGCGGCCGCCGGTGACGGGTTGTAGTTGTCGACGGCCCGGAGCGTGACGCTGAGGCCGGTGTACTCGATGGAGGCGCGGCCGCTGGGGTTGAAGGCCCTGAGAACGAAGCTGATATTCACGCGAGGCAGCGGCTTCATAGCCGGCATCCTTGTCACGGACACGCTGCCGCCGGCGACACTTAGCCGGAGCTTCTCCGGGCGGAGCAGCACGACGACGGCGCGGGCGATGACAACGACGGCGAGGACGGTGACTACGGTGGCCACCGTGCAGCGCGCAAGGTTCAGCCAACGGAACCTTGCCGTCAGCTTGCTGCCGTCGTCGGCTGTCATAACGAAACACTAGCTATCAGTATAGTAGCGATCAGTACTGCATTCATATCGATCGATATAACCTAGCTACCTACTATATTTATATATAGACATTTATTGCTGTTCCGATATAAATTGATTAGTAAACTCTGTTAGACTTAATCTTGTTGTTATGCGTTTGTGCGAGTCTTAGCTAAATCTGTGGTGTCCGTGTGAGTTAGTTGATCTGTTGAAGAGAAGCACGAAGTGCGTGCGTCGGCAGATCGGTGCGAGTGCATGTATGCGCTAAGTGGAGGCAGTGTGCAGTGCAAGGGTCGTGGAGGTAGTGGAGCATCCTGCATGCGTGCGTGGCCAGGTAGTGCGGCCGGGTCGTGTGTGCCTGACCGAGTCGTGCGGCCAGGTCGTGTGACAGGAGAGTGAGGAGAAGTGGTGTGTGAGTACCGGCCACGGTACTTTGTCTATTTAAGCCCTGTGTAATCGCTGTGATCAGTGAGGTGTGCAATCAAGTGGAAAAAGTGCTATGTTGTGCGCGCTGGTGTGCAGCGTGGAAATTCCTCGTGTACTGTTCATCTTCTTCCTCCGTCAGTTCATCTTCTTGTGTGTGAGTGAGTGTTCCATCGAGTGAGAGAGAGCTGTGAGTTCTTCGTCCTCCCGGACACGGTCTCGCTACCCAGGCGAGGGCCTGGGCACGGAGGCGATCCCGGGCGAGGCCCCGGACAAGTACCCGGGCACGGACGCGTGTCCGGACGAGGCCAGGCGCGGGGCGCGGGAGGCGTAGCCCGGGCTGTAGGCCCGGGGCACGGTCGAAGGCCGGACGCGGGGCGCGGGAGCGGGCGCAGCGCAAGCGAGCGCGGGCGCAAGGGCGAGTCCCCGGGCGCGAGGACCCGGGCACGGACGCGAGGCCCCGGGCGAAGTCCCGGGGGCGCGGGCGCGCCTTCGTGAGCGGAGCTAACAAACTCTGTGTTAAAAAGGGCGCTGTCGTTGAAATGGAATAAAAAGCACGCTATAAAATTATCATTAGTACAAGAACTTCACGTACAAGCACCTGTGGCAGTACATCTCTACGAATACTAGAGGGTGAAATTAATTAAAAAGCAATCATGTTCACTCTGCAGGTTTAGAAATCGGAATTGCTAAAAAAAAAGGTTTGATGGTTTTTCTCCTCCCAAAACTTTCAAATTTGTGACCATCGGATCACTTAAGACTTGTGCAGGGAGGGAAAACTTCTCGCAAGTGGCACGCATGAGCGGGAGTCAAACCTGGCTTATTACACTAGCCAACCGGCGTCGTACAAGTTTTGATTAGTTATATACAAGTTGTTTATAAGTTATATTGTAATTACCGTATAGTTACAATATAAATATGGCCTGATTATGCTTCTGTTACATTTGAAAGTTTTTGATCCAAAAAAAATATCAAATATTGTATAGCTACTTTATTAGAAATTACCTCATTAGCTGAAAAGATAGAACATTATACTGTTTGATCGTGATGAATCCAGATTATATATGGACCGCATTTACATCAAATCTATTTTTTAAAAAAAATTTAGCTTCGCACAATATTAAGTTAGAAAATTGGCTAGTTTGAATATATGTATCCAAGTGTCGACTCTTCACTCTAATAAAAACATATGAAACTGTCTAGTTTTCTGTCACCTAAAAACACTCACAAAATTTAGTTGCTTTTGAATAGTCTAGATCGTACCAAGATTTGTGCAGCTATAATACCGTCCCCTTCCTTGTCTTCTCTTCTCCTCCCCTCATTCCCCATGCAACGAGCCGCCGCCTCCCGCCCCCAGTATGCCACCCCACTGCCCCAAGCCTCGCCAGCTCCAACGAGCACCACTGGATTGGCCTCTTCCTACCCTCACTTGTCCTCCCTACGCTAAATTGGCGGTAAGATAGCCCTACCCTAGCCGTCTTCCCTATCTCCGGTGGCTCACGCAACTGAGACACCACTGTCGTCCCTACTCCAAACTAGTGTAGTCCAACCCACCGCCCTCTTCCATCCCTTGCGGTTCCGGTGGCGCTACCGCTGCCTTGCCGCTCCCATGTTTGCCACCCACCACCGGTCCACCGTCTCCTTGGCTATCCCTCTAAAAGTGTCCTCACCCCACCCCTACCTCATTCACCACCATATCTAACACTGAAACCTAATTCGTAGGTTCTCTGCTGGAGTTTTGACATAGTCACCACATCTCCACCATCATTGGTAAGTCTTCTATCGTGAATCCCACTTCTCCCTCTCCCCAGTTGGAGGTTCAAGATGACTCCCTGGCCGTTCAATTGAAATCTAACCGACAGGGCACTGGTTAATTATCAAGACCAACCGATCCCCAAATATATAAGAGGGGATTGCTATGTGGTAAAATATTTGAAGTTTCACCATAGCCGTTGACTAGATAGAAGTTTATATAACTCTGGGCTATAAAAGACAGGCAAGACCTATTGTAAAGAACAGATTAAATTAGAGTAAAAACAGTGCCTGAGTGTATTTTACATCCCTGATTCTACTTTACATACTTTACAAGGATAAACAGGAAAAAACATTTCTCCTAATTATTCCAATTTTTCTTATTCGTGACCCAAGATCACAATATTATGTTAAGCAGCTAGTACATAGATAGGCACAAAGCAGTTGGTTTCTTCACTTTCTTGCAAAGTGTATTCCATGGCGACCAGCTACCCGTTTCCAAGCTGGTGGGGCCCCAAGCAGTACATCCTTGCGGCCATCGCCGGAACCCTCGTCGCTAGCGCCATCGTCATCGTCACCTCCGTCGTCCTCAGCCCGGCGAAGATATACTTTTCGGTCACCGGCGCGTCCAGCAGTCCCGCCGACGCCGGCCAGGGGGTTTACCTCAACTTCACCGTCACCGCCGACAACCCCAGCCACCGGGCGGGAGTGCAGTACCGCATCTTCATGGTGAGCCTGATGCAGTTCAGCGAGAAGAACAGGATGGAGTCGATGGAGGCGAAAGTCCGAGAGACCGTACCCTTCTACCAGCCGCCGGCGAGCTCGAGGAGCATGCTCGTGACGGCATTCTTTGCCAGCCATGTCGGCAGCGGCGGCGGCGGCGGCGGCGGCAGCAGAGCCCCTCCGTTCACCGTCCAGGTGAGAGGCAAGGTGCGGTTCAAGGTCTGGCTGGCCTACTCCAGGCTGTACGTCGTCACGGTGGAGTGCGCGCCCTTCGACATCTTCTCCGGCGCCGGCAAGATCAGTAGTACTAACCCCTCAGCCACCACGGTCAAGTGTGTCCCCTGACATGCATGCGTGCCATCTACCTTCACTTTGTTCTAGACTTCTAGTAATGTAATGCTGTCTAAATAATTTATTAGCCATCTTAGCAAAAGTGATCTTGCATTATTCTTGCTCTGCTGCCGCTCGTTGTTATTTATGGCCTTAATTTTGTATGAATGTTAGCGAATTTGTTGCTCGAGGAGAATGGCGACGGGCTAACTTTAGTATATTCATGGCATTTTTCTTAAAATAAAAGTTATAATAAACGCATATATCACAATTGGTTGACCGTAAAAAATACTACTCCAATTTAATTGTAGCTGGTTGTGATGCTTGCTGACCGGTGTCTATTGGTTGACAGATGTAAAGCAATAGGGGCAACCAGTTGCACATATGGATCAACTGTTTTTTAACAAATGCAAACCAATTTCCTGAGGGTTCCTCAATTCCCTCCTGGAGATTGCAAAGCCTTTCGTACATCATTTTGTCGGAGAAATTCATGTTGCCGTCGGTCCTAACCTAACGTGAAACTTCATTGCAAACTTATTGGTGGCAGCCTATCGACATTCGAAAAGAAACATCGATCTTGTATATGTCTATGTTTTATAATGATTTTACCAACGTGGATCTATGAACAAAGAGCGTAGTGGCTAATAGAACCCCCAACCATTATTATGGTAAATATCATGGTGACAAAAAATGACATGGTGGGTAGTTCTCATGTTGGCCGTTGACAGGTTTCCCTATCAAAAGTTACCCATCCTTCTGTATCCATTAAACAGAGGAATTCATAGAAATTTTGTTAGATTTTCACACTAAACCAGTTTAATCCGCACATGAATGGAAAAAATTCACCATTTCAAAGAAATCCTTATAATAAATTCATGATAGTTTTCCTCGTATCTCCGACGGCTTTTCACCATCACAATGTTCAACCAAGAAACTAAGTGTGAGTTTGAAGGTGATGGAAGAAAAAAATAAAGATGACCATATAAAATGAGGTATCTCATTAGTGAATGATTAATTAAGTATTAGCTATTTTAAACTTAAAAAAATTAATTTAATTTTTTAAAGCAACTTTTAGATAGAAAATTTTTGCAAAAAACATACCGTTTAGTAGTTCAGTAAACGTGCTTACGGAAAACGAGGGAAGTTTTCATTCCATCCATTAGTATCAAACGGAGCCTAAGGCTCCGTTCGCATCTGCATGTTGGAGTAAAAAAAACTCCTCGTTTTCTGTAAGCACGCTTTCCTAACTGCTAAACGGTACGTTTTTTTCGAAAATTTTTTATCTAAAAGTTATTTTAAAAATTCATATTAATCTATTTTTTAAGTTTAAAATAATTATACTTAATTAATCATGTGTTAATAACTCATCTCGTTTTGTATGTTTTTTTTTTTTCTTCCTCTTCCCTTGCCTTCAAACTATAACTAATGAGACACCAAACATCAGTTAAAGGACATACAGCCGAAGTTATGGGAGGAGGATGGCACACCAACTGTAGGTGCAGAAGAGTTCCATGCATTGCTCCACACCCATTCATTACTCATGTACCAGCACTTTGTTGCTAAGTAGCTAGCTTGGGGCCTGTGGCACATGCCTACTCCCTGCAAGCACCATAGGAAAGGCTTGCTAGATATATACAAGGAGGCAAACACATTAAAACGACTGACATTGACCACGATCGAGATGACTATACAGAAGTCATCGATCGTACGATATGTAGGTTATGGGAAATCATTCTTACATGTGAAAGATTGTATCACATACACCTTCACAAATATGCAAGAAAGATTAAATTCGATCTTCACAAATATACAAAAATGATTAAATTCGATCCACATATAGAGAAACAGGAATTACGAATGAGACCATGAAAGTTACGCCGCATACGTAGTGGGATAATGATTAAATTCGATCATACATGATTATGAAGTGACATAAGATTATAATATAAGTTACCTGTTTTTTTTAGAACAGATCTTTAAAATGTATACAAGAGATCACTTGTTATTTAGGGTTTAAAATCCACTTCCCACACATAGATAAAATTTCCAACAGAAGCAGTATCAATTGGCCATTGTTGTGATCTTATATATAATGAATTCTCAATCGGCTATTTGTCAAGATGAGTAAATTTTTTTCTTAACTATGTCGGAAGTCATACTACTAGTTCTAGATCCGTTCAAAAATATAGATCCGTTCAAAAATATAAAATGTATTAGTTTTTTAAGCGGTCTTCGATATTATACTTTGATCATTAATTTCTTTTATAATATATTATCAACAACTAAAAAATAATATCATATGAAAATATTTTAAACACGTGAATATAATGATTCTACATGCATGACACTGAACACATATATTTTAGTTTAACTCTTAGTCAAAATTTTTAAATATTAATTTTACGAAAAATAATAATATCTTATATTTTTGAACGAAGAAAGTATTTTTCAGACTCGGTCAAAATATAGTACGTTGTCTCTCATCACACCAGGACAGTATTAAAAATGCATGAAAAAGGTGTGTAATATAAGGTAAGGACATTCTGGGATACCGGACCACCTGATATTCATGCACCCCAAAGGTAGCGTGAAACCACAAAGCCGAGTAACTAGGATGGGGAGGGGGCAATTAATGGAGCAGGCCACTCATCTGTGCCATGCTCCAATAGCCCAAGCACCCAAGCTATTACTACAAGACCAAATTAGCAGCAATTATATGCTGGCTCAATGGGTACATAGACCATATGGACTCTATTGGCTGCTCCAGTGACTATACTTGCATTTGGGAAACTCTGAGTTCTGATCTCATATTGGGAGTGTTTGAAGATGAAGGAAAAAGAAAGAATAAGAAGATTATGTAAAACAAGATGAGCCATTAACGTATGATTAATTAAGTTTTAATTATTATAAACTTAAAAAATAGATTTATTTGAGTTTTTAGAGCAACTTTTATATATATATTTTTTGCAAAAAAACACACTGTTTAACAGTTTAGAAAACGTGCTCATGAAAAACGAGAGAATTTCTCTCTCTTTCCTCACCTTCAAACGCTGCCTTAGGCATGTTGTTCTCAGAGAGGAAAAGAAGGGAGAATGTGAGAGATTTAGATAGATGCCATTTGGATTTGTCAATTTGCCATCGCTGATTCCTCTCTTATTTCTCTTGTGTCACTAGTGTGTTATCCGAGAGTCACCAAAGTGCAAGTTTGATGTTAGATACCGAAGCCATCAAGTTAAAAGAGTTTGATTGCTTGTAAAACAAAAACAACCTTTGAAAAACGATAGGAAAAAAGAAGAATAGAGGGGACACATGGAAAAAGTCGCAGTGCTTGGCCCTTAAATCAATGGCGGATCCAGGAATTTGGCGATGGGGGTTCAGACAATTCCATAGGTAATAGTCTAACATAAGGAGCGGGTAGCGGCATATACCAAACGAATGAAAAAAATAGATGAAATGACATAGATAAATCCAGCTATATGATTCAATTACAAGCATACCAAAAAAAAAATGAAAGCATATAACAGAAAATTAAATATCGGCACCACAAGATAGGCCTTCTTCTGACATCTGCCATGGGTTTCTTCTATAGTCATTATACTCTTGTGTATTACTAGGGTATATAGTTGGTATTTAATTAGTCAAAGAAAGATTAAGTATAATATCAAAAGATTACTATGCCCTTAATTAATATGAAGAGAAAATAAGAAATGAGAGAAAACGAGGAGGATGAGAAAATCCTATTGGTTGGATGGTTAAAACGATGAAATTATATTAAAAAGTCTAACTCATTTTAAAAACATATTTTTTATGAAACAATTTTTAATTTAAAATAACAGTCTTTTAAAAACAAAGGGAGTACTTGTACCGCCAAACCCCATGGACCTAATTGCCTCCACCACTGCCCTAAATGGCTTCGGCCACTTGGAGGTATAATGTGTGCCACGTGATGAGATAACTAGGATGACATGGGTAGAGGAAGCCATGACATCCTCTCCCCCACATGTCCTAGGAGTATCTTAATTTGCATATGACCCTCATGTTCAATTTGATTCCATGGCGTTGTACCTTTTTGTCGTCAATCATCATCGGTCCTCGTCTCTGTAGCTTAGTGGGGAAGAACCCTGAAGAGGTCATCAACCTCTGCCCCCCCCCCACAGGCTGACTGCTAGAGAGGGCTAAGTGCACTTAGTAGTGATGGTCCTTGTCTGTCTCCAATGGCCCACTAGGGACACAGAAATGGATTAGTGTCCATCTCATTGGCATAAGAGTGACCAATTGTTTTTGGACAATAGTTTGCCAATTGGAGCATTTTGGAGTGCCAAAAATGCATCTTTGCCAATTGTAACACAAATTTTGGTACTTTCAAATCAAAATTTTAAACTTTTAACTCCAAAATAATTTTTGAAACCTTCAAATTTTTAAAACTTTCAACTTAATTTTCAAACTTTCAACTTAATTTTTAAAACTTTCAATTGAAATTATTTGATATTTTCAACTGAAATTTTAAAACTTTCACCACATCAATTTATTTTATATTTTCTATAGAAAAATCATTAAGTGCTAGAAAAGTAAAATCATTAGCCGCTAGGGGAATGGGGAGAAAACGCATGACGCTGTTTTCGAGTGCGAGCTGCAGTGGGGGAAAGAGAACGTGAAGAAAAGCGGCTTCGCTTTCCACGTAGAAAAGGAAATGGGCTGTCCGAAACTACTTATTGTCTTATGCTTCTTTCCTCTTTTCGTCGGTACGCTTTCTAAACTACTAAACGGTGTATTTTTTTAAAAAAATTTATATATAGATTTCTTTAAAAATTTAAATAGATTTATTTTTAAGTGTATAATAATTAATATTTAAGTAATGTTTCGTTTCACATGCGAGGGATAAGCTTTAGAAAAAGCCCTGCCGAATGCTGCCTTAGCAATCCAAGACACAGCGAGCCGCGCGGAGTAGCCACACCCGCTTATATATATAAGCCGATCGATCGATCGAGTCTCTATATATCATGAGTATAATCCGGCTCAACCCGCTGTAGCAACGGCCGGCCGTCGAAGTTATAGGCCATGACGACAAGCATTTTGCCGCTAGTACCTGTCCTCGTCCTCCTCTCGTCCATGAGCTCTCATGGCCATGCTGGCCATGGAGGAGATGAGAAACGCGAGCACTACATGGTCGTGGAGACCAGCTCCTTGTTGGAACCCACAGCCATCTGCTCCGGTCTCAAGGGTAGAGTGTTAATTTTGCAGGAATTAATTAACAGGTTTAATTAGGTTTGCTTAATATAAGTTGCACTTGCCATAATGCTGCATTGCGTGCAGTGATGCCATCCAGCAATGGCACGTGGGTGCCTCTCCACCGCCCCTACGGCCCGTGCTCGCCGGCGACGTCCATCACCGGCACGCCGTCGTTGGCCGAGATGCTACACTGGGACCAGCTCCACACCGACGCCATCAGGAAGAAGGCCACCGCCGGCGGCGAGGACGTGCTTGAGCCCGACACGCCAATCGTCGACGTGCAGCAGACGGATTACAGGCCTATCGCGAGCTTCGGCATCGGCACCGGCAGAGGCAGATCAGGCTCATCGACAATTAGCCCGACGGCGATCGACGACCCCATCCTGGCGCAGACGATGTCCATCGACACCAGCATCGACCTGCCGTGGATCCAGTGCCTGCCGTGCCCTATCCCCGAGTGCTACCCTCAGCAGAACGCCTTCTTTGACCCCAGCACGTCGAGGACCTCCGCCGCCGTCCCCTGCCGCTCCGCCGCCTGCGCCGCGCTCGGCCGCTACGGCGCCGGCTGCTCCAACAACCAGTGCCAGTACTTCATCGACTACGGCGACGGCAGGGCCACCTCCGGGACGTACATGACCGACACCCTCACGCTTAACCCGAGCACGGTCATCATGAATTTCCGTTTCGGGTGCAGCCACGCCGTGCGCGGCGACTTCAGCGGCCAGACCTCCGGCACCATGTCGCTCGGCGGCGGCCGCCAGTCGCTCCTGTCGCAGACGGCGGCGACGTTCGGCAACGCCTTCTCCTACTGCGTCCCGCAGCCGAGCTCCTCCGGCTTCCTCTCGCTCGGCGGGCCAGCCAACGCCGGCCCAGGCCCGGCGAGCTTCTCGAGGACGCCGCTGGTCCGCAACCCCAACATCATCCCGACGCTGTACGTGGTGCGCCTCAGGGGCATCGAGGTGGGCGGCCGGCGGCTGAACGTGCCGCCCATCGTCTTCTCCGGCGGCTCGGTGATGGACTCGAGCGTGATCATCACGCAGCTGCCGCCGACGGCGTACCGGGCACTGCGGCTGGCGTTCCGGAACGCCATGAGAGCTTACCCGCGGGTGGCCGGGAAGGCCGGGCTGGACACCTGCTACGACTTCGTCCGGTTCACGAACGTGACGGTGCCGGCGGTGTCACTGGTGTTCGAGGGCGGCGCCGTCGTGCGGCTGGACCCGATGGCCGTCATGATCGAGGGCTGCCTCGCCTTCGTGCCCACGCCGAGAGACTTCGCCCTCGGCTTCATCGGCAACGTCCAGCAGCAGACGCACGAGGTGCTCTACGACGTCGGCGGCGGCTCCGTCGGCTTCCGCCGTGGCGCGTGCTGATGACCATACGTGGCTTGCATCCCTATTGATTTTAAATAAATCTTTAAAATGTATATTTGTATCCATACACGACCATGGTTGCATATTTGGATGATTCCGATCGAGTTTATTATGCATTGGCCGGAGGTATATTATTCTTAGAGGGAGATAATGGACGTGGGATTTAGGGCCATTTTATTCTTAGGAACATCGGTGGGTCGTGTACTTGATGGATAGAAGGCATAATCGAGATATAGATCTCACATATGGATATCAATGGGATCCGATAATTGTACTAAGTTTATTTATTGATTATTAGGTTTGATAATTTTTATTCACTGTGGGGATACTTATTGGGTGAAATCACCCATGGGCCTAGCAGGCCCGAGGCCGGTGAATCACACCTCACACCTGTTCATTGAGAAAAAGATGTGTAGTATTTGGCAAGTTAAGTTTCAATAAAATCTATTACATGCACGATCGGTGAATAAGTAAAAAAACAGTGAATAGCTCAAGGCGCTTAAGTGAAAAAATAAACAACACATCATCACATATATCGGTGAATAATGCATGGTTGATAAAATTAATCGAATCTACAAATACATCATGTACAGTGTCTCATCTAATTATTTATTTATACCAAGATGAATCGGTGAAAAGAGAGGAGGAGAAGAAAATTTTTTTTGAAATCACTAAGAGCATCATTTCACCTTGGCAGGAACTGGTCATGGCGTCACGCACACAAAGCAGGCAGGCAACAGACCGATCCAGATCAGGTGGGTCATGGTCTGCTGAGGCAGCGAAGAGAGTGTTTCACCGAACACGAAACAAACATATAAAAACTTTCTATATAAAAGTATTTTAAAAAATTAAATAGATCTATTTTTTAAATTTTTAATAATTAATATTTAATTAATCACATGTTAATGATGTTTCTCATTTTACGTGTGACTTATAAAACGTACCAAAACGCAGATTTAAACAGCCCCTAAGGTGGAGACTTCTAGTTGGGGGCGGTGGGCAGAGATGGCCCAATCAGCCTAGCACCGGCGCGTGTGCATCTTCGAGCGCGTGGGGGGCATGGACCATGTTAGCTCGGTGCGCTGTTGGTGTCACGTAGGACTAAACCGACACAATGGTGTACAAAACAATCGGATGACGAACGAAAAAAAAAAGAATAGAAATAGTCCATATTTTTATAATACATTAGCAAAATATCTGTGTGTTGCAACGGAAAAAAAAAGACAAAAAAGTTGAGAGAAATGGATGAGTGAGGCAGCGTGGTGGTTCGACAGTAGAGAAAGGTAACGGCAGGTCACGTCAAACCTAATTAAATAAAGTGAGAGTGGATAAGAGGAACGTGCAATTAGAAGAGGCGGGCGGATCCGGAAGATAGGGTGGGCTTATTATTGTGCGCTGGCATCTTTGAGTTTTTTAGCGTTTAATTTGCATCATCATATAAGCACTGCTACAGAAAATAACATTACTATATGTTGAAAAAGGCATCACTGCCATTTTTAATCCGGTAGTAGAACGATGACAGTGTTGCTCAAGATTCAACATATTCACATATTCAACATACAAATCCAATGATTCACATATTCAACATACAAATTCACATCCAATAGCAAAAGGAGAAGAACAGGGTGGATCAAAGAATCCAAGCTCGCCTGCCATTGCTCATCGCCATCGAGCTCGGAGTTGGCCCTGGACTCCCGCTGCCTCGAGACCTCAGCTGCCTAGATGTGCTGCTGCCCACCCGAGTCCAGCCGCACCCGGCATCCCTCCATGGCTCCACGACCTCCTAGATTCGAGAGAAAGAGAAGTCTAGAGAGAGAAGAGGAGAACAGTAACAGAGAGGACAGGATTTACCATTTGACGACACGAATCATTGGATCAATCCAATCTGACTGACTTACACTCTGTTCGGCACTACTTAAATAAGCCACTTATTTTCTCGTTTTCTTCTCAAAACAATAAACAGTGCGTTTTTTATAAAAATTTTCTATATGAAAGTATTTTAAAAAAGCAAATAGATCTATTTTTTAAGTTTTTAATAGCAAATACTTAATTAATCACGCGCTAACGATGTTTCTCATTTTGCGTGTGGCTTATTTAAGCTGCAAAGAAGCAGTGCCGAACGGCACGTAAGTGTTTGAAGGGGCTTATTTATCCTGGTTTATAAGCCGCATGTAAAATGAGAAACGTCATTAGTACATGCTTAATTAAGTATTAATTATTAGAAACTTGAAAAATGGATCTATTTAATTTTTAGAGATACTTTTATATAGAAAATTTTTAAAAAAACGTACCGTTTAGTATTTTGGGAAGTGTATTCACGGGAAATGAGAAAATAAGCATTAAGATTTAAAGGAATAGTAAATCATTTTCTATTTTCTTGTAGATACCAGTTTAGGTGATTGATACCTCCGTTCCATGTTTACCTCATGTAAACAGGCAAGGAAGTAAAGCACGTTATGATCCATTGTTTGCTGCAGGTTTGGTTGGGAGTAAGTTGCAATATGTTATGTTATGTTTGGATAATCTCTATGTTTAACTGTGTATTAATTAATTATACTCCAAATGTATTAACCATCTGTGGCCTATCCCCTGCCGCCACCCGTGCTTCTGCCACCGAGCCTTGGGGCGCGCTTTGCCTCTCCGGACTTCACCAGCAATGCCAACGCCATCCTCGCGCTCCTCTGCTGCTACGGGTTCACCAACGCTGACATCTCAGCCACCGTCCGAGGGTTCTCCAAGATCCTCATCTCCGACCCACTAGCCCAAGCTCGACTTTCTCAGCTCCGTCAGCATCACCGCGCCGCCGCAGCCTGAAGGACATCGTCACATACCCGAACATGCTCGTGCGGAGGCTCGGAGGGGCTCACGGGCTCGAGATGTCGACGGCCATGGCTCGGTAGGGCGGTGGCGGCGGCACAGGGAGGCATGAGTTGCCGGTGGGGCCGTGGCGGCACATGCCGGTGGTCGACTCTGGGTGCAGATGCTGCCTTCGCCGACCAAGGCTTCTCAGCCTGGCGTCCTTCGTCTGGCCGTCATCCGTGTCGTGTAAGCAGGCCGCGGTGAAGGTGCCGGTGAGAGGTGTTGGTTGCTCGCCGTACTACTTCCGCTCGTTGTCGTCCGCCGCATCGTTCTCGTCTTTCTCGGCGGCCACTACCTACAGCACCGGCTACTCCTCTGTGAGCTACTACTCCTCCCACGGCGGTGACCACGGCGGCGACGGAAAGAAAGAGGAGGAGTACCTTGCGGCGCCGCCCAAGGTAAAGGCCGATTCTAGCTTGATGCGTCTAGGGGCTGGAGAGAGATAGGAGGAAGGGACAGAAGAGGGGAGAGAGAGGGATGACATGTAGGTACCACAACAACTTTTTTTATTGAACCCTCACTGACATGTGGGTCCCATATATTTCATTAATTTTTTTATTTTTGCTTTCAATGCAACATAAACGTCACATCAACGTCACATGAGACGAAGACCGAGTCAAATAAGTCACGTAGGCGTCACGTTATCCGAAATCACTCTTAATACTGCTGAGAGACTCTTGTACCGGTTTTAGAAGTTGAGGAAAGCTCCATACCTGATTTTATGGTTGACAGACGCCAATAAAACTCGGCCTATAGTTGAGAAATCTAAAATGGACTTTTTCCTATATTAATCATCACATAGGTTTTCGGCCCATCAAGATGTTCACACGGCCATGATTTTTCTGTCTCGCAGCCCATCTATCTATGCAAAGTGGCGAATTTTTTTGATTTTTATATTTATTTATTAAAAGATTTGCAAAAGTAGATTTTTGTTTGAAAAAATTGTAAAAATAGACTCCCACCGCCCTCTGCGGGGGCGATTTTTAAAAATCGCCCTTCCAGAGGGCGATTTGATGACGTGGTAGACGACCGTCAGCCATTTTGCAGGCGGCACCCGGGCACCCAAAAACCGCGGTTTTTGGGCTCCCGGGGACCGCGGGGGCCGGCGTCCCTCCCAGCGCGCCTCGCCCCCGCCCGCGTCCGCTGCGCCCCGCGCCCGCGGCCACGGCCCCGCGCCCGCTCCCGTGCCCGCACCCATGCCATTTTGCAGGCGGCCCCCTTGCCGCCCTCTCCCCTGGCGGTTTTTGGGCCTCCTGTAAAATGGCTGACGGCCGTCTGCCGGGCGGCCAACGGCCGTCAGCCACGTCATCAAATCGCCCTCTGGAAGGGCGATTTTTAAAAATCGCCCTCCCAGAGGGCGGTGGGAGTCTATTTTTGTAATTTTTTCAAACAAAAATCTACTTTTGCAAATCTTTTAATAAATAAATATAAAAATCAAAAAAATTCGCAAAGTGGCAGCAGTGGCCTATCGCGCATGGCCCACCGCCTAAGGTTCTCACGCCGCTGAAACACAGGAATGTGCAGGCACGAAAAACGTTATTAGATGCGGATTGAACACGCAAAAAAATCACGCGCTCTCCAACTACGGGGTGGATAACAACGGACGAAATAGGTATATAAATATACAAGGAAATGCTAGGGAAGTGAATCTTGTCCCTACTATTTTGGACGGTATCAATCTCCTCCTTGGTTTGACGACCGACTTCCATGGAGGCGGAGGAGCTGATTTTTTACTGTTACTAATTTAATTTTTTTTTAATTTATAAAACAAATTTTGATTTTTCTTTTTTGCAGAAATAGCCTCTTGCCGCCGTAGGGCAGGGCGGTGTTTAAAAACCGCCGTGGCCCAGGGCGGCGAATGGTCTGGGCCCACGGCGGCTTCACTAGGCCGTGACGGTGGCCCACGGCGTCAGCGGGGCCGGGGCTACGTGGCATTGCCGCCCTGGGCCACGGCGGCGAATGGCCCCGGGCCGAACGCAACGCAAAAATGCCCGTGCCTCTTCCTCTCCACGCGCCCGTACCGGGGCTCGTGCCCGTCCCCGTCCCCGCGCCTGTCCTCGTGCCCGTCCACGCCCGCGCCCCGCGCCTGCGCTCGTCTCCCGCTCGCTCTCTCCTTGTGCTTGGGGCCCGCGCGTCAGAGCGCCTCCCCCCGGCTAACGACGGCCCACGCCGTCACGGCCCACTATTTGCCGCCCTGGGCCACGGCGGTAAGAGGCTATTTCTGCAAAAAAGTAAAATCAAAAATTAGTTTTATAAATTAAAAAAAATTAAATTAGTAACAGTAAAAAACCCGGAGAAGCTTGTCTATGTGGTCTGGTTGCCTAGGCCCCTACCGCTTGATTCCGCTAGTGACGGGCTATATCTAGAGAAGCATGGCCGTGAGGTCCTGCAGTCTAGTGGGGCCAGAGCACGAGGTGTCACGGCCCATGTTACCGGAGGTCTTATCCCTGTTCAAATGCCTCCTCGCCTACGCGATGCTTTTTGCACGGATGTCTATTTATAGGTCTAAGGTTTACTTACAGACTCTAGATTTTGTTTATAAATAATATTACATTATAGCCTTTTGATAGGGACAGCTATAGGGGTATGTGTGTCTTTTTCCAAGCATAGGCCCTTGGATGTGCTGTCTCCTTAATGAGCCTTATGTCTCCGTAGGTAGAGATGACACTAGAAGGCTCTTTGGCCCCTTGCCGGGCTTTGCCTGCTTGCCAAGTCCTTCGCTCCGGTGCTGCCGGATTATGCCTGCCTACTGGGAGCGTCGCCTCTTCACCGGGCCCTTCGCCGCTCGGTGCTTCGGGCCTTTCGGCTCCTCGCGGGGTCTTCGTCCGTTTTCCGACTTATCGTTGGCTCCTAGTGGCTTCGCCTTGGGTGCCAGGCTCTTTGCCGTCGTGTCTAGCAGCTTCACCTGGTGCGGTAAGTCCTTCGCCTATACCAGGCTCTTTGTTTTTAGGCTTCAGTCTTAAGCCGTCTGAAGGGGTTACGCTCTGTCTCCAACAAATATATTTGAGTTTTATAAAATAAAATGTATTTTAGTCTTATAGATTTGTATTGGGACGAGTGAGATATGTTAAAATAAATTGTTTATGAGACGGAGGTAATACTTAACAGGTTAGGCAATGCGTCTTGTCCCAACGGTTGCTGGCGGTTTGCTGACGTATGAGGAGTGTGTGACGTAACACTTGCATGTGGTGTTACATCACGTGTTACATCACGTACGCTTACGTAGCACTGCCCACATAACTGGTCGTTTTGGGTGTCATATATATACTGCCATTGCACAGTACATCAAGCTATTATCAATTGCGTGTACGAGGCCAGCACAGTATACACGCGCGCAGCTGACAACTACCCTCCATTCTTTTCTATTCGATGTTTTTATTGCTATGGCCATTGGAATAGAACTTTGATCATTGCTTTCTATAACTTTGCGGTAAGATACGATAGAATTATAATATAATATAATATTATGAAAACATTTTAGTGAAAAATTCAATCATATAATTTTTTGTATGATAAAACCCAAATATACATTTCCAAATATATTAGTAGTGGTCATCGGTCGAACTTCGAAAAGATGTCGAGTAACCAGGAGGTCCGTCAATGAGGGAGTATGAGGTGGGCGACTGAGCTCAAATTTTTTATATTTTAATCTATGCAAATGCATTCTAATGTGTTTAAAGGACTCCCGCTCTATTTTTAAAAAGGTTTACTCTTACTACTTTATTGATTTAGTTAGAATAGGCTTGTTTTTTCGGCTCCGATAGGTATTCAATGTTAATTATGTACACCTCAAAGAGCCATGACTCATGCCGATGATATGAATGTGTGTTCTAGGCAGTGTTTACTATACCGTTTTGGTGGGGGCTTACCGTGGTAACCACACGAAATTCATCTCTAAAAATTTGAATTCAAAAATTTTAAATCTCATGGTAAGGTCGCGGTTACCGCGTGATATCGCGTGATAACTGCACAGTAAACCGTGGTAACCGCGGTACGTTGAAGTTAGAAAGAAAAAATTGTAAAACGTAATAAAAATTCTAAAAAATTGTAGAAAATTCAGGAAAAAATTATGAATATCTCTAGAAAAACAATGTAATATTGCGCATAACCCTTGCTATCGTTTTTACACTTAAATAAGTAGAAATTATATCCCAACCCATCTCTTATTTTTTAATTTTGATGGAGCTCCAAAATATGAAGTAAATTTCATTATTTTCACAAACTTTCCTCACCATAAGGATCCATAATTCAAGTACTACCTACTAGAATTTTTTAGATTTTATTTTATTTTTTTAAAAAAATTGAATTCGGATAAAATTTATTCAAACCAAACCACCGGTAACCGATACTGTACCCCGGCGATTTGAGCGGTAACCACAGTAACTACACGGTTACCGGTGGTTTGGCACACCCTGGTTCTAGGTATTAAAATTTTTATTTTTCCGCTTAATAAAAATAAATCACTGTATCAGGACACAGTTCTTCTTCCAACCTTTACTTAAAAAAAACTTCTTCTGACTTACATAAAGCGTCATCGCTAATTTATTCTTTTGTTTTTGATATTTTCTGAATATAGGGTCTCAATTTGTGTTTGGCACCAGAACCTCAAATTCATAGGTGCGACCCTGATAACGCGGATCAAAGGGAGTATGTACAGCATTTTAGCACTAGCTTAATTCCTATATACTGCTACAAAACGACCTACCACTTCGGTAGAACAGGAAATTGTTGCCGGTTGTCAATGTCGAATTTTGATACACACCAGTACAAAACAGATACTGATATATACTCACATATAAGTCGATTTCTTTGTAGTGTTGCTGACAGGAAAATCTATATGAACCGTGATGTAAACACCAGCAATAATATATTATCTTTCTCGGTTCTAATTAAACAAACTGGCAGTAATTATTAGTCGATTTTTATTGGCCCACTTGATGAGACATCTTTGAGAGTCTTATCGATCGATCAACTGGCCAACATGTAGAAAAGCGCATGACCAAACTTATAAGTCGTGTCTCAGTTAGTGGCGGACGACGGAAAAGAAATAAAGGTATGACCTATGGACTAGTGCAAGAGTGCCAATACATAACAGAACTAAGGAAAAAAAAACAACATTATCTTATTGGCATGATATTATACGACACAAGATTATCTCAACAAGTCTACATTCAACATGGCAACAACTGCTAAACCACAATCCATTTGCAAACATGCGTAAATAAAAGAGCAAGCACTAAAAAATACCTCAACCATGAAGTTTCAACAATACATCACAAGTAGAGAGAACAGCTATATATAGAATCTGCCAAACAAAGATAAAAGATAGATTAATAGACTATGTTTGAGATGGGTAAAATAAAGAAAAACAAGTGGAATTGAAAATATAAGCATACCGATAATGAAGTTTTTCACTTAGGTCTAGGAGATTTAGGCAATTGCATTTGTCTATCTTTCTTTTTCTGAAATACTTTTTTTTTATTTTTTAAATCAAGTCCTTTGAATATCTCTCTCTCAACGTAGCAAACCATTAATTCATTGAGCCAACCATCCGACATCTTTTTGCATAGCTCCGTCTTGATAATCTTCATTAGTGAGAAGGCTCTCTCAACTGACGCAGTAGCCACCGGTAAAAGCAATACCAAGTCAATGAGATGATATACCAATAGAAATATAATATGCCTCTCAAGTTCAACCATCTTTTTTGCTAGGCTTGAAAGATCATGACAAGCTTTGAACTCCTCAAGCCTTCGCACATGAAGGATGAATGTATAGCCTTACGATCATCAAAAGAAAAATCCTCATAATAGATCTCCGTAAGTCGAGTAAGCTTATCCACATCAAACTTAGAGAAAGAATCTTTGGGATCAAGACAAGCAAACAAACAAGTAATTCTGAGGGCACCTCATTAAAGCGATGATCCAACTCTATGGTGATAGAATCTATTACAGCATAGAAAGTATCAACATGGAAAAAATGTTCGGTCGTGACATTATTTCTGCCTCCTTTTCTTGATTGGCCGAACCTTGGTACTTGTTAACGCCAAAATTTGGCACGGTTCGCGTCGGACTCGGTTAAGAAAAGAAGTGATATCAGCCGTTGGGAGCTAATCCAGAAGAAGCCGGATTCGGGAAGGAATCGTGAAGACCACGCTATGGCAGTTAATTACCTTATCTATAAATTAGGTAGTTTTGATAATTTTTAGGAAAACCTGATCTCGTATCCGATCAGGGCTTGTTAGTTTTCCTTTTATAGATAGGAAGTTGTGTGCTGTGTCCTATAAGGACTCATGTAACTCGGGGTATAAATACGTGTGCCCGGGGACCTTGTAAACTATTCACACAGATCAATCAAATTCGGCGCATCGCCACCCTTTCGACAGGTTCTTGCTTCTCGAGCGGGGCTGCATCGGTTAGGTCCGAACTTCTGCGAGAGGGTAAGACTCGTCACCCCTTACCTAGGTGTATCTGCCCTGTCTACGGCTGCATCGGTTCGGTCCGACCTCTTAGGCCGATCAGGTATACCACATCACGCGTGCATAGATCTTATCAGCTTACTGGGGGCGATTTATCATCAGTTCGTGCTGCATCGGTTGGGTCCGACCTACTGAGCTGCCAGCGATAAATCGTTCCTGCTAGGTTGATGGTTTTTGCGCAAGTGTCTTATCGGAATGTATAGCCAATAAGTTATCTTATTACATCACAGTTGCATTAGGTCTATCGGCTTGTTGAGGTTTCTTTATTATTATTAATCTGTGCTGCATCAGTTAGGTCTGAACTACTAGATTGATAATAATAGATTTATCCTTGTCAAGCTGATCGGTGTATATACGACGTTCTATCGGAGTGCTTAGCCGATAGGTTATCTTTCTATAAAGCCGACTGTATTATCTTTACTATTTTGGTCATCTATATTATCATCGGTTTTCTAGCCGATGCATATGTGTTTCCTTGGCAGTCAGCTAGCTTACTATTCTGCCTATCTATTTTATCATCGGCTTCTAGCCGATGCACATGTTATATTGACAGCTTATCTATTTGCTTATAGCGTTATCAGTTTCCTAGCCGATACACAGGTGCCATCGGCCATCGGCTACAAGGAGCCTACATCAATCCGTATCGGCCGATAGCCGATGTGCAATTGCTGCTGACCCGGGCACGAGCACAAGCGAGGACCCGGGAGCGAGGACCTGGGCACGAGGACCCGGGCACGGGCACGAGACCCGGGCGCGGACAGCTGGGGCCCGGACAAAGTTTTATCATCGGCTTTCAGCCGATGCTCAAGCAGTCCTTCGGCAATCGGCTAGCAGGATTCTTATTGGCCGATTGAATCCCTGGGCTAATATTCTCCTTGTCAATTGCGGGGTCAAATTGACTGGCACGCTTACGAACCTCAAATATTTTAGGACCTGCACTGGAGCTAAGCAGATCTCCCAAGCCTTCACGTGTCACCTAGACGCCGAACGGATCCCCGGCGGTTTTCGGCGTCAACACGTTTTTGGCACGCCTGGTGGGACCCGATCTTCAGATCATCACAGTATATCCTATCGGCTGAATCAACACGTTTTTGACCCGATGGGACACAGAACTTCAACATGGCTGGAAAAGAGGTCAGCACAGACAATATGATTCTAGTCACAATGGAAGATTTGACCGAAGAACAAAGACAACAAGTGGAGCAGAACATCGTGGAGTTTCAGAAGCTTTGTCTACAATCCTTCGGCATGACAGATCAAGGGCCGATTCAAAAATTACAGTTTCCAAAGCCTGTTCTTATTGACGAATTGAGCCATATATCGCCTACAAGTTCACAGAAGCCGATCGAAGACATGTTTAATAAAGCAGTTCATCATGCGTTGACCGATCAATCTGGGATATTGGTGAACACATTACAGAGCTTGATCAAGAAGGCAGTGGAGCCGATTCAAATACCCGGGGGGCAACAAGATGGGATTCCTCAAGGATATCAAACTGCATACTATGGGGGGCATCAACAGAGTTATCCAGAAGCTGTTCCTGAGTACAATTATCCGAGGGAATATCAGAATCAGAATCGGCTATTGTTAACGCCAAAATTTGGCACGGTTCGCGTCGGACTCGGTTAAGGAAAGAAGTGATATCAGCCGTTGGGAGCTAATCCAGAAGAAGCCGGATTCGGGAAGGAATCGTGAAGACCACGCTATGACAGTTAATTACCTTATCTATAAATTAGGTAGTTTTGATAATTTTTAGGAAAACCTGATCTCGTATCCGATCAGGGCTTGTTAGTTTTCCTTTTATAGATAGGAAGTTGTGTGCCGTGTCCTATAAGGACTCATGTAACTCGGGGTATAAATACGTGTGCCCGGAGACCTTGTAAACTATCCACACAGATCAATCAAATTCGGCGCATCGCCACCCTTTTGACGGGTTCTTGCTTCTCGAGCGGGGATGCATCGGTTAGGTCCGAACTCCTACGAGAGGGTAAGACTCGTCACCTGTCACACCCTGAGTTTAGCCACACAGAAACTTTACCGGAGAAAAATACCTAAGAAAAGGAATTTTAAAATGGCTAGAGAAATTAATTGATGGTGTAAAATGCAAGATAATAAATTATCGTGGCGGGGAATATTTTTTTTCTTGTATTCTCTGTGCCAAAATACATTAACTGGATTTTTAGTGGAATTTTCAGAGCACAGGAACTATTTTTAATAAATCAAATACGCTTATCGGAATTAACATCGTCCTGGAAATCTTTTTCCTTTTCTTTCCCTTCTGTTTGCTCTGTTTCCTCTTTTTCTCCATCGCCGGGCCGCCGGCCCAGCACCGCGCCGCAGGCCGGGTCTCTTTTTTTTCCCTCCCCGGCCTTTTCCTCCTCGCGCCCGTGCCCTCGCGCTCGCGCTCGCGCCCTCGCCCTCGCACCCACGCCCTGCGCCCGCGCCCCGCACCCTGTGCCCGTGCCCGCGCCATCGCCCTCGTGCCCGTGCCCTCTCCCTTGCCCGCGCCCCGCGCTCTCTCGCGCTCGCGCCCGCGCCCACGCACCTCCCGCTGACAGGCCGGGCCCGCCTGTCAGCATCATCTTCCTCCTCCGTCCGAATCGGGCGGAGGGGAAACTCCCCGGGGCCGTCCGATCCGGCGCCGCCTCCTGCCTCATCCTCCCGCACTCGCACTCGTTCAAACGGTCGCGGACCGAGTCCGCCCCACTCCCCCGAGTTCTCCGGCGTCCACGTCCCCTCTCTCCCGTGAACCACGCGCACGATCTCCACGCCGTGACCCACTCACTCGTGCGCGTTTGGAGCCGTTCGGCCTCGATCTCTCCCGGCCGACTGTATATAAACCATCTCCACCCCCTCCTCCATCTTTTCCCCACCACGCCGAGCTCTCCAGTGCCCCAGAGCCCCGTCGCCACCACGCACCCGAGCTCCACCGTCTTTCGCCGCTTCCGGTCGCCGCTCGCCGCCGTTCCGGACGCCGCCAGGCGACTCCGCCACCGCCTGCACCTCCGCCGCGCCGCGCCGCATCTCGGCCGCCACTCCGTGGAAGCCAAAGCTCGCCGGACCGCCTCGCCCGCGCGCTCGGTGAGTATCGGTCCTCCGTTTCCTCCCCGGCCGGTGATTCCTGCCGCGCCGTGTCTCCATTCTCCACTCTAACTCCTCTCCCGTCCTCCTCATCCTCCAGGACACCTCGGCAGCCGCCTCTCGCCCATTCCCCGCCGTCGGAGCTCCGTCGCCGACGTCGTCCCGAGGCCGCCGCCGCCTTTTCGTCGCCACCGTCGTCTTCGCGCCGTCGCTCGCCGTCGCGAGCCGCCGGTGAGAACCCCCTCCGTTTTCCCGTTCATTTCCGCCCCTCCGTGTGGTCGTCGCCGCGCCGGGTGGTCGCCGTCGTCGACCATCGGGTCGCGTGCGCGCCGCCGCCTCCCGCTCGGGACGGCTGGCTTCGGCCGCCGCTCCCCGGGGCCGTCCGATCTGCCGGGTGGCAGATCGGGGCCGCCCGCTCGCTCGCCCGCGTGGTTGCCCGCGGTGGCGCCACGTGGTGCGCCCGCCTCTGTGCGCCGTCGCCTCCCTCTCCGGTGACGTTTTTTTTTAATCGGTTAATGCGCATTAAATCACTGGCTAATTATATTCACTCTGAAAATAGCAGTAAAATTCAATAAATCATAACTATTTCATGCGAACACGGATTAAGTCCATTCAAATTTCATTAAATCCAGAAAAATGCCGAGAATCCATTAATAATACTTTCAGCCCATGTTTGTCGACCCCATGTACTGTTTTTAATTGTTTATGCATTGTTTGTTGTAGAATCCGACGCCGGTAATTCTCCTGCGTATTTCGAGATCGTAGCCGAATACCTTGAGCCGGAGCAAGGCAAGTCGCACTGATACTTTGATCAATTTGTACCCATTTTTCATTAAATTGCTTTGTTTACGCAAATAAACTGCATTATTTTAATAATTCATGTGGATTGGTATTGCCTATACAATGTTAGGATTCAACCTTAGTTTTTGATAACTAAATCCTTGTCACCTGGGTAATAATGTGACTAGTTTACATTTCTTAGGAATGCTTAGCCATGCTTAGCAACATAGCTCACATGGGAATTAAATAATGTCTTTTTATATGATTCGACTCAATGTCGGAAAAATGGAACCTTGGTTAGGCTGTTGTTAAATTCCTAAAATTTTGACCTAAGTGGTGGGCCGTGGGTGTATGGTTTTGCTTGTCACACCCATGGCAATTAAGGACCGGTTCGCGGGAACCACTTGGGCAACTTCCCATACTTGCCACAAGCCAGCGTGGGCAACGGCTGGGCTTGAAGCGTTTCTTCTCCCTCTCCTAGGCACCGATGAAGAGGGTGGAAGAGATGGAGTTGGGTCGGCCCGGGGTAGGGTTGATCGGCTGCCGGATTCACCGTGGCGCAAGGGGGGTAGCCTGGCCAATATGGCGTGCCCTGTCGGCAGGTGCAACCTCAGCGTGGTGTGGATGGTTAGGGAGGGGTTGCGTGAACGGTCCTGTCACAGCCTCGCACGGGACATCGTGGTGATGTACTGGCACACGGGAACGTGTGTGGGGGCTGTGTCTTGTGGGTACAGTTGTACACCTCTGATCAGAGTAAAACTATTCGAATAGCCGCGCCCGCGGTAATGGGCACATTGGCCAAGACTCACCGTGATTAGTCTCACCCTAGATAATTAATCCTGTTTTATCAAACTGGTGTGTGGAAGGTGTGAGTCCGGTCGACGTGGTTGAGTTGACCGGGGGTGACTGGTTAGCGTGGTTTAACGCTAATCGGTGGAGACTGGTGAGTGTGGTGTAACTCTCATCAGTTACGCCTGGTGGTCGTGGTGTAACTTCCATCAGCGCGGCCCGGTCAACGTGGTTTAGCGTTGGTCGGGAAAAGCTGGTCAGCGTGGTACGTTGTCCGGTGGTGACTGGTTAACGTGGTGTAGCGTTAATCAGTGGAGTCCGGGTAACGTGGTGTAACGGTACCCGGAGGTGTCTGGTGAACGTGGTGTAGCGTTCATCAGTGGAGACCGGTTGACGTGGTTTAGCGTCAATCAGTTGGGAATGGTTGGGCCTGGTTAACGTAGTGTAACATTAATCAGTGGTGAATTAATATTGTTAATTAAATCAACTTTTCAATGTTTGCGAACTACTCCTTTTTGCAACTGCTTTTCCGCAAATAAACCCTATCCCATCTTTGTACCCCGTGCATATGCATAATTGTGGGTGTGATTTGTTGAGTACTGTGGGTGGTACTCAGCCTTGCTTCCTTTTCCCCCAGTGTTGGAGGACGCGTCAGATGAAGATCATCCTGAGGATTAGGCTGGCTCCGCCGTCAAGGTGCCTGTGGGAATGGAATCGGCTGCTTGGCCATATGTTTATAGACTCCGTTTTACCTTTTTCCGCTGCATTTATGTAATTTACAGTTTACTCTGTTTGTAAGACACTCTGTATGGCAACTTGGTTTGTGTACCCTGGCTTTCCTGGGCAGGGATTTATTACACATAAATGTTCAGAATTTCGGTGTGAATTTCTGGGCGTTACATCACCCCTTACCTAGGTGTATCTGCCCTGTCTACAGCTGCATCGGTTCGGTCCGACCTCTTAGGCCGATCAGGTATACCACATCACGCGTGCGTAGATCTTATCAGCTTACTGGGGGCGATTTATCATCAGTTCGTGCTGCATCGGTTGGGTCCGACCTACTGAGCTGCCAGCGATAAATCGTTCCTGCTAGGTTGATGGTTTTTGCGCAAGTGTCTTATCGGAATGTATAGCCGATAAGTTATCTTATTACATCACAGTTGCATTAGGTCTATCGGCTTGTTGAGGTTCCTTTATTATTATTAATCTGTGCTGCATCAGTTAGGTCTAAACTACTAGATTGATAATAATAGATTTATCCTTGTCAAGCCGATCGATGTATATGCGACGTTCTATTGGAGTGCTTAGCCGATAGGTTATCTTTTTATAAAGCCGACTGTATTATCTTTACTATTTTGGTCATCTATATTATCATCGGTTTTCTAGCCGATGCATATGTGTTTCCTTGGCAGTCGGCTAGCTTACTATTCTGCCTATCTATTTTATCATCGGCTTCTAGCCGATGCACATGTTATACTGACAGCTTATCTATTTGCTTGTAGCGTTATCGGTTTCCTAGCCGATACACAGGTGCCATCGGCCATCGGCTACAAGGAACCTACATCAATCCGTATCGGCTGATAGCCGATGTGCAATTGCTGCTGACCCGGGCACGAGCACAAGCAAGGACCCGGGAGCGAGGACCTGGGCACGAGGACCCGGGCACGGGCACGAGACCCGGGCGCGGACAGCTGGGGCCCGGACAAAGTTTTATCATCGGCTTTCAGCCGATGCTCAAGGAGTCCTTCGGCAATCGGCTAGCAGGATTCTTATTGGCCGATTGAATCCCTGAGCTAATATTCTCCTTGTCAATTGCGGGGTCAAATTGACTGGCACGCTTACGAACCTCAAATATTTTAGGACCTGCACTGGAGCTAAGCAGATCTCCCAGGCCTTCACGTGTCACCTAGACGCCGATTGGATCCCCGGCGGTTTTCGGCGTCAACAGTACTGGATCATCCATATTTGGAATTAGGATATCATTCTCCACGCAAAATGCTTTGATGTCTTCAAGCAAGGGCTCCCAACCATCACTTCTCAAATTGCTAAAACGAGTTTTTACATCAATAACTAAGGACATGGCTTGAACAATATTTTGATCCTTTCTTTGCAAGAAAAGAGAGAGCTCATTTGTAATCTGAAGGATTTGCAACATCATCTTCATAACGAACACGAAGGTAAAAAAACTCCATTATTGCAACCAAACCTCCTGCCCTTGACGGATTACGCTAATCTTTATGAGCAATTTCTAGAATATATATCACTGGATCCCACATTGATTCAATACGAAGCAAAGTCTTGTAATGAGACCCCTATCTTGTATCTCCAAGTCTAGCCAAGGATGTTTGTTGGTTCTTTCCTCTTCCCAAAGAAATCTCTCTACTCTCCAACTTCTCCATCAAATTTCTGCGATGCTTGTCAAGCAACAAATCCATTCACTTGCAAGATGTAATAGTGGAGTTCACAATCATGGACACATAATCAAAGAAATCCTCTATGCAAACATTTCCACTTGCATGAGTACTTGGGTTTGTATTACTAGACACCT
This sequence comes from Oryza meyeriana var. granulata, assembly GCA_003991445.1. Lineage (NCBI taxonomy): Eukaryota > Viridiplantae > Streptophyta > Magnoliopsida > Poales > Poaceae > Oryza > Oryza meyeriana. The sequence goes on from RYFJ01002615.1 coordinate 347,805, forward strand.
GGTTGAAATAGCTCTTCAAATCTGTAAACACAAATACAAATATGCAAACAAGTTGACAAATTTGCAGAGTTTTCATTTTCAATTTGCAAATTCCAATGTTCTTAAATACTCAGATACACACCTTTCCCTTCACCTTTCTATCCATCTTCAGCTCTTCTCTAATCCTTGTTGACTTGCCATTGCCGGCTTGCCACCGCCTACTGCCCTGCTATGATGTGCCTGGTGTGACGTCTAGAAATTTAGTCAATTTCTAGACTATTTTGTGTATTAAAATCCCTTTCCAGGAATCAAGACAGGGTACACAAAATGACGAACCAATATACATATCCAAACGGAAATAAAGCATAAATGCTTACAAGAGAGACACTTAATCCTCACACGGAAGAAGACAATGGTGGAAAGTCAAATCTAGCGTGGCTTCAGCTCCTCTCCACAGGCAAACTCAACTAGGGTATAAGCTTTGGTCATCTAAACTCATCTTCGACACTAAAAGTCTTCACTTCTGAAAGGGGGGAAATAGCAAGGCTGAGTACCACTCACCATACTCAACAAGTCACACCAATGATGCATTCGTGCACGGGATTGCAAAGGGAGGCTGATGGCTCTTTTGTATAAAGGCAATTGCCAACATTTTTATTTAAAACAGTAAAACAATTCATTAATTAAGTCAAGATTAATCACCACTGAACAACGTTACACCACGTTGAACAGGACCAACCAACCACCTGAACTAAACTAGTTCCATTATATCAAGTTAATTAAAAGTGGGACTAATCATGGTGAATCTTGATAGGTCACCCATAACCGCGGGCACGTCTATTCGAATAAATTTACTCTGGCTAGAGGTGTACAAGTTTATCCATGAGACAGACCCACGACACGTTTTCGTGCACCGATGTGTCACCATGACACCCTGGAAAGGGACTATGACCCTTTTCATAACTCTCCCCAAACCATCCACACCATGCTGAGGTTGCACCATCCTGCACAGGGCACACCATGTCGGAAGACTACCCCTCTTGCACCATGGTGCATTAGGAAGCTAATCAGTACTGTAACCTAGACCGACCCAACTCCATCATGCCCACCCTCTTCTTTGGTTCCTAGGAGAGGAAAGAGCTACACTACAAACCCATCCGTTGCCCACCTGGCTTGTGGTAAGTATGAGATGTCTCACAAGGGTTTCTCGCAAATCGGTCCTTAACTGCCATAAGTGCGACCAACAAAATCATGCACCCACAACCCACTATTAAGTCATATTTTAGTTGATTAGTTAAGACCAATAACCATGGTCAAAAGTCTCGAGCAGCTCATCAAATCACCAAATATAGAATAATGTGATTATCCCATCAGTTATCTAATTGGGCTAAGCATAATCTATTTCTAGCTAAGTCATCAAGTGAGACATAAGCTAATCAAGTTATCACCCAAAGTTATCAAGAAATGGATAAAAGATAAATAGGGTCACACGCAAGCAGATAGGTAATTCCCATATTCCATGTAATTAGCAAAACATGCAATTTATTTGGAAACAGTAAAATATTTCACTAAGTAGGCTTAACATGCTCAAGGATGAATATGTGACTTGCCTTGCTTCTTTAATTAATCTTTCGAATAATTTTCCTTAAGGTTGCGATCCTCCGAAACATTGGATTCTACGCGCTGGCATGCAAAAATAGGAACAATACTAATAAATCCCAAGTAAATAGTACATAAAAAGTAAACAAACAGTAGAGCTCAATTTAGATGAATTTTGCAAGTTGAATGGTCCAATTTGGAGTTCGTATGAATTAATTATGAATTTCTGAAGCTTTAATAGATTTAACCCTAAACAGAAAACATAAAAGATTTATGACGCAATTACGAATTATTTCTTGGGAAAAAGAGAGAATAATGGTGTCAGCAGGGGAGGCGGCACTGACAGGCAGGCCCCATGGGTCAATGAAAGAAAGGGCGAGTTCATCGTGGGTTGGGTCTACCGAGGTGGTCCACGTTACGAATGGAAGAGATCGACCAGGGATGATCGGACAGACAATATTGGATCAAGGCGAATGGATAGTCGATATTGGGTAAACTAGGTCGATGGTCGAGATCAGCTAGCTCGGTCATGCGGGCACACACACGACAGCCACGTGGAAGGGGGAGGATGGGTTGGCGCCGACATGGACTACTACGAGGGAGAGCCACACAGACAACCCCAATACGTCGGGAGTGGATCGGATGGCTGAGGCACAAGGGGGCTGGCTTACCGGCTAGCCTAACCAGACAGCGGCAGCCTGGAGAGCGATGGAGGGGAAGAGGAACGAGATGGGGACCTCATCGAGCGAGTTTGAGGCGACAGGGAGCGCGGGAGGCAACGGGAGAGCTTGCCGGTGAGGTGGATTTGCGGCAGCGGATTCGGGGTCGATGACGACGAGCTCCTCCTGGTGGTCCTTGGCGGCAACGAAGAGACGGACAGGGTTCCGAGTGGCCAGGCAGAGCTAGCGGAGGAAGAAGTGTGGCCCGACGCGTCTCAAAATGACAATGAGCGGTGGCTAGAAGGCAGCGGCCATGACGTCGCTTGGTCCTTGAGGTGAAACAACCATTAGGGGGCATGACGAAGGCGGCAAAAAGCACTGGGAGGACAAGTTCACAATGGGTGTCTCACCGAAAGGGATCATGATGACGGGCGGGGCGAAAAGCGGCTGGTGGAAAGGTTTAAGCGGCAGAGCTCCTTGGGCACATGGGGAAGACGGCGGTGCGACGGCCTTCGGCTTCGTGCACGCGGCGGCCGAGACTCCTTGAGCCTCGGTGAAGATAGCGGTGGTGGCGGCGTAGCTTGGCACAAGCTACAACGGCGGGGAGCAGCGACTGAAGAAGAGGATCAGTGGCGGCGCTTGGAGTTCGCTGGGAGGGAGGAGTTAGAGAGTTCGGCGAGCTCGGGCGAGGAGAGGAAAAGGGAGAGGGAGTCTCGGGGGTCCTATTTATGGCCTCAGGAGATTGGCTCAAGGCCTAGGTGAGGTGATATGGCCGGTAGAGTGAGGCGGCGACGTGGGAGCGAGGAAGGCGGGGAGTAGGGGCTTGACCGCATCCGGATTTTTTGGGGGAAGTAGGGGAGGTAGTGGAGACTCGGTCTGCACGGTTTGAACATGGAGAAGAGGTGCAAGGAAGTGCAGATTCGGCAGCGACATGGGGTGACGGGGCCGGTGGTTCGGCAGGAGGAGGAAAGAAACGTCTGACATGTGGGCCCTAGCCCTACCTGTCGGTGAGAGGGGGAGGCGAGCTAGCCGGGCGCTAGCGAGCGAGCTAGGCTGAAGAGGTCGCGGGCACGAGGAACAGGCCGAGAGGGAGACGGGCCGATGGCCTGCGGGTAGGAGGAAGGGATAGGAGGTCAGGGAGGAAGGAGGGATGGGCCGGTTGAGGGAGTCGGCGGGAAGGAGAAATGGGCCGAGGCGAGAAGAAAGGGGGAATTGGGCCGGATTCGGCCCAAAACTGTGGAAAGCTTTTTTTAACTTTGTTTTTCATTTAAGTAATTACTAAAATGATATATGTATTGTTAAATTGTTTCTCTAGCTCTGAAAATTTAGGGAAAGTTTCATAGAGTACTTTAGGGTACGAAGAATTAAGAAAAATAACTCCATGCATAAATTATTAAAGAAAATTTTATGTCCCATATTTAATTCACTCATTAATTGCTTTGCATTTTAATATGAATTCTAGAAATCAATTTTTAAATCCTTGAGGAAAAATCAGGGCGTCACACTGGCCTAGCTTGTGCCCAGCACCCTAGCCAAGCAGCCCCTTGCCCCTAGCCCCCAGCTGCATGCCCTGCTTGCTTCTGCTTGACTGTTTTTGCTTGCTGTCGGCCAGCCACGCACCTAGCTACTGTTGCTGCCCGGTGCCTGCCAACTGCCGCGCCGCTAGGCCTAGGTGCTCACCGACTGCCACACCGCCAAGCTCGAGCTGGACCTTATAGGGTGCGGGGTACGGGGTGCGGCTATGGCTGCGGCTGCTTGCCTCGTTCTCCGGCTCTCCGCATCTCCAGCGCCCTGCGGAGCCATAGTCGTCGTTGCCCGACGCCGGCGATGGGGTGATGCCGACGGCCGACGCATCAATAAAGCGAGAAGAAGAGACGGGGGAAACTGGGAAATAGAGAAAGGGGATTTGGGGAGCTAGGGTTCTCCTTCTTCGGTCAATATTTTGACTACCACGGTAGACCACTTGGCAGCCAGCCCAATGGGCCAGGTCACGGCGTGCAGCACCACGGCCCAGCTAGTGCCTACCTTGGTTGCCTTGCGCGGTTGTGCTTGTGTCATCACATGCGCGGCACGTCTCACCAGCATGCACTGACCACCTCTCCGGTACTCATGGTCAGCAAGGAGGGGGAGGGAGGGTACTCGTAGGGCTGGCGAGGTATGTCGAGCGCCAGACCTCATCCTACCAAGCCCTCCGTCCCCGGTCTCAATAGATGTCTGTTTGTTCGTCATAAACTCATATGTATATAGAGGATATATACATACTACCTCGGTTCACAAATACGAGAAATTCAGATTATGCGCCTAAATCCTTATACTGTCCTTATACTTGTGAACAGAGGACAGAGGGGAGTACGCAGCTTAGCTTGCAAAGCGTACGAATGAATGTAATCAATGTTGCCATAATGCGTGCAACCGAACCATACCATATGCTGCACGTTGCATTGTACTCCTATCTGCCATGAGTGCGTTGTTGTCGTCGTCCGACTCATTGCACGCTGGCCAACTCATGCAGCCGGGGACGTTGTACTACGTTACGTAGTACAGTCTACAGCCTACAATCTGCTGGCCGTCTTAAAATCGATCATATCTATGGTTGGTGTTGCTGCTGCCTGCAACCTCTGAAAAACGTTTAATTTACTTACAAAACGTTGATCTGACCTCAGTTTTGGAGCCATGTATTAATGGAAGATCACAGTCGTGGTTCACGTAGTATTATTGTCCGGCCTGTCCTGTCCATCATCTCTTCAATGCAGTGGGTACCAGTATTAAGCTAGCTAGCTGCCTGTCACTGACTCATTGGATAAAAGTATTTACCAACGGATAGCTAGCTGCCTGTCAGAGAAAGATGATGTTTTACTGCTATGCGATTAACACGACAAGCTAAAAGTATGCAGTCAGGAAATACGTACGAATTTAGACTATCTGTTGTAGATGATATTTTAGGGACACAAACACTTGTCCATATGTCAACAATTCCATCGTCCGACAGGTCATGTGTCGGCAATACTAGGACTAGGGATGAAAACGGTTCGGATATTATCCGTTAACCATCTAAAATTTCGAATACGGATAGAATCAGTCGGATAATTCTCGGATAATCTCGGATTCGGAAACGGAAACAGATAATTTTTCTCGGATACGGATACGAATACAGTAAAGGCATTATCCGGCGGATTTCGGAATCGGTCGGAAACTATCCGGATAAATTTTCGGATATCCGCATCAAATCCAAATAGCCCACTATGTATTTACGTGGCCCAGCCCAATAGCCCATTACATTTATTCCTAACCTAACCCTACTGTTCACACATATTCACAGTTGGCAGTTGGCACACAGCCACAGGAGCCGCCAACCCGTTGGTCGAACTCCTCCAGCCACTCCAAGATCCCGCCCAGCGCCGCTCGCCACTGCCCGGCCAGCCCTGGGTCCGCCGCTGCCACCGCGCCACGCAGCCTTGCCCAGAGCTCCGCGAAGGCATCCCCGAACTCGCGGAGGAACGGATCCGCACAGCGCGTGGCTAGCGTGGCGACAGAGTCGGCAGCGATGCATAGCGCGTCGGCGAGCTTACGCAGGTGAGGCCAAGGAGGATGGCGTCGTCCTCGGAGATGACCTTGCCGACGCCGTTGAGGTTGATGAGGTGGTGCCGGAGGCGCGCGATGGCAGCATCACCGAGTGCTCGCTAGACGTGGAGGAGCTTGGACATGAGGCTGGCGACCTCGAAGGCGAGGATGCCGACGTTGGCCTTCCTGGCGAGCGGTGGTGACGGCTTGGAGGACATAGCGGAGCGGACCTTGGTGAGCCATGACTTGATGGCCATGGGCATGGATGGATGGAGGCTCGATCGCTAGGAGTGCTCAAGGAAAGAGGCCTAGCCAATGTACCGGCGAGAGCAAGATTAATTAAACATTAATATATTGTTTTAGTAATGTGTTGTTGATATGGATGCTTGAAATTTGTTGTATATGTTGTTTAGCTAAAAATTTGGAAATATTGATATATTGTTTTATAAAAAAATAATAAGTTGTCTTTTTTCGTTGGTTTGTAAAGTTCAGTTTGAGGGGTTTTTATATTCGAATAAACGTTTGTTACCGTATTCGTTCTGATTCGTATTCGTTCCGTATCTGTATCTGGTAATATTCGATTCCGTTTTTGTATCCGAGGTTTCCGATTCTAAATCCGATTCCGAAAAAAAATATGGTATAGCTAGTTTCCGACCGTTTCCGATTCGTTTTCACCCCTAACTAGGACAATATGCTCCGGTCGTGCCAAGCACATTTTTCGTTGAAGTTTGCCAAGATTTCAATAATTTATGAATCCTCAAAACAACTTGTTTTGTTAAATTTTTGTGACCATTTGAAAATTTTAGGCTCCCTAGCCTATTTATCCTTGCACACATGCATACCTTTCCCTTTTTTTTTAGTTTGTCCTAACTGCTCCATCTCCAAATCCTATAGCCCTGATTTTTATGCCACATTTTGTTATTTTTCAGCCAATCATTCCTGAAACTTTGAAATTTGGTTTGAAAATTTAGGCAAATCAGTAAATATTTGAAAAACTCCTATTTTCATGCCACATTCTGCTATTTTTCAGCCATTTTCTTCATCCCATGCCGGTCGCTACAGCCCGTCAAAGCCCGTGGGCCGTAGGGCCCATGCATGTCGTGCCAACTCCCGCCTGCAACCGCCACGTCATCTTCCTCTCCGGCAGCTTGTATCCGCCGCGGGCACATGCACAAGCACAGCAATGGCGATGTAGTAAGCTAAGCTAGCCAAGTTAACAAGGAAACACAAGCGCGTGCTCGCCTAGCTAGCTAGCAAGCATGATGAGCAGGGGCGATGCAGGCTACGAGTCCTTGAGCTGCCAGAAAACCGCCGGCCTTGTCTGGAACCTGACCTCCTCCTACGTCGACAAGAGCAATGAGACATCCATGGTGTCCGCCTCCGTCTTGGTCTTCGCCCTCGCCGCTCTCTTCTTCAACCTCAACCTCTTCAGCGGCATCTCCGACATCGGCGCCATCCTCGACCCCAAGGTCCGCGTCATCCTCTCCAAGGCGCTCTCGCTCTTCCTCCCCGTCATGTCCTACCTCTTCTCCGAGGCCAAGAACGCCGGCGTCATCTGCTCCGGCGCCTCCGCCGCGGACGGCCCGCTTGAGCTCTCGCTCCGGGCGCGGCTCATCCTCGTATGGATGCTCCTCGTCGAGCTGCTCCGCAAGAAGGTGGAGGAGATCCGCATGCAGGCGTGGCACACCGGCACCGTCGAGCGCGCCGGCCGCGTCGCGTGGCTCGGCAGCCTCGTCTTCTTCAACGTTAGCGCCGCCGGCCGCAAGGCCGTGTTCGGCATCCTCTGGATCCTCTGCGCCGTCAAGCTGGTGCAGAGGATAACCTACACTGAGGTCGGGAAGCGTTCCTTCGCCTACGGCAAGAACGCCAAGCTTGTCATCTCCTACATGGCGCAAATCCTTCAAAAAGATGTCGAGCACGATAGTCACCATGTCGGAGACGAGTTCTTGAAGAGGTGTAAGTACCTGGTGATGGGAGAAGAAGACCTGGTGATTGAACCCATCCCGTCCGGCTACAGGATCACCAGCGACATCGACGCCGCCGTCACCACCGTCGGCAAGATCTGGAGCCTCGCCGAGAGCGACCATCTCCTCGCGTCGCTCGACAAAGATCAACGGCTGAGGAGACTCTGCTTGTCCTTCGCGCTATTCAAGTTGCTGCGGCGGAGCTTCGAGCGCCTGCCTGCGATGACCGACGCAGAGACCCGCCATTGCCGGGACCTCATCTTCAGAGGCCTGTATAATGGCGGCGGCGGCGGCGATGAAGCCGGAGCGGCCGACACGCTGTTCCAAGTGATGAGCGACGAGGCCAATTTCCTGAGCGAGTACTACCACTCCGTCGTCCCCGTCGTGCTCGCGAGCCCATTCTTCCTGCTCGCCAACTACGTCCTCCTCCCGCTCGTCGTGCTCGTCCTCTGCCTCGTCGTCGTCGTGCTCTGCGGCAACGGCGACGTGCTCTTCTCCTTCCGCAGCATCCAGAGCGACAGCTACACCATGTCGTCCGGCGTGGTGAACATGGCCATGTGCCTGCTTCAAACCGTCAAGACGTCGCCGCCGGCGTTCTTCACCTCCATTGACCTCTCCATCACATTGCTTCTCTTCCTCATAATGGTGTACGAGGAGGTCTGGGAGTTCGCCGTCTTCGTCCTCTCCAACTGGTTCATGGTGTCGCTGCTGCACAGGTACACGGCGAACCCGCAGTGGCGCGACAGCGCCGTGTTCAGCTGGGCGATCAGGCGCATCCTCTGGGCGCGGAGCAAGATGCTGAGCCACCATGGCCTCCGCTTCAAGCAGTTCTCCGTTCTGGGCTCTTGCCGGCTCTCCCTGACGCTGCCGGACGCCGTCACCCTCGCGCTGCCGATCCTGCCCACCGTGCCGGTGCCCGGCCAAGTGAAGCATTCCATCGCGGACTACTTGGCCAAGTCCTTGTACGACGGCGACGACGCTTTCGCTGCCAGCAACGGCAGGTCCGCCGTCGCAGAGCATGCGGAGCTCCTGCCGTTCTGCGACGAGAGCAACGGCGTCGCCGAGGTCATCCTCACATGGCACATCGCCACCGGCATCCTGGAGGAGAAGTGCCCACCGCCACCTCAGGCTCTGAGCAATGTCGTTGCGACGACGAGACTGTCCGAGTACTTGGCCTACCTGGTGGCCTTCCACCCGGAGCTCCTCCCCGGCAACCAGGACAATACGGAGCTCGTGTTCCAGGCCATGAACGACGAGCTGAAGCAGGTGCTCGGCTTCTGGGGCTACCACCTCCCGCCACTGCTGGGGCGCTCCAGGAGGTTCGAGTGCGACATGGTCATGGCCGCCGGCGTCTCCGAGCGGCCGCCGGAGACGGCGCCGACGGTGTTGCAGAAGGGCGCAGCGCTGGGGGGCGCGCTGGTGGAGAAAGCGAGGAAGGATGGTTCCGGCGCCGGCGAGGCCGGGGTGTGGAAGGTGGTTGGCGATGTGTGGGTGGAGCTCGCCGTGTACGTGGCGTCGGCGAGCGACGAGGAGAGCGTGACGGGGCACAGGAAGGTGCTGCCCGAGGGCGGTGAGTTCGTCACCGTGCTCTGGACGCTGGCCACGCAGACCGGCATAAGCCACCGCCCGGCGGTGACGCCGCCGGTGGCGGCTGACACCATGGATCGTGTTTGATTATTAGGGTTTAGGAAGCAGTGAACTCCATGTTCGTTTGATTTGCTTGTGTGCTTAATTAGTTGAGTACGGACGTGCAGGTGTGCTCTGGTCCTATCCTACTTGTGTCATTCATATCCAAGGTGTTTCTCCCACGTTGTTCAGCACTCCTTCCATCCACAAATATAATCATTTCAAGAATTTAAAAATAGCAAAATTTGTTCCAGATAGTTGTTTTAGGTTATTTGTTGTATAACATCGCCAAATCTTGTCGTTGCTATAGGACTTAAGTTTTATAAAATTTGCCCATACATATTATATCTATCTATCTATTATCTTAATAAAGTAATTGAAAAAAGAGCCTCCACGCTGGCTCTTAAGGTATAGAAATTCTCATATTAATTAAAAAAATTCTAAGCCATTGATTAAAGTGTGGGTCTAGATTATAACAGTTTAGATTAAATTAAAGAGTCTAAGTAGAAAATACAAATTAAAATATCTGAAATTCGGACAAAAAAGAGAGAAACTCTCAGCCATCCACTTCATGTTATTTCTTTATCTACCGCTCGGATTTAATAGCAGCAACAAAGGAAGAAACATATGGATTGGAAACTTAATCGATCATGGCATGCGTGGAGCAAATTCAAGGCCCTAATCGGAAAGTTAAAAAGAAAACGTACGCTTTCATGCATGCATGTTGCTTACGGAGGGGTGTCCGAATTGAATTCACACTATTCTTTAACTCTGCTAGCAAATTGTTCATGCGTAATAACAGAAAAAAAATAAAATTACGATAAATATTTGAGACAACAGAAACTATTGAGCTCGTAAGGTTTAATTTTCTTCTAGGTGTATCTAACAAAACACTAAAAAATTTTGGAGTGAAACTCGTGAGCTCGTAAGCAGCAACAGCAGCAGCTATCGATGATTGTAAAAGAGAATACTGAAATGTTACAGGCACCAGTTGGCTCTTCAGTTCCTCTATTACCTTGATTTGTGGTTCCTCAATGCTTGCCAGTAGTTTCAGTTTTGCAACGTTGAGTGATTTGCTGTGAGATGAGAAGTAGAGGCAATTTCTTTTCAGCAACAAAGATGGCCTCGTTTTGCTACAACGCGTTGGCAAATTGCAGTAATACATGCGCAGTTGGGTTTCTATTTTTCTTTTTCTTTCTAAACGAATCCAGCCTAAGTCCCATTAAATAAAGAAAATTCAAATACACATCGAGAATTGCATCGTCAATTTTTTTCCTATCGGATGGGCTGATGTCATGTTGACGTCATGACGAACGACGAACTAAGGGAATTAAGTTTAATTTTTTAATAAGTAAAGATACGGATTAAATAGGAAACCAGAACATGTTAGTTCTTGGAGAAAAAACGGTTTTCCAATTGGAATGTAAAAAAAAAAGCATGGTTCGAACACAAGCGCAATTATGAATATCAATTGCTTTGGAAGTATCTTTCCACATGCTGTAGATCACGAGAAGACCTCTACCTCTCATTCACAATAATTTTCTCTAATTTTCCTGTATAATAGTAATTTTTCTGGTATATAGTATATTTTTTTGAAGTAACCTCCGAGGAGAGCAGCGAGTTCTTACTTTTTATTAAGAAAAAGAGAATTGACTTAAGTTTATGAAAAAAAACTGGACCCAATAACCTTACAACACACGGTTAAATAAGAAAAACCGATGAACATCCACACAGATCACTAAACAACTATTAGGAATGGCACACCACCACAAACCACAGCAACATAGAAACTGGACTTTTCATGAGTCATGGTTGTCAATCTTGCTACAAATAGCAAACAGCTCAGATCTATACTAAGTTTCGGTCAATTTACACTATAGTATGGCAATCAAGGTTTTTATTTCCACCGGTTACCGTAGTAATCGGACTTACCGTCGGAAAGGGGGTGCAGAAAAAAGTAAGGGCTGAGTAACCCATCATGTCTTTTTAAAAAATAAACAAAAATTTGAATTTAAGTTATATAAAAATATTAGAAGCTTAAAAAAACTCGGTAGCGTATGTTATATGACAACGCGGATAAATATAATTTTTTTATTTAAATTGCACTATACATTAACAGATAAAGTAAGGATAATGTGTCGTCTTCGACAAGATAAAAACTATCACTAGACCACGATAAGTATGAAGCCGAAGCACTGAGTTAATTAAACTCTAATAAAACCGAAGCAGATGAGTGATGGCGACGGTAAGTTAATGTGTGGAGCAACTATATCAGAACCGGATGGGTCAGCAAAGCATACGTGCGGCGGTAATGGCAAGTTGTGTGGAGCAACTATGTCAGAACTAGAAGGGTAAACGGAGCCGACAAGCATCGGTGGCATGCAATGCATCAGAGCTATCGTAGCCAACAATCAGAGTTGTTTCTCAGTGATGTGTTTTTGCTGAGAGGACGAAAAAGGGTGAGGAGGATGGAAGGAAGAATAGAAGCAAATCTACCATAAATGGAATAGAAGTAATATACCATAAAGTTTTTATATCTTCAATCTATTGTATTATTAAAAGAATACTAAAAAGAGCCACCAAGTTTGCATTATAAGAGCATCTCCAAGAGAAATCTAAAATTTAGTTCTCAAAAATCACAGATTGGGATTGTCGGAGGATGAAACCTCGACGGCGAGAGGTCTGGAGACCCCCCTTTGAGATTCGGCCAGGGGAGTAGTTCTCAGGCGAAGTCGGCGTCAGGGTGTAGAAGAAGGATACCCGAAGAAGACGTAGAAGAGAGGCGCACAGAGGAGGCAAGAGGATTTATACAGGTTCGGGCCGCTCGGAAGCGTAATACCCTACGTCCTGTGTGTGGTGGATGTGGATCGTTGCTACAGGGTGAGCCTAGCTCGCGGCCGGAGCCGGAGAAGAAGAATAGTATCTATGGAGTAAGCTCAGGAACAGATAGAGCTGGGAGAGAGTCTGAGAGAGTCCGTTCTAAACGTGGCATGGATCCTCCTTTATAGAATCAGGGGAGTCCACAGTGCCGAATACACGTAAGAGAGCAGGTATGATTTATCTTGTCGTAGTCTTGTCGCAGGCGTCCGCACTGTCGAAGTCAAGAGTCTCTGACTCTTCTTGACTTCAGCGCACACTCCTGTCTCAGAAGTCAAAAGGCTTCTGACAGCAGTCGGGTGTCCGTGGGGGGCCGTCCTGAGGCACTCACGCGTGGCGGAGCGGACGACAGGGGCGACGTGCCCCGTCGCCTCGTCATTAATGCTGTAGAGGCGAGCTGGTTCAGAGCCTGCCGGGGACCGACATGTGGGCCCCGGGCAGGCAGTGAGTCAATAGTGCCCGGAGGCAAGGCTCGGGCCCGAGGCCAAAGAGCCCCGGGGCCGAGCTGATATATACGACGCCCCGGGGCGTGCCCGGGGCCGATGGCGATAGCGCCCCGGGCACGAGCCCGGGACCGATGGCGGTCGCGCCCCGGGCACGAGCCCGGGGCCGTCGGCGACCGAAGGCGGTAGCGCCCCGGGCACGAGCCAGGGGCCGATGGAGCGGTGCCGCCCCGGGGACGAGCCCGGGGCCGGTGGAAGGGTGCCCCCCGGGGATCTGTCGTGGCGGAAGACCCACGCGTCCCCAGGGCATGTGGGACCCCCTGTCCCACTTCGCCGACAGGGATCATCCTAAAAAATTTTAGACTAAGACAGGCCCAAAAATTAGATTCCAAAAATTAATTTGTTAGCCACGTAGGATAAATGGGCCAAGCTGTAACGCCTCGATTTTTCGGGCCGTTAAAAACTATTTGTATAAAACCCAAAGTTTCAAAAAATTTGATGTTCTTTGTATGTGTCTAAGGACCTAAGTGCCAAGATCTCAATTTATCCCTCCTGGAAATCCCAAATTCCCCAATCCAAAACCACGATCTAAAAATTTAAATCTCAAGTTCGAATTCCTCTTCCAAACCCTCCAATAAAATATTCCTTATTTTATCCTTCCAAGAACATCAAAATTCCATCCAAAAATCTTTTCCAAAATCCCTGATTTGGAAACCGAAAAGATTTGACTCCAAAATTCCTTCGAAATATCCCCTATCTTCCCTACAAAAATTCCAAACTATTTTTCAAAAATTTCAAATCCTAGTCTTGAAGCCCCTGCCATGGGAATCCTGGAATTTATTAAGCCAAAAAAATCAAATTCAAATTCAAATATCCTTTCCCAATATTCAATTCCCCTTAGTTAAAATTCTGAAAAATGATCAAGCTCCACTATTCCTCTAGGCCTCTCTTTCCCTTCTCGGCCATGGCCCAGAGCCGTTTGGCCCACTCAGTCCCTGCTTTCCTGCTGCTCGGCCGTGGCCTGCTCGCGCTCGCCCACCCCGGTGTGGCGCCTTCGCGGAGGCCCACCATGTGCACATAGTACCCGATCCCTGGATCAGTAGTCGGATACGCACATAGTCATCGGTGATACAATTCAGAGTACACTAAGCATTAGATATATAACAGAGTACATACATATATATATTACAAAGGGGTTTCCATCCAGGACAGGCCCCGGATGGACAAAAGCACTAATAGGGCGAACTAGCGAGACACAGCGCAGGCAGGGCGGAAGCAAGGATAAACTACTCGGCAAAAGAACACACCTACACCACAGGCTTGGTCGGGAACTAGGCTCGAAACCTCAGAAGTCTTCGTAGTCGGCTTGGTCCTGGAAGAACTCGGCAGCAGTCGGGTCTTCGTCTTCTTCTTAAAAACCTAATATATATATATATATATATATATATATATATATATATAGGAACAAGGGTGAGTACTTTCGTACTCAGCAAGCCGGGAAAAAGAAATGCTATGTCGGTCAGACAAAAAGGGCTATGAGTCTTTATTGGCGAAAATAGCCTTTAGGAACATTTTGCTTTTCAAACACTAGTGTGCCAAATTTTAGTTGTCGGAACAAAGCTCACGCCTCGATCCATTCCGCAAGTTGCTTTTCAACAACTCGCCACACATAGTTACTGAATCATGTATTTCCATTTTTAACTCCTCGCAATCAACCAAGTGATCACACCACTCGGCTATCACCCGAACGGCTTCAACCACTCCTTAGGTCTACTGTTTGTCTGAGTGGCTCCGACCACCCGTTGACTCTGAGACTCGGCTACAACCAAATCTCAGCTATCCCTTTAAGCATTTTTCCGGCTACAACCGGTTATATACGCTACACTGGCTACAACCAGTTAGCTCAAACTTTGCTGCCCTTGCTACAACCCGGGAGCCTGTTTTTTGTCGTCTTTTGGCTACAACCCGAAGACTTATCTCCCGTTAACTTTTCACACACTTGGTTATGGTGCTTCAACACCCCGGGTCACACAGACCCGTTTCTGGCCACACAGGCCTTCCGTTTGCCACTCGGCAACTCTGGTCATGATTCCCTTCCCATCAAAACATTTCACAAACCACTGGCAAACAAATCTACGCTATGGGAATCACCTTACATCGCCCTTAACCGTGGGCACGGTTGTTCGAACAGTTCGGCTAAACTCTGCAGAGGGTGTACGCCTTACCCAAACGACACAAAACTGACACCGAGTACTGGCCTGTACCGGAAGTTTGTGACAAGGCCATTTCCAAAGCCAGTCTAGGGTTATCCAATGCCAGCCGAAGGATCTACACAGGATCAATGCTTCAGGTCGGCTCCAACCACCATCAGCACCAGGGTTCACGAGCCACAACTCAGGTGAGTCCACTCCAGTCGGCACCAAACTTCCCTAAACCTACAATTTACTCGGCCAGGGACAGCCCACACTACCCGTTTGGTCGCACTGTAAAATGCTCGGATGCAATTCCCAAAGGAAACGGTCCTTATCGATAATACATAGCCAGGCCACACAGGCACTGTCTCTGTACATCATGGTTTTCACAAACTTTCATCTTCTTCTCAAACACTCCGATACGCAGAGTACCGGGTTTTCAAACAGCTGAGTAAAACCATTGTTTCCCAACGATAATACAATCGCTGCAGGGCTAAGCTTTCCTACTCGGCATTCATACCCAAGGGGTATAATGCCAACGTGTCATTTGTGGGGCTATCAAAGGAGAAACACATCAATATCCTACCAAAAGAAGTGTGACTACTGGGAGGGTTCGTCGGTTGCCCTTGCAAACCGAGGCCGATCAATTTAACGTGTAAACTAAGCATGCATATTTTGTAAGCAACATAATTTTGCACATATAGGAGACAATATGATCAAAGAGGCTTGCCTTGTCCAAGTGGAAAATCTTCCTCGGCGAAGACGGCTTCTGGATCGTCCACCGTTCAGATCTAAACAAGCAGAAAAGATAATTACTGACAAGCTGAAAAGAGGTAAAACACTGGGAAAAGAACATCGCGGCAGTCGGCTGCAGAAAGGGTAGCAGTCGGCTGAGGATGGATGGCTGTTTGGATGGAGGCTTATTGTAAACGGTCGGGTTAACTTGGGGACGGGGCGACAAAGCTCACCGGTTTAGGATCTCCGGGTGGTAGGCTCGGCGATGAGCGGCAGCAAGGGAGCTCGGGGAGTAGAAACGACTAAGGGCTGGGAGAAGATGATGGCTTAGCTATGAAGATGGTGATGGCGGTTTGGTAGAGACGGCTGGGTTGCAAAACAGAAGAAAGAAGAGGCTTGGATGGCTCTATATAGCCGGCGCGAGGCTAGGACACTGTGGTGCAGAGTGATGGGGAGAAAAAGGGGTCACGATAAGCTGACAAGGTCACAGCGAGCTGGCTAGGCGATGCGACGTCAAGGCAGAGTTTGACTTAGAGATTAGGTGTGGCCAGGGGAGTTGGTACATCCTGTAGCGGCGATGGGCCACTGCTATTGTCCGCTGGTCCGATCGGGGCTGCGGGCAGGTGAAGGCTGGATCATGTCACCACTTCGGCAGTCGGCGTCCAACGAAAGGAGCGGCAAAACAGAACTGGTTGACAAGGTAGTTGGCAAGCTCAAGGGTTACTCGGCTGCAAAGACGACCGAGTGGGCAAGGGTAGAGGGCAGGCTCTGAAACTGAGTAGGAATCTACTCGGCACAAGGGA
The DNA here is from genome assembly GCA_003991445.1 of Oryza meyeriana var. granulata. Lineage (NCBI taxonomy): Eukaryota > Viridiplantae > Streptophyta > Magnoliopsida > Poales > Poaceae > Oryza > Oryza meyeriana. The sequence goes on from RYFJ01002615.1 coordinate 364,243, forward strand.
AAAAGGCAGTCGGCTGGCCAGGGAGAGAAAACTGGGGCACAGCTGAATGGAATAGGAGAGGAGTTAGAACTCAGGAAGCGTATTCCAACAAGGAGATGAAGAACGGGTCATTACACCCGGGCCCGCTCGTCAGCGACCACCCCTCCCCCGTGCAGCGCCTGCGCCCACTGCCAACCGGGGCCCGCACTTCAGAGCTGTCTTCTTCGCCGTTTCTCTCCCTCCCGCACTCACATCACGTGCTCGACAAAAATCCTAAGAGCATCTCCAACAGATACCCAAAAAGCTTCCTAAAAGTTTAATTTTGGGAGTTAAGTTGAAAACAAGCCTCCAACAGATTTTCAAGCCTAGTCCCAAAAATTCATCATGCCCAATCCAAACCTAAAACTGAGCTATATCTGGGACACCTTTGGGCGTCCCCAATCTTTCAGTTCGCGGGAAAAATTTCGCCTCCCGTGCCGATTACTTCGCCCCCGCGCCAAATCCTTCCTCCCCGATCCGCGGCTGCCGTCTGCCCCCTCCATCCCCGGCTGCCGCTTTCGGCCAGGGCACTCGAGGCTGGCGTTGAAGGGGCACGCGGGGAACTTGGCGGAGACGGAGCCGACCTTGAAGACGAGGTCGTCACTGTCGGCGCGGATCCCGGTGATGGTCCACCACTGGAAGAAGGCCCTGACGCGGATGCCGCTGAGCCCGGAGATGCGGCGGTCGTCGAGCCGCCCAGTCAGGCGGTCGCTGAATGAGGCGAGGTAGCTCCCCGCAGGAAGAACGATCCGGCAGCTGGAGATTAGGTCGACGGCGAAGTCCCCCGACCCGGCGTTGAGGGTGTACCCGCGCACGTTGGCCGGGAGCAGGCCCCGTGGAGCCGGAGCTCGTCGTACGCGGTGACGTCCGCGGCGGCGGTGTCGGAGAGGACGAGCGGGAGGGCAGCCAACGGGAAGAGGAAGAGCACGGCGGCGGCGAGGAGCACCGCGGTTTGGGCGTTGGGTCTCGCCATGGCTGATGCTGCTTGGTTGGGGTTGGGATGGGCCCACCTGTGATGACATGGCACATTTTAAAATTTTTGGGACTCTAATTTTAGACATTTCTTGGAGAAGGGATTGATTTTTGGGTCCAATTTTTTTTTGGCTACCCCAATTTAGTATTTTTTGGGACTCTAATTTTAGACACTTGTTGAGATGCTCTAAGCCCAAAATATCTCCCACCGAGCCCCCAGCGCCGTGTCCGGCCGCGCTGCCTCTGTGTGAGGCACCCCCACCTCGGCGGGAGCCCACCATGTGCATACAGTACCCAATCCTGGATCAGTAGTTGGATACACACATAGCCATCGGTGATACAAACTCAGAGTACATTAAATACATAGCAGAATACATATGATACATACTGAGAGGATACATAAAAAGGTTGCCATCCAGGACAGGCCCCAGATGGACAACGGCAAGAACAGGGTAAACTAGCGAGATACAGCGCAAACAGGGCGGAAGCAGGGAGGAAAACTACTTGGCGATGGAAACACAACAATACCACAGGCTTGGCTGGGAACTAGGCCCGAAACCTCAGAAGTCCTCATAGTCGGCTTGATCCTGGAAGAACTCGGTAGTTGACGGGTCTTCGTCTTCTTCTTCAAAACCTAGTATAATATATATATATGAACAAGGGTGAGTACTTTCGTACTCAGCAAGCTGGGAAAAGGTGCCATGTCGGCTAGACAAAAGGGCTAAGAGTTTTATTTGCGAAAACAACCTTTAGAAACGTTTTGCTTGTCAAGTAATAGTGTGTTCAATTTTTAGTAGTCGGAAAGAGGCTCACGCCTCAATCCATTCCGCAAGTTGCTTTTCAACAACTCGCCACATATAGTTACTGAATCATGTATTTCCATTTTTATCTTCCGGTGATCAACCGAGTAACCATACAACTCGGCCATCACTGTAGCGCCCCCTTCCCAGTACCCCCGTACAGGGATACCGGAGAGGAAGCGCCGCAGGAGATTGGCGTGAACCAACTCCCATGGAACCGCGATGCCGGTACCAGTCCCAGGAAACCTTGGTGGTACCCGCGGTCAACGGAGATGTACCACAGCAAATAGCTAAATATAGATATTATACCTTTATAAGTTGCGACTTCGGGCACACCCTGAGTAGCAACCTGTAAATAGAACAGCAGCAGCGGAACGACAGCGTAGCGAGAACCCAATCCACAAGCAACGGCTTGGGACTAGGAAAGAAACCCTAATCTTCACTTCAACTTCACTCTTCCTGAAGGAGGGGAAAAAGGAATAGATTGAGTACTTATGTACACAGCAAGTCACGGAAAATGTGAGATATGCAGGCTATCAAAGAATAGGCTGGGGTTTATTTCGCAAACCATTTCGTTTGAAAACATTTTCGAAAACCTATGTGTGGGTTGTCTCAATATGACCGGAAGGAAGCTCTCGCCTCGATCCTGTCCGCGAATTGCTTTTGAACAACTCGAGCGGATGAAACAAATTTTAATTGATCTCAAATATTCTTATACCGCCTGTCGTACCACGACAGCGGTTCAGTGGGTTTGCCCTCACGCAGCTTTCCACTGTATCAACATCTATTACTTTATTTTCAATTTCGTCCACTCCAGGACGTAATCTCATTTTTCACTTCAGTCCCATCCAGGACATCAACTCATCTCAGTGGCTCCTCGAGCCATTCTTAATCTCATCTCAAAACATATACTGCTCCCACTCAGGAAGCCCTAACTATGATGCCAATCGACATCCCGGGTCACACAGCCCCGTTTCAGACCACTCAGGTCATCCATCAGCCACAAAGGCCGATTCTGTAACGATTCCCATATCACAAATCACTTTCGCAGACACTTGCAAATAAATCTACGCTAGAGGAATCACCTCACATTGCCCGTAACCATGGGCACGGCTGTTCGAACAGTTCGTATACCTTTGCAAAGGTTGTATGTTTTACCCACACGATGCGAGCTTACTCCCACACTGATCAGGTGGAGAGGTTCGCGACAAAGCCTTTCCAAAGCCTTCCCAGGATAACTATAAACGGGTGCTCACTCTCAACCAAGTACCAGGAACTCACTTCCTGTACTCAGGGACGGGGATATAACGCCCTCTCGGCACCCAGCCAGTCCCACATTTATTAGTAACCGAAAACCATCCTGAGAACACTAGTTATTCAGCCAGGGGTGTCCCATTCCACCCGTGTGGTTGCACTGTGAGATGCTCGGATCGAACTCCCCAAGGAATCGGTCCTTATATGCGAATACGAAGTGCCACCACACAGGCGATCACTTTGCACCGCGGAATTTTCGCAAATAAATTTTGTTTCGCAAATCCGCTGACATCGCATGTCGGGTTTTTAAATATTTGGAAACCCTATTTTCCCAAATCGTCAAACAATTGTGCTGGAGGTGGAACCATTGGAATCCATGTTCAGAGAGCATGGTCACCGAGGTACCACAGGGTGGAGCGACAAGGAATAGGATACCAAAGACCTACAGGGTTTATGCAACTACTGGGGAGGTCCGTCGGTTTGACACACAAACCGAGGCTGATCAATTTATCGTGCACACTAGCAATGCAATTTCGCAAACAAAATATTTTAAATTTAGGAGCAATATGGTCAAGGAGTGACTTGCCTTAGTCTTTGTCTTCAAACTTTGCAAAAATCCGATGTCCGAAGAATTTCCGAAGCGTCGACTACGCACAAAACAAGAGAAAAATACACAAAACCCTAGAAATAATATACTATTATTAATAACTAATAGTGCCATGAGGTAGATCTCATTTTAAAAAAAATTTAGAGACTTAAACGGGCTCAATCGGAGTTACGGTTTGGAAGATATAGATTTTAGAAGTCTTTGTGGATTTTCTAGAAAAAGAAATGAATTATCTGAATTGTGGGAAAAAGAATTATTTTTGGGGAATAAGGGCTAACAGGTGGGACCCCGGTGTAAGTGGCAGAGGAGAGAGAGAAAGGGATCAGAGCCCACATGTCAAGGACATAGAGGAGAGAGAATTGGAAGGGCCCACATGTCATAGGAGAGAAGGGAGTCATTGTACAGGGGCCCACATGTCAAGGTGACAAAGAGAGATGACAAAAAGGGGGGCCACATGTTGGTTGCTTTGAGGGATTAATTGGGCGGGCCCACCTATTAGAGACCGAGAGGGGGGAGGGGGTGTGCCGGACGGGGAACAGGAGGCGGCCGGCAGAGATGATCGACAGCGGGCGGCTGTCGAGGGGACGCCGGCGAACGGCAGCTCGCCGGAGGAAGGGGAAGGCGGGAATGGAACAAGGGGAATGCGGCGAAGGGGATGGACGGCTTGGATTGATGGATGGAGACTCGAGGGCGGCGGGCGATGGCGACCAGAGGGCGGCGACGTGGGGCTGTCGTCGCCGACGACCAGGGAGCGGCGGAGGGGGTCGGGGAGCCTCGGGTTTGGATGCGAAGAGGCAAGGGGAAGAGAAAAGAGGAGGACATTTGGAACATTACCGTGGTGAGGTCGAAGATTTGACGATAGTGACAATGGCGGAACGACGGCGGCCGATTTGGGGCTTTTCCCCACGGCGGTGCCCAGGTGAAATTGGGGCCTCTGTTGAGTTCGTGAGGGGGCGAGGGACTTAGTTGTGGTGGTGGTTTGGACGATTAGGCTCGGGAGCAACGGAATTGGAGGGGTACAGAGAGGCTTCAATGGCAGCGGTGGAGAGAAATCAACAGTGGCAAGGCTGGTTCGGAATGGGACGGCAACAAGGAGTCTAAGGGGGTATTTATAGGCGACGAGTGGCACTAGGAGATAAGGAAGAGAGGCAGTGGAAGAGGATAAGCTCGAGCTCGGCCGGCCATCAATGGCGTAGGCTTCTGTAGCGGACATCACGCGATGGCGCAACTGTGGCTGGCGTCATCCGCTCCGGGCTCGGGTTTGTAACGACCCGTTTTTCTTTTCCCGCTAGTCTTCGTTTTCCCGAGCTCCCCTCCTATCCTGTCAGCTGTGCCCCAGTTTTTCTCCCTGGCCAGCCGACTACCTTCTCCCTTGAGCCGAGTAGATTGCTACTCAGTCCTTGCATCCTGCCCTTTCCTTTGTCTTACTCGGACCCCCTTGCTGCCGAGTAAGCACTGTGAAGTGGCTGACTGCCTTGTTGAGACCGGTTGTTTCCTTGTCCCCCGAGTTGCACCCGTCGTTGGACGCCGACTACCGAAGTGGAGAAGAACCAGTCTTCACCTAACCGCAGCATCGCTTGGACCAGTGGTCAGTCCGAAGCCCGGTCAGTGGGATTTCTCCAACCTGTCCTAGCCTTGACCTTAATGTCTCATCGCAGCTACAGTGCCTGCCAACTCCTCTGACCAGTTGGACTCCAAAGTCACAGCCTGTCATATCCCTGTCAGTTCATCTTGACTTCCTTGCTCTCACCCGTTGCCCAGCTCCACCGTGCCTCAACCTTGCACGTCGGCTATATATATGGCCAACCGTGCCCCCTTCTTCCTTTGTTTTGCAAACCGGCCAGCTCCAGCTCTGCTGAGTTCTTGTTCTTCTCTCAAGCTTTGGAGCTCTGTCGCCTGGTTCGCAAGCCTGGTTCAGCCGACTGCCCCCTTTTCTGCAGCCGACTACTTCTTGATCCTTTTTCTTGGTGTTTTACTTCTCCTGCTTATCAGTGTTTCTTTCTGCTTGTTCAGAGCTTGAACCGGTGGACGATCCAGAAGCCGCCTTCGCCGAAGAAGACCCCTCCTTGGAACAAGGCAAGCCTCTTTGATTATATTGTTTCCCATATATACAAAACTATGTTGTTTGGAAAATATATGCATGCTTAGTTTACACCTTTTTAAACTGTTGGCCTCGGTTTTGCAAGCGCAACCGATGGACCTGCCCAGTAGTAGCACTTATTTGGTAGGATGTTGTTATATTTCACCCTTGAAGAACCCCACAAATGGCACGCTAGCATCCTATCTGAGGATACGATGCCGAGTAGAATGGCTTAGCTCTGCAACGTTGTTTGTCGTTGGGAAAAACGTTGGGTTTTACCAAACTGATTGAAAAACCCGGTACTCCGTGTATCGACGTGTTTGTGAAACAAATAAAGTTGTGAAAATCTTGATATACAGAGACAGCGCCTGTGTGGCTTGGCTATGTATCATCATTAAGGACCGTTTTCTTTGGGAATTCCATCCGAGCATCTTACAGTGCGACCAGACGGGTATTATGGGATGCCCCTGGCCGAGTAAATAGTAGGTTTAGGGAAGTTCAGTGCCGACCACTGAATCCTGTGTGGATCTTTCGGCTGGCATTGGATGACTCTAGACTGGCTTTGGAAATGGCCTTGTCACGAATTTCTGGGTACAGGCCAGTACTCGGTGTAATTTTCGTGTCGGATGGGTAAAGCGCACACCCTCTGCAGAGTTTAGCAGAACTGTTCGAACAGCCGTGCCCACGGTTAAGGGCGATGCAAGGTGATTCCCATAGCGTAGATTTGTTTGCCAGTGATTTGTGAAAGTGTTTGATGGAAAGGGAACCGTGACCAGAGTTGCCGAGTGAGCAAACGGAAGGCCTGTGTGGCCAGAAACGGATCTGTGTGGTCCGGGGTGTTAAGCACCATAAACAAGTATATGAAAAGTAAACAGGATGAAGATCATGCTCCCGGGTTGTAGCCAGGGCAGCAAAGTTTAAGCCCCCGGGTTGTAGCCAGGGCGGCAATTCAGTCTTCGGGTTGTAGCCAGAAGACGGTGATGAGCACGCTCCCGGGTTGTAGCCAGGGCAGCGGTGTTTTAGCTAGCTGGTTGTAGCCAGCCTAGCGGGCATTTAGTGCCATGAACATGCTCCCGGGTTGTAGCCAGGGCAGCATCGTTCGAGCCCCCGGGTTGTAGCCAGGGCGGCGACTTAGCTAGCTGGTTGTAGCCAGCCTAGGGGGCATTTAGTGCCATGATCATGCTCCCGGGTCGTAGCCAGGGCAGCGATGATGAGCCCCCGGGTTGTAGCCAGGGCGGCCGACTAGCTAGCTGGTTGTAGCCAGTGTAGCGGGCATCAAGTGCCACGGCTGAGATTTGGTTGTAGCCGAGTCTCAGGGTCAACGAGTGGTTGTAGCTACTCGGGAAGTACAGGACCAGCAAATACGAAGTAAAAGATGATAAGAACATATATGATTATGCTTGATTCATTAAGTGGCGAGTTGTTGAAAAGCAACTTGCGGAATGGATAGAGGCGTGAGCCTCTGTCCGACAACAAAAATTTAAGCTCACTAGTGTTTGCAAAGAAAAGAGTTTCTAAAGGCAAATTTTCGCAAATAAACCTTTAGCCTTTCTGTCTGACCGACATGGCATCATTTCCGGCTTGCTGAGTACGAAAGTACTCACCTTGTTCATATATATATATGTATAGTAGGTTTTGGAGAAGAAGACGAAGATCCGACTGCTGCCGAGTTCCTCCAAGACCAGGCCGACTACGAAGACTTCTGAAGGTTTCGAGCCTAGTTCCCAACCGAGCCTGTGGAGTAGTTTTTGCCCAGCTTCCGCCCTGTTTCTGCTGTTTCGCTAGTTTACCTGTTGATTATTTTTGCCCATCCCGGGTCTGTCCTGGATGGATCTCCTTGTACACATATGTAAGTACTCTGTTATGTATTTATTGTAACTCTGAGTTGTATCATTGTTGTGCGTACCCGACTACTGATCCTGGGATCGGGTGCCATATGCACATGGTGGCCTTCCACCTAGTCGGGAGGCGCCACACGGGTCCCACGAGGTTGACGAAGAGAGCCGAGCGTGCTCGGGCTAGTGGGACAGGGAGGTATGGGCACGGCAGCTGGTGTCGGGGAGGAGAAACTGAGAAGGATCGAGAGAAGAGAGAGAGAGGAGAGAAACGGAGAGCGAGGACGGAGGAAGGAGACGACGGAGGACAACGACGAGCCTTACAGGCGGGGCCCACGTGTCGACGTTTGTCGTCTCGGCTGGGGGCGATGTCAGGTGGGGACCCGGGGCCGTTGCACGAGCGTCACGCGCGGGCTGCCACGTGTACGAGGGCGGAAGGGAGAGGGGATGACAGCCGGGGCCCGTGTGTCGGTGACCGCCGGGCTCGGTCGGGGCGATGACAGCAGGGGGCCGCCTGCAAGCGCCGCGTGGGCGTTGCGCCATCTGGCCTGTGGGGCCTGAATGTCAGCGCGGGAGGGAGTCGGCTGGGCCGTGCGGGGGAGAGAGAGACCGAGTGGGCCGGGAGTGAGGAGAGGATGGCCCGTTGGAACAGTACTTAGGATTTTCCAGAGAGATTATTTGGATTGGTTTTGGAGGATTTCCAATAGGGATTTTGATCCAAAATTTTATATTTTGGATCACAAAATTCTGGAGATTTTGTATGGGATATTTTCTGGCTAGGAATTGAATATATGTGTATATATTGATATTTTTGGGAGGTTTTGATTTTGGAGTTTATTTGGAGAAGGGTAAAAAGAGAGGGACTACGGAGGGGATTTTTAGGAGAATTGAAAGGGTATTAATTGGGAATTTGATGTTTGATTTCTCGGGAGTTAAACCAAAGGAATTTGAAGAGGGACCCTGATATATTTATATATATGCATATATATATACATATATATATTTAAAGGGAGGTCTAGAGAGAGAGTTTGAAAGGATAAATTGAAGTTTTAATTTCGGATTTGGGATTTGGACTTCTGGGACTTTTTGGGAAACTTCTGAGAGGGGTTTCTGTGGATGGGATTTGAATAGATGTATATATATTGATTTTTGGATGATATTTGAAAAAAGGAAGGAGATTCAAAAGAGGATTGGATTCGGATTTTGATTTAAAACTGGGACTTTATTCTCAGGGATATTTTGGGAATTTTGTAATGGAATAGAATTGGAGTACCTCGAGGGAAAATTAGAACTTGAATTTAATTCTTGGGATTTGAGGCAAATTTTGGGAGGAGAGTTTTCGATGGAATTCAGAGTTTTTCGAGAGGAACAAAATCAGGGGATTTAGATAAAGGGCTTCAAAGGCGATTTCCGAAGGGTTTTATTGGAGGGCTTCGAATTGCAAAATTCGAGACCGAGTAGAGAGAATTTTTGGGAGGAGTGAAAGAAGGGTATTTTGATCAAAGGTTTCCAAAGGGATTTCGAAGGGAGTTTGGATTTTGAATTTTTCTGAGGGAGTTTTGAGAGAGACAATCGAATTGCAAAATTCGAGTCTCAGAATTTAGGAAAGAGTCTAGGACCGAGGTTTTTAGGGTTTCAAGGGAGGCTTTGATCTGAGATCTACGGCACTTAGTCCTTAAGCACATACAAAAGCCAAAAATTTTTAAAATTAGGGTTTTTACTAAAATAGCTTTTAACGGCCCGGAAACCGGGGCGTTACAATCACCTGAGTGGCTTCGACCACTCCTTAGGTCTGCTATTTTTCCAAGTGGCTCTGACCACCCGTTGACCCTGAGACTCGGCTACAACCGGTTCTCAGTTATCTCTTTAGCAATTCCGGCTACATCCGGTTCTCAGCTCATTCGCTTCACTGGCTACAACCAGTTAGCTCAAACTCGCTACCCTAGCTACAACCAGGTAGTCTGCTCTTTATCGTCTTCTGGCTACAACCCGAAGACTTTTCTCCTGTTAACTTTTCACACACTTGCTTATGGTGCTTCAACACCCCGGGTCACACAGGCCCGTTTCTAGCCACACAGGCCTTTCGTTTGCCACTCGGCAAACTCTGGTCACGATTTCCTTCCCATCAATCAATTTCACAAAGCACTGGCAACCAAATCTACGCTATGAGAATCACCTTACACTGCCCTTAACCGTGGGCACGGCTGTTCGAATAGTTCGGCTAAACTCTACAGAGGGTGCACGCTTTACCCATACGACACAAAACTTACTCCGAGTACTGGCCGGTACCGAAAGTTCGTGACAAGGCCATTTCCAAAACCAGTCTAGGGTTATCCAATGCCAGTAGAAGGATCCACACAGGATCAATGCTTCAAGTACTCCAACCACCGTCAGCACCAGGGTTCACGAGCCACAACTCAGATGAGTCCACTCCAGTCGGCACCAGACTTCCCTAAACCTACAATTTACTCGGCCAGGGGCATCCCATAATACCGTATGGTCGCACTGTACAATGCTCGGATGCAAATTCCCAAAGGAAATAGTCTTTATCGATAATACATAGCCAGGCCACACAGGCACTGTCTCTGTACATCAAGGTTTTCACGGACTTTCATTTATTTCTAAAACACGCCGATACACAGAGTACCGGGTTTTCAAACAGTTGAGCAAAACCACTATTTCCCAAACGACAATACAATCGCTGCAGGGCTAAGCCATTCTACTCGGCAATCGTATCCAAAGGATATGCTGCCAACGTGCCATTTGTGGGGCTATCAAGGGAGAAATACATCAATCATCCTACCAAAATAAGTGCGACTACTGGATAGGTCCGTTGGTTGCGCTTGCAAACCGAGGCCGATCAATTTAAAGTGTAAACTAAGCATGCATATTTTGCAAACAACATAATTTTGCACATATAGGAGATAATATGGTCAAAGGGACTTGCCTTGTTCCTGCGAAAGATCTTCCTCGGCGTAGATGGCGTCTAGATCATCCACCGGTTCAGGATCTGGACACGCAGAAAGGATGATTACTGATACGCTGAAAAGAGGTAAAACACTAGGAAAAGAACAGCGCGGTAGTCGGCTGCAGAGAGGTAGCAGTCGGCTGAGGATGGATGGTAGATAGATGAAAGTTTATCGTAGACGGCTAAGTTAAGCTTGCGGACTGGGCAACAAGGCTCACCGGTTAGGAACTCCGGATGGTAGACTAGCTCGGTTTTCTTCCTTCACTCTGCTCTCCTTCTTTGCGTTCCAACCAGAAGAACATAGGGGCTATGCGATGAGTGGCGGCGATGGAGCTTGGGAAGCAAAGATGACTCCGGGGGCTGGGGAGAAGGAAGATGATGGTTTAACGGTGAAGCGAGTGATGGTGGTTTGGCAAAGACGGCTAGGTTGCAAAACAGGGGAAAGGAGAGGCATGGATGGCCTTTTATAGCCGGCGTGCGAGGTAGGGATACGGTGGTGTAGGGCGATAGATAGAGAAGAGAAGTCAAGATAAGCTGGCGAGGCTACAGCTAGCTGATTGAGGCGACGCGACATCAAGGCAGAGATTGACTTAAGGATTGGGTGTTGCCGGAGGAGTTGGTAGACACTGTAGCGGTGATGAGACACTCAAGTCGTGGCAATGATAGGTTGGTGAGACTTTGCAGATAGGGCCTTGACTAACCATTGGTCCAAGCAGGTCCTTGCAGTGCAGCAGGTTATTGTCCGCTGGTCCGAACGGGGCTGCGGGCAGGTGAAGGTCAGGTCACATCACCACTTCGGCAGTCGGCGTCTAACGGGAGGAGCGTGGAAGTCATGGCTGCTGTGCAACTTGGTGAGGCGATGAGACAACACGTCCGTTGATAAGGCAAAGCATCGAGAGATTGACCAGATTGGGGCAGATGGGACGGCAAGATAGAACGGGTTAACAAGGTAGTCGGGATTGCAAGAGTTTACTCGGCGGCAAAGATGACTGAGTGGACAAAGGGTAAAAGGACAAGATTCAGGAACTGAGTAGGAATCTACTCGACACAAGGGGAAAAGGCAGTCGGCTGGCCAGGGTGTGGCACCTCCCGACTAGGTGGAAGGCCACCATGTGCATACGGCACCCGATCCCAGGATCAGTAGTCGGGTACGCACAACAATGATACAACTCAGAGTTACAATAAATACATAATAGAATACTTACATATATGTACAAGGAGATCCATCCAGGACAGACCCGGGATGGGCAAAAATAATCAACAGGTAAACTAGCGGAACAGCAGAAACAGGGCGGAAGCTGGACAAAAACTACACCACAGGCTCGGTTGGGAACTAGGCTCGACACCTTCAGAAGTCTTCGTAGTCGGCCTGGTCTTGGAGGAACTCGGCAGCAGTCGGGTCTTCGTCTTCTTCTCCAAAACCTACTATACATATATATAAACAAGGTGAGTACTTTCGTACTCAGCAAGCCGGAAGTGATGTCATGTCGGTCAGACAGAAAGGCTAAGGGTTTCATTTGCGGAAATTTGCCTTTATAAACTCTTTTCTTTGCAAACACTAGTGAGTTCCAAATTTTAGTTGTCGGACAGAGGCTCACGCCTCTATCCATTCCGCAAGTTGCTTTTCAACAACTCGCCACTTAATGAAATCAAGCACAATCATACATGTTCTTATCATCTTTTACTTTGCATTTGTTGGTCCTTTATCTCCCAAGTAGCTACAACCACTCGTTGACCCTGAGACTCGGCTACAACCAAATCTCAGCTGTGGCACTTGATACCCGCTACACTGGCTACAACCAGCTAGCTAGTCGGCCGCCCTGGCTACAACCTGGGGGCTCATCATTGCTGCCCTGGCTACAACCCGGGAGCATGATCATGGCACTAAATGCCCGCTAGGCTGGCTACAACCAGCTAGCTAAAACACTGCTGCCCTGGCTACAACCCGGGAGCGTGCTCATCACCGTCTTCTGGCTACAACCCGAAGACATTGGTACAACTGCCACCCTGGCTACAACCCGGGGGCTTAAGTTCGCTGCCCTGGCTACAACCCGGGAGCATGATCTTCATCCTGTTTACTTTTCATACACTTGTTTATGGTGCTTAACACCCCGGATCACACAGATCCGTTTCTGGCCACACAGGCCTTCCGTTTGCTCACTCGGCAAACTCTGGTCACGGTTCCCTTTCCATCAAACACCTTTCACAAATCACTGGCAAACAAATCTACGCTATGGGGATCACCTTACATCGCCCTTAACCGTGGGCACGGCTGTTCGAACAGTTCTGCTAAACTCTGCAGAGGGTGTGCGCTTTACCCATCCGACACGAAAATTACACCGAGTACTGGCCTGTACCCAGAAATTCGTGACAAGGCCATTTCCAAAGCTAGTCTAGAGTCATCCAATGCCAGCCGAAAGATCCACACAGGATTCAGTGGTCGGCACTGAACTCCCCTAAACCTACTATTTACTCGGCCAGGGGCATCCCATAATACCCGTCTGGTCGCACTGTAAGATGCTCGGATGGAATCCCCAAAGGAAACGGTCCTTAGTGATAATACATAGCCAAGCCACACAGGCACTGTCTCTGTACATCAAGATTTTCACAAATCTTTCCTTTATTTCACAAAACGCGCCGATACATAAGGTATCGGGTTTTCCAAACTGTTTAGTAAAACCCATCATTTTTCCCAACGACAAACAACGTTGCAGAGCTAAGCCATTCTACTCGGCATCGTATCCTCAGATAGGATGCTAGCGTGCCATTTGTGGAGCTCTCAAGGGAGAAATATACCAACATCCTACCAAATGAGTGCTACTACTGGGTAGGTCCATCGGTTGCGCTTGCAAAACCGAGGCCAACAGTTTAAAAATGTGTAAACTAAGCATGCATATATTTTCCAAACAACATAGTTTTGCATATATTGGAAACAATATGTTCAAAGAGGCTTGCCTTGTTCCAAGGAGGGGTCTTCTTCGGCCAAGGCGGCTTCTGGATCGTCCACCGGTTCAGGCTCTGAACAAGCAGAAAGAAACACTGATAAGCAGGAGGGTTAAAACACCAAGAAAAAGATCAAGAAATAGTCTGCTGCAGAAAAGGTGGCAGTTGGCTGAACCAGGCTTGCGAACCAGGCGACAGAGCTTCAAAGCTAGAGAGAAGAACAAGAACTCAGCAGAGCTGGAGCTGGCCGGTTTGCAAAACAAAGGAAGAAGGAGCATGGATGGCTCAATATATATATAGCCGGCGTGCAAGAGTGAGGCACGGAGGAGCTGGGCAACGGGTAGGGAGAAAAAGTCAAGATGAACTGACAGGGATATGACAAGGAGTGACTTGGAGTCCAACTGGTCAGAGGAGTTGGCAGGCACTGTAGCTACGAGGAGACCTTAAGGTCAAGGCTAGGACAGGTTGGAGAAATCTGACTGACAGGGCTTCGGACTGACCACTGGTCCAAGCGATGCCGCGGGCAGGTGAAAACTGATTCTTCTCTACTTCGGTAGTCGGCGTCCAACGGACGGTGCAACTCGGGGGACAAGGAAACAAAAGGTCTCAACAAGGTAGTCGGCCACTTCACAGTGCTTACTCGCAGCAAGGAGGTCCGAGTAAGACAAAGGAAAGGGCAGGATATAAGGACTGAGTAGCAATCTACTCGGCTCAAGGGATAAGGTAGTCGGCTGGCCGGGAGAAAAACTGGGCACAGCTGACAGGAAGGAAGGGAGCTCGGGAAAACGAAGACTAACGGGAAAAGAAAAACGGGTCGTTGCATAGGGAGAGAAAAACTGGGGCACAGCTGAACGGGTTAGGAGAGGAGTTAGAATTCAAAAAAACGAATTCCAACATGGAAAAGAAAAACGGGTCGTTACATCTTCCTGGTGGAGGAGAGATTTGGGGATGGATTTGGGTGAAGCTAAGTCATGGATTTGGATATTAGGTGGATTTGCATGCGAGCATCGGTTTGGCCCTCCTCGCGCATAGGCCTGTGAGGTGTGGATTTTGCAAGCGCGCGTCACCGGCTCGCACGGAAATTTGCAGGCGGGCGGAGCAAGCCACGTGGGAAAATGCACCGCACGTCGCCTGGCGCGTGTGGTAACTATAGCAGGGGCACGGGCTATGTTGCGGCGGCGGCAGGGATGGCATAGCAGATCAGGAGGAGAAAGGGCAAAAAGTCGATAGAAACGATTAGCTGCCCCCAATGCGTTTTTGGTGGTGTTTACTAGCTTTGGATGACGAGCCTGAATCGTTTCTCAGGAAGGAAACGATTTCTCTCTCTTTCTTCTTAAATTCTCCTGCCACATCACCATACTGCTGACATAGTGACATACTAGTTACTATAGAAACTATCTATTGTGAAGGGTTGGGACTGCGCTTATAGTGGTGGGAGGCCTTGTTCCGAGGGTTTTCTTTCCCTAGCATCTACATCCTTCTCTGTTTTAGCATGTGTTAAGATGACTTAGCGGATTTCCATGCGTGCTGGTGTGTCCGCGCCTCTCATGTAGTACTAAGAAAAGAATGGTAGTTATCTGGCCTATGACGTTTGCCTAACAATCCAGTGGTGATTTAATTCACTTGTGTGAGTTTTGGCTTCTACGGAAGCACCATTAATTAATTGATATATATGTATATATATATGTATATATATGTATATATATATGGGAAAAAAACGGGTGCACGTACACATTTTAAGATGTAAAAAAGATAAATTATTCATCTTAATTGATCATATCATACATAAAGTAGAGGAAGTAGGTAAGTGTAACAATTAATGATCATAATACACTCAAGACGGACGCACTACGAAGAGGTAAGAGAGACAAATTAAACCAACCAAATATATAGGTAGAGACGCATCAAGCAGTACAGTTCACCGGCGGAGTAGTGCTGTTTCGATCCACGCCGTAGGGGACCGACGGGCAGGACACAGCGATGCTGTACAGCCTTGTTCGCGAATGCCCGTACCTGAACTGCACGAGGGTTTTGATCACAACCATGGGGTACCCATCGCTGTCATGGTCGTTGACCTCCATGCCGTTGCGGCGGGAATAATAGTCCGTCATAGGGCCACTTGCCCAGTTCACCAAGGCTTCCCGCGGCTTCTGCCACCCTCCCCAGCTGCCTCTGAAGTTGTCCAGCCGAGCCCGGTCGTTGCTGCCGAACCACATCTCGATGTTGATGGAATGGTAGTGCACCTCGGCGTGGTGGCTGGTGTTGTTGGCGACGAAGGTGACGTTCATGATGTTGTTTCTGGTGCTGGTGATCTCCACTGTCGTGTTGGTGATGTAGAAGAAGATGTGTGCGGGGCTGAGGACGACGGAGACGGAGGAGACGATGGCGATCATCGCCAGGGTCCCCATCAGAGCTGCGAGGACGACGTACCTCTTGCGGCCCTCCAATCCGCCGGCGGCGGCGGCCGTTGCACTACCACTCGTCGGCGGCGCCATGCATATATACTTAAATAATTAACTGCTACTAGCCTACTGCTGCTGCTACTACTACGACTACTTAAGTAGTCGTAGTACTAAGTAAACTAGCTAGTTTGCTAGAGAGTAATATTAACTTGCATCATCCACCATGCATGTGATGTGAGCAACATGACTAGTTACAAAGGAATAAAGGAAGAAATGGCTGCTTTCATCGATCTGCAGGCCTTTTTTTTTTAATTTTGCAGGCCGGCTAGCTCCGGTCCCTAGCTATGTATACTTTGGAACACGTTCGTTCCGGCCAGCTAGATCGATCGACTTTGGTAATTTGTAGTACGATTGATTCCTTGAGTAAAGTATGACTATGACCTGGCTTCTTGTTGCTTACACCGACATGATTCTTCTTTTAATTGTCTCTTCCTCAATTAAGGGGTTAAGAATATCAGATTTGCTATTTTGATTAAACGTTTGATTTTTTAAATTGTGTCAAATAATAACGTTGGTCGTTGGATCGAACTTTAAGATCAGAGCCAGGAGAAACAAGTTTTATGTTACACTTTTAACTTACTGTAGTTGTTATTATTGATCATACGCAACTTTAGTTATAAATTTGTGTAACTCAATCATAAATATATATAATTCTAATCGATTGATGGATTTATTTTTTTCAAACGTTTGATCAATAGATGTTCCCTAAGAATATACTAGGTTTTGCTATAAATAGCATACATATATAGTGCATGCACATACAATATATATGCATTGAGCAGTGGTACGTACGCATATTGCACACACTGGACGTATTGTATTATACGCTTGCATGCACTATTATACTAGGCGGGCATGGGAAGCGACGACAACGGGCTCGGCAAGACGGTGCCGTGCCTTGCGGCGGTGAGGTGGGTGGTGGCCACGGCGGTGGGCGTGATCGCCTTCGCGGTGGTCGTCATGGTGATCAGGATGGTGCGCCGCCGGGAGGAGATTCAGATCACCATCGATCGCGGCCGCATCGACGTTGATGGGATTCGTTCCAACGCGTCCGCGGAGATCTCCGCCTTCATCACCATGGGCAACCCCAGCTTCCGTGGTAACAACCCGATCGTCTGCACGAAGATGACCGTCGGCCTAGTCGACGTGCAGTGGTCGTCCGCCTTCCAGCTGCCGGCAGATATGGGCGGCCAGTTGGCGGAGGCCATGAACCAGTCCATCGTCATCCTCAACAGCGACGGCAACATCACGTTGCCCAAGGAGTCGTGGCACACGGAGGTGATGGTGGAGAGCATCGACGACGGTCAATGGGACTACGTAGCGAGTCGGTCCAGAAAGGACGGGGACTTCGAGGTCTTAGTCCTGGTGAACTTGGTCGTTTCGCCTCGTGATGCTTCGAGATCGACGATGCAGTACACGTTCTATTGCTGGCCCGTCTCCGTCTTCGTCTCCGTCGACGACTCCATGCACGCCGACGCCGCCGGCTTTGGCAACGTCAGGCACTTCGACCAGGTCGACTCCAGCAGGTTGCGCAACAACCGCGATGTCGACTGCAAAAAAATGGCTTATATGGAAGTCCCCAAGCTCGGCCATTTTCCGGCGCCGGCACCGGCGCCTTCGCCGACCAGCTAGCTCGCTAACTGTCTGGCTGCACGTACGGTGTGCGCACTAGCGTACGACCACCAACATCTATGTGCTACAACCATTCCCTATTTTCAAATGTCTGGTTTCCTAACATTTTTCTTAGAGCACATTTATGTTGCTCTCTTTGCACCGGATAAAATGTACTGCTTGTTTCACTTTTTTTTTTTTCACGATGACTACTTGTTTAATTTCGCTTTGCAGCTTCAGGTTTAATTAGTACATACTTTTTACTCTGCATATATCATATTAGGATGTGTTGAAATTAACAAACACTAGAACAGAAAGTGCAATCCTGCCAGCTTATCACTGCCGGTTCGACCTAAGTCTCATTTGAATTTTTTTTTCATTCAACCCCTTTATTAACCGGCAGGGATGATGAGAGTCATTGTTTATAAGAGAAACCTGCAGCGGTAGTATTCCTGCCGGTTTTTCTTATAAACCGAGAGCAAGGGAGCTGGCCGGCTCGTTGACAAGATGCCAAAGTCCACCTCTCCTCATGATCCCTAGTATCCCTGCTGGTTTTTCTTATAAACCAACAGTAAAGAAGTTGGCTGTAAGGTCCCTCTCCCGTTAACCCATTGTAATGCTCCGGTTTCCGGGCCGTTAAAAACTATTTTCGTAAAAACCCTAATTTAAAATTTTTTTTGGCTTTTTGTGAGTGCTTAAGGACTAAGTGTCATAGATCTCAGTCTAAACCCCTTGAAACCCTAAAACCTCAGTCCTAAATTCCCTCCTAAAATCTGAAACTCGAATTTTGCAATTCAACCGTCTCTCTTTTCTCGGAAAAATTCAAAATCAAAGTTCCCATCGAAGACCTTGATCAAAATACTCTTATTTCATACCTCCCAAAATTTCTCTGCCCTTGGATTCGAATTTTGCAATTCGAAGCCCTCTTCCTTGAAACCTTTCGGCAAAATCTCCTCATTTTGATCCCCTCGAAAAACTCTGAAATTCCATCGAGAACTTCCTTCTCGAAATGTGCCAATTTATATATTTCTAAAGCCCTTAAATCCCAAGAATTAAATTCCAATTCCAATCTTCCCTCGAGGCCCTCAAATTCTAATCCATTGTAAATTCCCAAAATATCCTTGAGAATCAAGTCCCAGTTCTAAATCAAACCCCTCTTGAATCTCCTCTCTTTTTTTTTTCCCGAATATCATCCAAAAATCCATATACATATAAGCTCAACCCCAAACCACAAAAACTCCTCTAAAAAATTCTCCAAGGTCCCAGGAGATCAAATCCCAAAATCAAAATCAAATCCAAAATCAAATCTCCAATTTATCCCTTCAGAAACTCTCTCTCTAAACCTCGCTTTCAATAAATATATATGTGTGTGTATATATATATATATCAGAGTCCCTCTTCAAATTCCTTTGATCTAATTCCTGAGAAATCAAACATCAAATTCCCAATTAATACCCTTTTAAATTCTCCAAAAATCCCTATCCATTCCTTCCATATATATATATATATATATATATATATATATATATATATATATATATATATATATATATATATATATAAAAATCCAGACAAATATCCCAAAACCTACTCAAAAATCTCAGGAATTTATGTGGGCCCCAACAATCAAATTTTGGATTAAATCCCTATTAGAAACACCAAAAACCCTCCAAAACAACTCCCTGGAAAATCCTAAGTACTACTGTACCTTGGGCCTCCCAGCCCTTTACTTTCCCCGGCCTGCCTGCCCTCTTTTCTCCTCTTTCTCTTTGGCCTAGTACCGGCGGCCCATTCCTCTCCCTTTTTCTCGGCCCACTCGGCCGCAGGCGGTCCCCGCACACGCGTGGCCCAGGCCGCTCGGCCCACGCGCCGCCCGCTCGCACGCAACCACTCGCAAGCCAGCGAACGGACGGCCGCCGTTCCATCCGATCGCCCGGACCCGCTCACGAGAGTCGCGCACTCCTGCTGACCACCGGGGCCCACGCATCAGGTGAGCGATGCACGCCCGAGCAACGGACCACGAACGGCCGTCGTCTTCCCCGACTCCCTCGGCACGCACGGCACGTGTTTGACAAAAGGCCGCCGAGACAAAAATCTTCCCCGGCCCAAAATATCTCCCCTCCCGTACTCTCCAAGGTCAACCTCGCCTCACCGTCTGGTCACATCAACCTGCCATGCCCATTCCTCTCTGTTCCCCCTTCTTTTTCCTCGGCATCGATACGTGACGGTGGCCACAGTGCTCCCCATGACGTCGGCCCAAGCTCCCATCACGTCGTGCCTCCTCTGCCGCGCCATGCTCGCTTTTCCACCGTCTCTCTTCGTTGTCTCCTTATGCCGCGCTCCCCTATAAATCCGCCACCACGCCGCGCCATTGCCCCGCAAGCCCAAGCTCTCCGCCAAGGTACTCCACCACCGTCGGCTCGCCGCCATCTGCCAATGCCACTCGGTCTCCGTTGGCCGTCGGTGCCCCGAGCTCACTTGGCCCTCAACCATCCCTTCTAGTGCCCCGCCATCCCTCACCGCCTGTGCCTGTGCTCCGCGCCGCCGCGCCAGACCGAGCTCGAACCCGAGCTCTCTGAACCGCCGCCGCCGCCGTAATTCATCTCGGTGAGCGCCCCTTCTCTTCTATCCCCTCCCTTCTTCTCTTCCCCTAGAACCCGGCATCCAAACCACCCCCTCCCGAACCACCGCCGGAGGCGCCTGTGTTCCGCCGCCGCCGCTCCATCTTTTCTCTTCCGCCGCCTCTTGGAATGTTGCCCGGTAAGAGGTCCGGCTCGAGCTCTCCTATCCATTCTTAGACCCCGAGCCCGCCGCCGGCACCGCCGCTTCCCGCCTCATCGTCGGCGTCTAATTCTCGCTGCCTCCTGCCTTTCGCCGCCTCCCTACTCCATCCCCTCTCCCCGCCGTCCCTGGTCCGCGCCGCCAGTCGCCAGCGCGCTCTCCCTTACCAATCCGAGCCGGCCATCAATTTCCTTTCTCCTCCGCTCCCCGCCGGTGTGCTTCACCGCCGCTAGCTCGCCGCCGCTCGGAGCGCCGACCACTATCGGTCTCTCTCTATCTCCCGCTCGCTATCTCTCTGTCTCTCGTTCGCTATCTCTCTCTGTCTCTCGCTCTTTCTCTGTGTATCCCTGTCAGATGGCCCCCACATCATTTCTCTCACCATGCCTTACAAGTGGGCCCCGTCCCAGTGAAGCACAGTGACTCCCCTCCCCTCACCTACACGTGGGCCCAGTGTGGTTAAAAACTTAATTAAAACCCTTTCAAAATAAGTCTCAATGGCATGTGGGCCCATGCACAGTGAACACTCAATAACTCCCCCTTTTCTCTCCCTGCATGTGGGCCTCCCTATCATCCAGTCTCTCTCATCTCTCTTCTACCTGACATGTGAACCCCGCTTCCTATTCCCTCACTCCCATTGACATGTGGGCCCTTCCAATTATCTCTCTCCTTTCCTATGACAGTGGGCCAGCCCTTCATCTCTCTCCTCTACCACTGTTCAAGGGCTCCACCTGTCAGCCACTATTCCCCAAAATAATTCCTTTTTCCAAAAATTCGAATAATCATTTTCTTTCCTAGAAAAATCCCTAGAACTTCCAAAATCCATAGTTTCTTAACCGTAACTCCGATTGAGCCCGTTCAAGTCTCTAAATTTTTCTAAAAATGAGATCTACCTTATGGCACTATTAGTTATTAATAATAGTATATTATTTCTAGGGTTTTGTGTGTTTTTCTCTCGTTTCGCGCGTAGTCGACGCTTCGGAAATTCGTCGGACGTCGGAATTTCGCGAAGTTCGAAGACGAAGTCTGAGGCAAGTCACCCCTTGACTATATTGCTCCTAAATTTAAATATTTTGTTTGCAAAATTACATTGCTAGTGCGCACGATAAATTGATCGGCCTCGGTTTGCGTGTCGAACCGACAAACCTACCCGGTAGTTGCATAAACCCTGTAGGTCTTTGATACCCTATTCCTTGTCGCTCCACCCTATGGTACCTCGTGACCGTGCTCTCCGAGCATGGATTCCGATGGTTCCATCTCCAGCACAACTGTTTGTTGATTTGGGAAAATAGGGTTTTGTTAACGCCAAAATTTGGCACGGGTCTTTAGCAGATTCGGTTAAGAGAAAATCACAGATAACCGGTGAAGATTGATCCAGAGGAGACAGAGTTTGGGAAGAGACCATGAAGACCACAGTATGCAGTTAAACTTACCCCTCCTATCTATTAATTAGGTAGTTTTTATACTTTTTAGATAAACCTGATCTCGTGTCCGATCAGGGCTGCTTAGTTTTCCTTTTATAATTAGGAAACTCCTGTTTCGTGTCCGATCAGGACTTATCAACTCGGGGTATGATATACGTATGCCCGGGTTACCTTGTAAATCATCTCTCGATCAATTACCAAACTCGGCGCAGCATCGCCACCCGATCAACGGTTCTTGCTTCTCGACCCAGCCGGGCTGCATCGGGTAGGTCCGAACTCCTCGAGAGGTAAGTCTCGTTACCCCGCGCATACCTATCGCTAGGACTTCCTCAGTTAGCGTCCGATATCTCTAGTCGTCTAATGGTAGTCGTTACCATCGATATATCCGCGTCTGTCTACGGCTGCATCGGTTCGGTTCGATCTCTTAGGTTCAGGTATATCACATCACGCTGCGTAGCTTTTATCGACTTGCTGGGTGTAATTTATCGTCAGTTCGTGCCGCATCGTTGGGCGCACTGACCTACTGAAACTGTCACGATAAGTTATTCCTGCCCATAGGTCGATAGATTTTACGCAACGTCTTATCGGAATGTATAGCCGATAAGTTATCATTACATCATGATTGCTTAGATCTATCGGGCTCTATTCGAGGTTCTTAACCCACTTGATCATTCGTTAATCTATGCCTGCATCAGTTAAGTTTGAACTACTAGATTGATAGTGTTAACTTATCCTTCGCTGAGGGTGATAGTTTTTTAATGCGATGTTTATCGGAGTGCTTAGCCGATAAGTATTTATCCTTTACAACATAAAGCCGACTGCACTGTCTATCTGCTACTTATATTATTATCGCCGCTTCTAGCCGATATAACACTGTTTGCACATTATACTTGTCATCGGCTTTCCAGCCGATACACATGGTTCTAATCAGCAGTCGGCTAGTTTATATTATTCATTTATATTATCATCGGTTGTTTAGCCGATGTATAAACATTATCAGCAATCGTTTGGTTTATTATTCTGCCTATCTATACTACCATCGGCTTTCCAGCCGATGCACATATTATATTAGTAGTCGGCTATTCATATCGCTATCAGCTCCTAGTCAGTGCACATGCTGTTGGCAGTCGGGTAGTTGCGGCTGGCTTTTATTTGTTTATGAAGATTATCATCAATTCTATCAGTCGGCTTCTTACCGATACGCAAGTGCTGCTTGATAGCGGACACAAGTGAGGACCGGGCGCGGCACGGCCGAGTACCCGGTACGGCACGAGCAAGGGCCCGGGCACGGCCAATGTACAGATGCTATCGGCTATCGGCTAGGAGGAGCCTGTATTAGTCTATATCGGCCGATTGGTTTACTGGTCTAACTTTTTTCTCTCCTTGTCAATTGCGGGGTCAAATTGACTGGCACGCCTACGAAACCTCAAGATTTTAGACTGCACTGGAGTGAACGCAAATCTCCCAGGCCTTCGCGTGTCCCCAAGACGCCCGAGCGCCCCGGCGGGTTTTGGCGTCAACAGGTTTCCAAATGTTTTAAAAATCCGACATGCGATGTCGGCGGATTTGCGAAACAAAAGTTATTTGAAAAAATTCACTGCAAATGAGCCTGTGGGGTGACTTTCATTCGCATATAAGACTGATCCTTGGGGATTCATCCAGCATCCTCACAGTGCGACCCAACTTATGGACCACCTCCTTGGTGAGTAACTTAGTGTTCTCGGATGGTTTTCGGTTGCTAAATATAGGAACTGCTGGTGCGAAGAGTGCGTAACCCGTTCTGAGTTACAGGAAATGAGTTTCCTTACTTGGTTGAGAGTGAGCACCCATTTTAGGGCAACTCATTCCTAGGAAGGCTTTGGAAACGGCCCTGATCGCAAACTTCCCACTGACGGTGCGGAATAAGCTCGCGTCGTGGGAAAGCGTGACACCCTGCAAGAAGATTACAAACGTTCGAAACGCCCGCCCGGTACGGCAATTGATGATTCCTCTAGTAATTTGGTTGCAAGTGTTCGAAGAGATTATCCTCTCTC